>JAJEOU010002850.1:0-282737 GCA_021534815.1 Acrocephalus arundinaceus
TCAAAGGGGTGCCCAGGGTCAGGTGTGGGGTCAGGAACCAACACTCTGAGGGCTCAGGGGGGTACAAAGGGCAGGGCCCTATAGGGGACACTATAGGGGACACTACAGGGGCAGCCACCAGGGATATCAGAGGCACTGTGGAACAGGGACAGGAGAAACCACGAGGATTGGGGGATATGGGGTGAATCCCACAGTGTGGCAGGGGGAAGGCTTTTCTTTCAGCCTGGGTGCAGAAACTCTATGGTGCATTCTTCCAGGGCTCATGGGATTCCCCTGAGGGGTTCACAGGATTCTACAGAGCCTTCCCTTTGGGACAGCAGCAGGGATGTGAGCTTGGGGAAGGGGTGGCAGTGCCCACATGGGATCTCAGCAGGGTGAGGCAGTGGCAGTGCCCACGTCAGGCTGTGACCAGGGTGAGGCAGTGGCAGTGCCCATGTGGGATGTGACCAGGGTGAGACGGTGGCAGTGCCCACGCAGGCTGTGACCAGGGTGAAGGGGTGGCAGTGCCCATGTGGGGTGTGAGTTTGGTGAGGGGGTGGCAGTGCCCATGTCAGGCTGTGACCAGGGTGAGGGGGTGGCAGTGCCCACGTCAGGCTGTGACCAGGGTGAAGGGGTGGCAGTGCCCACGCAGGCTGTGACCAGGGTGAGGGGGTGGCAGTGCCCATGTGGGGTGTGACAGGGTGAGGGGTGGCAGTGCCCACACGGGGTGTGAGTTTGGTGAGGGGGTGGCAGTGCCCACGTCAGGCTGTGACCAGGGTGAGGGGGTGGCAGTGCCATGTCAGGCTGTGACCAGGGTGAGGGGGTGGCAGTGCCCACGCAGGCTGTGACCAGGGTGAAGGGGTGGCAGTGCCACTCAGGACGCTGCAGCCAGGCCTGTGCAGGGCACAGCAGAGCTCAGCCCTGGCAGCTGCCCCAGCGGCAGGGAGGGACAGGCCGGGCTGTCATCCCAGGGTGAGAATGGAATGGGACTGAACAGCAGCTCCAGGGACAGCCCCGACCCCGAGTGTGTGCAGGGGGACAAGGGCCATTGGTGCAGCCATGAGAGGTGGTTTGGTGCTCCACAAGTGGCCCTGCAGCAGCAGCAGCCGTGCCTGCTGGAGCACGCCCCGGGCACAGGAGCCAGCTGGGACCCGGGGCCAAATGCCAGGCCAGGCTTGAAAGAAAATTTATCACAAATACTGGGACAAAAACATCCCACAAAAACACTGCCATGGCAGCAGCGCTGTGCTGACCCAGGAGGGGCTCAGCCCGGGCTGGGGACACAGATCTCTGCTCCAGGGCCCTGCTCTGACCCTGGGGACACGTGGGGACCTGGGGAGCACCTAATGGAACCTGGGCACTGAGAATTCCAGGATTTCTGTGCTCACAGGCACTGACCCCAAAGCAAACACTGCACTGACCTGAGGCTGTGGAACAGGCTCCCAAAATTGAGTGACAGCACTGGGATTGTGGGGGTGCAGTTTGGATAGAAGAGTGTGAGATCACAGGGTGCAAAACTGAGAGTTTAAGGTTTTAATATATAGTAATATATATGGGGCAAGATGGAGGATTTAAGGCTTTGGCTAAGTCCTTCTTCTTCATGGTTTTGGGTGTTTTCTTCTTATTGGGTGAAAAATTTTCACGTTGCAGGCCTTTGGTTTTTGGTTAAAAGTATAAATATATAGAAGTATAAAAGTTTTTGGGTTAAAGTATAAATAATCTAGGTGACATCTCGTTATTGGACAATTAGTGCTTAAAGGACCTTGGAAGGGTTAGACAGAGCCATTTTCTACCTTGTTAAGCCAGAACTCACAGCTTGTGAGTTGATAGATAAAATACTAAAATCTGAGTCTGAACACAAACTGTGACTCCCATATCTTAAACCCAGCTCTAAGACAAAGAAAATAAGGTGAGAACCAACAAACACCGAACACAGACCCAAACAACCCCGTCCCTGCAGGGACAGAGCAGCTCTGGGCACAGCAAACATTCCCTGGCAAACCAGGCACCTGCCCTCCGCATTTTCCTTTATTTTTCCAAGGAGTTATGGAAGGGCAGCTATCAGACACATCACCTCCACAGAACAGAAAGGTCATCATATTTTTTGCTGCTGGGAGAATAGATTATGCATCTGATTCCTGGCATGTTTGATATTGAAAACAGCATCAATAATGCATCAGAGCTGCCTTGAGCAGGGCTCAGCGCTCCCTTTGCCTCCTGACTGGCAATTCAGACATCAAGACTATTGGGAAATGTGTTTTCTAGGTAGCAGTTGCTGAAATGAATGTTTCACCACGCTTAAAAATAAGTGAATTAATCCCTACCCAGGGTACCAATATTTGAAAGCAGAACACTGTTCTTACAAATATGGAACATTTCCAGTGTCTGCACAGCCCCGTGAGCACTGGTGTTCTCTGTTTTTGACAAATTGTTCTGATTAATTAATTTAAACAAACCTCTCTGAGCCTCTGGTGCACCCTGAAATACTCTAATAGAAAGAAAATGTAATAGTGCTCATGGCTGAGTTCCCACTTCCTCATATGAGTAATATCCACGTTCCATTTAGGGTTGCACCAGCCTGTAGATCTGAATGCAAGAAAATCAGTTTTCCTCTGGAAAGGGATTTCATGCTAAGCCAATGCAATCGTGTCCCACGCTGGAGTTGTGCTTTGGGCTTTATCCATATAACATTTGTCATATATCCATATAAACTGTGCAGCCCTCACTCAGCTGCAAGGTGGGAAGGAAACCTGCTGGGAATTGCATGGGAAAAGGAGGGAGCAGGGAGCTGAGATCAAAGAACAGCGGCCAAGAGATGAATTGTCCTGCACACAGGTTCTGTTGTGCATTTCCTTCCCGTGCAGAACCACAGAATCCAATCCTGGGATCCCTGGGGCTGGAAAAGCCCTCCCAGAGTCCCCCTGTGCCCCATGGCCAGGCTGTCCCCAGAGCCCTGAGTGCCACCTCCAGGAATTGCTGGGACACCTCCAGGGATGGGCACTCCAACCCTCCCTGGGCACTGCCAAGGCCTGAGCCCCCTTTCCATGGGGGAAATTCCTGCTGCTGCCACCCTGAGCCTGCCCTGGCCCAGCCTGAGGCCGTTCCCTCTCCTCCTGGCCCTGTGTCCTGCCAGCAGAGCCCGACCCCCCCCGGCTGTCCCCTCCTGGCAGGGACTTGTGCAGAGCCACAAGGGCCCCTGAGCCTCCTTTGCTCCAGGCTCAGCCCCTTCCCAGCTCCCTCAGGAATTCTCCAGCCCTTCCCAGCTCCCTCAGGGATTCTCCCGCCCTTCCCAGCTCCTCAGGGATTCTCCAGCCCCTTCCCAGCTCCTCAGGGATTCTCCAGCCCTTCCCAGCTCCCTCAGCCCTCCTGGGGCTCCAGCCCTTCTCAGCCCCATTCCTTATCCTGGACATTCTATGAGTATTTTTTCTCTGCTGTTTAGATTGAGACTAATTAGATGAAATCCTTCTTTTAACAAGTATAAGCAGTGTGGGTGACTGAGCCCAGACATCCAGCAAGGCACATCTGGCTGGTCCATGCCCTGCCTGAGGAAGTTTCAGGCTCCCACACTCCAAAGTTAACACACCCTGGTCCTGCAGCTGTGGAGCCAACCTCCATTTCCAGCAGGGAAATAAACACCCAACCAACACTTCCGGTGTGAAGTAACCTCTGAAACCTGTATTTCATCAAATATACCTGCTTAAATTCAAAATAATTCCGCCCTCCGCCCCAGCCCCGACATCTCTGCAGATGGAGGTCCAGCCAAAGTTTTGCTGAGGATTACATCAATTCCAGAGCAGCTGTAACAGACACATGTCAATCCCACTGACCTGAATTTTTCCTCAAAGATTAATCCTTCCACCCTGGCTGGCTTTAACTCATTGATGGATGGACCAGGTCCTCTGTGAGCTCTGCATTTACAGCTCCCAGACCCCTCTGGGCAGTCTCCCCCTGTGTGTGGAGTTACCTGTTTGTGCCACAGCCACACACTGAAATCCCATCCTCTGGTTAAGTTTTGCACAGGGTTTTTGGTTTTTAGTGCAAACCATAGCCGGGTGTCAATTATGGAGCTAATTGGGGTTTATAGGGAACAACTGGAGCTGTGCCAGGGGAGGTTTGGGTTGGATTTAGGGAAAAGTTCTTCCCCCAGAGGGTGCTGGGCATGGCCCTGAGGCTGCCAGAGCTCCAGGGATGCACAGGGTGGGATTGTTGGGGGGTCTGTGCAGGGTGGGATTTGGGGTGTCTGTGCATGGTGGGATTGTTGGGGTGCCTGTGCAGGGTGGGACTGTTGGGGTACCTGTGCAGGCTGGGATTTGGGGTGCCTGTGCAGGGTGAGATTGTTGGGGGCTCTGGGCAGGGTGGGATTGTTGGGGTGTCTGTGCAGGGTGGGATTTGGGGTATCTGTGCATGGTGGGATTGTTGGGGTATCCATGCAGGGTGGGATTGTTGGGGTACCTGTGCAGGGTGGGATTTGGGGTGCCTGTGCAGGGTGGGATTTGGGGTATCTGTGCAGGGTGGGATTGTTGGGGGATCTGTGCAGGGTGGGATTTGGGTTATCTGTACAGGGTGGGATTTGGGGTGCCTGTGCAGGGTGGGATTGTTGGGGGTCTGAGCAGGGTGGGATTTGGGTTATCTGTACAGGGTGGGATTTGGGGTGCCTGTGCAGGGTGGGATTGTTGGGGGGTCTGAGCAGGGTGGGATTTGGGGTACCTTTGCAGATTTTGGGGTGTCTGTGCAGGGCCAGGGGCTGCACTGGGTGATCCCGTGGGCCCCAGCCCAGGACACTCTCTCAGTGCAATCCTGGCAGGCACAATTGCTGCTCTGGGTACATTTTACAGCAGGACACCTGTTTAATTGCACAGCTCTCAGGGCTCATTTGCAGAATGAGCAATAATTAATTAAACCAGGTGAGGAGGAAAGTAATTCCTCCTTTTCCTCAGATACCTCCCCAATATTTAAGGTACAAAATCATTGGAGTTTCTGCATTAACTCCAGTAACACACCCACCCAAATTATCCATTAAACTGGAGCAGCTCAGCATAATTGGGGAGGACTGTTAGTGAGGAATTTATTTCAGCCCCAATCCCACGAGTTTAACTGCGTTATCCTGCTCACAAACAAGCTGGGAGAGCAATGCCACCCCTTCTCCCAAGGAATTCATGCCTGTGTAATTAACTAAATCAACTGTAACACAGATGGCACCGCACCAGCCAAGAGCACTTGATGGAAACATTTTAAGCATGTTATTAACATCCCTAAATAACTATTTAATGCTACCCCTCCGATCCTCCTCGGCACCAACACACAACACAGCTGGATTTGGGGATGGAAAAGGCAGCATTTAATTGATGCACTCTTATAAAAGATTTTCAGTTCTCGGATTTATTCAATTTATAAATGAGCTTGAAAAATAACAGACTCAACAGTGGCAACAAAACCACTGCGCTTTGGATTTCAGAATTAGGGTTAATTTCCAGACTGACTCATCATCATTAAATTCAGCTCTGAGGGACTGGGCAGCAGGAAAAGACACTGATAGGAGTAGGAGCCTCTCTTTAGGCTGACCCAGACTATCCAAAAATTACATTTCTATTTGACAGTGTGTTTTACTTCTCAGTAGGTGTGTGCCCAGCTCTAAATCAAGATAAAAATCGACATTTCACAGCAACAGACAAGAATTTGAATGGAAAGTCCATTAATCTCCCAAATGCAAACAGTTGGGAGATGTCCATCAGGCTCTAGTGAAAAGCTGCTCCTGCAGCCTGAAAAACCCAGGATCAGATTATTTCAAACCTGATTTTTCATTACTAAATATCCTGCTTTAAATGACCTTTGTGTGACACTCGCTGAGAGTCTCAACCCACCTCTGCCCTGTCACTGAATGGCAAACGTGATCCCTGGCTCAGAAACACAACAATAAACATAAAGCAACAACACCCACAAACAAACATAAACTCTGCTTCAGAGAGAAGGCAGGAGCATGCCCAGAAATAAATAAATATAAACTCTGCTTTAGGGAGAAGGCAGGAGCATGCCCACAAATAAATATAATATTGCATTAGAGAGAAGGCAGGAGCATGCCCAGAAATAAATATAATATTGCATTAGAGAGAAGGCAGGAGCATGCCCAGAAATAAATATAATATTGTTTTAAAGAGTAGGCAGGAGCATGCCCAGAAATAAAAACATAAACTCCTCTGCTTTAGAGGGAAGGCAGGAGCATGCCCACAAATAAATAAATATAAACTCTGCTTTAGAGAGAAGGCAGGAGCATGCCCAGAAATAAACATAAACTCTGCTTTAGGGAGAAGGCAGGAGCATTCCCAGAAATAAATATAATATTGCTTCAGAGCGAAGGTAGGAGCATGCCCAGAAATAAATAAACATAAATATTGCTTTAGGGGGAAGGCAGGAGCACTCCCAGGCTCCCAGAGGGGTGGGATGTGCAGTGAGGGTGGCACCTCCGGGGTGGCAGTGCCAGGCACTGACACCGTTCCTGTCCCACCAGCACCCGCTGGGGCAGGGCCAGGCTGGCAGGGAACTGCCCTGGGATCAGAGGCCAGCCCTGCACGGTGGGATCAGCCCTGCAGGGTGGGATCAGCCCTGCACGGTGGGATCAGCCCTGAAGGGTGGGATCAGCCCTGCACGGTGGGATCAGCCCTGCAGGGTGGGCTCAGCCCTGCACGGTGGGATCAGCCCTGCAGGGTGGGATCAGCCCTGCACGGTGGGATCAGCCCTGCAGGGTGGGATCAGCCCTGCACGGTGGGATCAGCCCTGCAGGGTGGGATCAGCCCTGCAGGGTGGGATCAGCTGGGAGGGCAGTGCCTGGGGGAGATCAGGAGAACTTTAGGGACGGTCTGGGGGCAGGCAAACCTGCATCAGAGCAGCTGAGAGACACCCCAGAGTGAGACACCCCAGAGTGAGAGATATCCCAAACTGAGACACCCCAAACTGAGACAGCCCAGAGACACCCCAGATTGAGACACCCCAGAGTGAGAGATATCCCAGAGGGAGACACCCCAGAGTGAGACACCATCACTGTGCTGCTCTGACCAGCTGGAGCTTCCAGCACGGATATTGCTGGGGAAGGTAAAAGAGAGACCCAATCCAGGGATGGCAAACGAGTTCAGAACACAAAAACTGCCAAAATGAGATCCAGGGGCAGCCACAGCTGCTCTGGGCACCCTGTGCCACCCTGCCCACCCTGCCAGGGAACAATTCCTGCCCAAGATCCCACCCATCACTGCTCTCTGGCACTCCCTGTGCCCTTTCCCTCCATCCCAGCCCCTTTGACAAAGGCTAAATAAATATTTCCAACTATAAAGAAAACTTCCATTATAAAAAGGACTTTATAGCAAAAGGAGCCCCTGGAAGATGATTCAATAAAATCCTAAAAGCAAAACATCCTCCCAGATGGTGAGGCAGAAACCCTGACCAGCCTGGCAGAACAAAACTCCTGTTTTCCAGAGGAGAGACAGAGCTACAGGTGGGAAGGGAAGGGAAGGGAAGGGAAGGGAAGGGAAGGGAAGGGAAGGGAAGGGAAGGGAAGGGAAGGGAAGGGAAGGAAGGGAAGGGAAGGGAAGGGAAGGGAAGGGAAGGGAGGGAAGGGAAGGGAAGGGAAGGGGGAAGGGAAGGGAAGGGAAGGGAAGGGAAGGGAAGGGAAGGGAAGGCTGCAGCAGCTGGGAAGGAGCTCACAGGGCAGTGGGAAGGGCTGGTGTGGTGTGAGGCAAACCCTGTGCCCAGGGGGTACCAAGGCTCGGCCCCAGGCCCCCAGGTGACCCTGGGCTGCTGCCCTTGGCCAGGGCAGCTCTGCCAGGAGGGCTCTGCAGCTCTAATCTGATTGTTTAAAGCTGATTTGATTGGAAATGCTGCACAACCTTTGGAGTCAGTTTGCCTGGCATGCAGAGAGCTCTGCCCTGCAGCTTCACTGAACACAGCCGGGCTTGGGGGCTCCCTGCACCACAGCACACCCAGAGCCAAGGGGGAAGAAAAGGATGTTCACCCTCACTTTAACATTTGGAGACCAAGGACCCCAGGCTGAACAAACTGCCCAGAGCAGCTGTGGCTGCCCCATCCAAGTGTCCCAGGCCAGGCTGGACAGGGCTTGGAGCAGCCTGGGACAGTGGGAGGTGTCCCTGCCCATGGCAGGGGGTGAAACAAGATGAGCTTCCAACTCGAACCATTCTGGGATTCTGTGATCCATTTCTCTGGGAAAATCTTATTTTCAACATAAGACCTCTATAACTTTTTTTTTTTTTTAAACTAAGAATGGCAACAAATTGGAAAAAAGGAAAAAAAAAACGGGAAAAAAGGACTTTCAGTCACTGCCTCTGCTCGTGCTCTCCACGGGGTCACTAAAATTGCCTTCCTGGGTTCACCTCTGAGGCCGAGCACCTCATTCCCCAGTGGCTCCTCCTGGCTGAATATCCTCTGGGGAAACCCCTCCCCTGCAGGAATCTCCCCCTCCCTTGTGCAGATGATCAGGGAAGCACCAGCCCACTTTTCCTTGCTGCATAATGAACTGGAAAACATTCCCAGCAGCCTGTCCTCTCCAGGCTGCAGAGGAGCCCTTTCCCAGCTACTGGGTTAGTGTGGCAGCTGGGTAATCTGGGATTTGAGTCCAGGGCTCTCCAGCCTTTTGGCCTCCTGCATTTCCTCCTCCAGGGAAAGTGGCTGCTGGCAGTGCTGATCCCAGCCAGGGGCTGTGTCCATCTGGCTCCTGACCAGGCTGCTGCTGATCCTCGGGGGTGCTCACAGCTGGGATGTGCAGGGATGCTCAGGATGTGTCCCACCAGCCCAGCCAGGCCCTTCAGGGCACTGAGGGAGGGACTGAGGCTCTGCAGAGCTCTGGGCACCTGGAGGGGCAGCACGAGGAGCAGCACTGCCTGTGGCTGCTCTGGGCTGCAACTGCAGCCCTGTCTTGCAAAGTTGCATGTTGAATATCCTTGACATCTGTAAACACATCTCCAATGCATGGGATTGCTGACCCAGCCAACACCCCAGTCCATCCGAGTGTTTTAGTGCCACTGCTGAACAAAGTGGTGTTAAAAAAAAAGAGGTGCTGAGAACCTTTTTCCAAAACTCCAAGGTTCAAAATCATTTTTGCAGTCTGGTTTATATTGATGGATAAACAGCAGCCTGGGAGTTTTAAGTGAAACTGCACAAACTCCTCTGGCTCTGCATCCAGGGGAGCAGCCCGTGCCCAGGAGCCCTGCCCAGCCAGGCAGAGGGGCTGAGACACCTGGGCTGTGCTGGGGCAGCACAGAGACCTCGGTGAACCCTGGCTCTGATGGGGAGGTGAGGATGGAACTCTGGGTGTCAGTGCCACAAGGACACTTCAGGCTGGGACACTCCTGTGAGTCACTGCCCAGGGGTTGTGGAACCACAGAATATCTGAGCTGGGTGGGGAATCCCACAGGGATCACAGCCCAGCCAGGGCACCCCAAAAATCCCCCCCTGAGAGGAGAGCCAGCCCTGTGAGGTGTCACAAACTCCAGCCACAGATGGGGATCAAAACAAAGCAGTTGCAGCTCCGGGGAGGAGATTCCCAGCTGTCAGCTCCAAGGCACAGCTGGGGCTGGCACTGCTTGGTGCTCTGGTGACCTGGTAAAGAGGAAAGGGCAGGGCAGGAAAACCTGCTGATAACGGAGGATTATGTAGGTCAATCAGGAAAGAGGACAGGGCAGGCAAAAGGAAGAAAAAAAAATAAAACAATAACCTCAAACTAGAAAAAAATAGGTAACTTAGCAACATGAAATTCAATCCGTGAAAGTACAAGATAATCTACATTTTAAAATACAATTTGACATATCCTGCAGACAGAGATTTAGGAGGAAAGATCAAGTCATCACTGAGGACATCTGTTGTGCACACAGCGAGGTAAATAAGGTATTACAGTGGCAGGAGATGGGAAAGCAGAGGGAAAGCATTATGGTGCTGCAGAAAGCTAAATGGCAATGCTCATTAATCCACTCAAAGTCCCCTAAATGAAACACAATAGGTGCCACCAGGTAATAAAGGAGGCAGGATCTGTGAGTTTTTGGAAGGGGCATTGAGCAGGAAGTTATGAAATGATTGATGCTGTGTAGGTGAAAAGGATGTTTCGGTTACTTTTTCGTACTAATGCAAGAACAAGAAACCACCCTGTGGGCACTGGCAGGAAATGAAAGATTTTTACGGTGGAGAGATGAATCTTCAGCTTGGGATCACACACCACAAACCCTGGGAGCAGCTGCTGCTCCTGGGGTCACACCACCCCTGGGCAGGAGGAACAGGGCAGGAAAAGGCAGGAGCTGAGACCCCGGGGCTGAAGGCAGCCCCAGAGCAGCCTCACAGGTCAGCCCTGCTGCACCCCTGGGCTGCAGCAGGCGGGGTAGGGCAGGGCAGGGCAGGGCAGGGAAGGGCAGGGCAGGGCAGGGAAGGGCAGGGCAGGGAAGGGCAGGGCAGGGCAGGGCAGGGCAGGGCAGGGCAGGGCAGGGCAGGGCAGAGCAGGGCAGGGCAGGGCAGGGCAGGGCAGGCCTGGCACGCCCTGGGGTCTGCCCAATGCCTTGGGGAGATCATTGTCCTTCTGAGTTATTTATTTCTGTACTGGAATCACAGCCCCTGCTCTGCTCTTGCTTGGGGCAAAGCCAGAGGAACAAGACAGAGGTAGTGGTGACACCCTGGGGGAGCCCTGTGCCATCCTGGTGACACAGCCTGGGAGAGCCCTGTGGCATCCCAATGACACAGTCTGGAAGAACCCTGTGACATCCTGGAAGAGCTCTGTGACATCCTGGTGACACAGCCTGGGAGAGCCCTGTGCCATCCCGGTGACACAGCCTGGGACAGCCCTGTGACATCCTGGGAGAACCCTGTGACATCCCAATGGCACAGCCTGGGAGAACCCTGTGACAGTCTGGGAGAGCCCTGTGACATCCCAGTGACAGTCTGAGACAGCCCTGTGCCACCCTGGTGACACAGCCTGGGACAGCCCTGTGGCATCCCAATGACACAGCCTGGGAGAGCCCTGTGACCTCCCGGTGACAGCCTGGCAGAGCCCTGTGACAGCCTGGCAGAGCCCTGTGACCTCCCGGTGACAGCCTGGCAGAGCCCTGTGACCTCCCGGTGACAGCCTGGCAGAGCCCTGCAGGCCGGGAGCAGAGGGAAGGAGCCCAGAGGCTCAGCAGTGGGGGTGAGGCCCAGCTGGATTCCTCAGGATGAGAGCAAGCAGCCTCAGGCTGCACCAGGGCAGGTGTGGGTTGGAGATGAGGGAACATTCCTGCACAGAAAGGGCTGTGCAGTCCTGCCAAGGGCAGCGATGGAGCCACCATCCCTGGAAGGGTTCCAGAAATGCAGAGGTGGCACTTGGGGACATGGTTTGGTGGTGGTGTGGGTCAATAGTTGGATTTGATGATCATCGAGGGCTTTTTCAGCCCTATCAGCTCTGTGATTCCATGATTCCATGATTCTGCTCCATCCCTCAGGGATGTCAGCTCGGGCCACAGTGACCTGCAGGGGCCAGGCAGCTGGAGCTGGGCTGGTCACCCACGGATCAGCCACATCACAGCTCCTACAGATACCGAGTTTGTCACAACTTCTTAAAAGCTCATTAAAAAGCACAAGGAAAACACGTCTAACAATTATAACAACTTCAGATTCACTTTGGAAAACAAATCTGCAATTGAAATGACCACAGGCACGCTGCAAACAGCAGCCCAAGCACAATTTTCTGTCTAGGTAACACATACCTTGGCAGCATTGCAACAGAACTAGAATTACTTTAAGTGTCAAATGTCACATTTTAGTGGCGCTCAGGAAACGCCCCGGTGTCCCTGTCCTGCCTGCAGCCCCTGCTGTACGGGAACCCGCCCGCCTTCCCTTCGGCAATCCCGGCATAAATTCCTCTGGATGTGACACCCGGTTCTGCGGGCTGGAGGAGATGGAAAACCTTCAGGGAACGAACGAGGTGGGATCGTGCGGCCCCCAAGGTGGAAGGCACGAAGGGAGGTGTTGGACCGCAGCTGACGAACCCCGGGGCAGAGGCTGGGGCAGCCCCAGGGCCCGGCTGCAGAGCGGCTGGCGGCGGGGACACGGGAACGGGAACGGGAACGGGAACGGGGTTAGGAACGGGAACGGGAATGGGAATGGGAACGGGAACGGGAACGGGAATGGGAACGGGAACGGGAGCGGGAACGGGAACGGGAGCGGGAACGGGAATGGGAACGGGAGCGGGAACGGGGTTAGGAACGGGAACGGGAACAGGAACGGGAACGGGAGCGGGAATGGGAACGGGAGCGGGGTTAGGAACGGGAACAGGAATGGGAATGGGAATGGGAACGGGAATGGGAACGGGAATGGGAACGGGAATGGGAATGGGAACGGGAGAGCAGCGAGGACAGCCGGGAACGGGAATAGGAACGCGAATAGGAACGCGAATGGGAACGGGAATAGGAACGGGAATGGGAACGCGAATGGGAACGGGAATAGGAACGGGAATGGGAACGGGAATAGGAACGGGAATGGGAACGGGAGAGCGGCGAGGACAGCCCGGGAAACAGGAATGGGAGAGCGGCGAGGACAGGCGGGGAATGGGAACGGGAGAACAGCGAGGATAGCCGGGAACGGGAACGGGAGAGCGGCTCCGTCAGCGCCCCGGCTGCGCGGGGAGCGGGGGCAGCTCCGCCTGCTCCGGCAGAACTGCCCTTGGCACCGGGCAGCGGCTCTCTGGCCCCGGCCGGGGCAGGGCTCGGCGCTGCCCGGGACCGTCCCCAGGCGCTGTCACCGCCCGCAGCCGCTCCGCGCCCCCGGCTCCGCGGGATGCGCCCCGCATCTGCCTGGGCACCGCCGTGCCACCCCCGCCCTGCAGCGCCAACGCCGCCGCGCATCCCCACAGACGCAATCCAACTTACGGAGCACTTTAATGGGATTTAAAAACCATCGCAGGCGAGAAAAGCACCTGGGCAGGATCCCGGGCCGCCCGCGCTCCGCTCCCGGCTCCTCGCGGCTCCGGCTGCGAGGGGCTGTGACTCAGCAAAGGAGCAGCTTTTTATTTTTCAGATGGAACTTACCAAACCGTGCCAATATTACGGGGAGGATCTGCTTCCCGGATCCACCGCTCCGCCAGCCTCTCCCGAGGTATTTCCACTGAACCCTCCCCATCTGGTTACGTTACGACAACAGGAAACGATTTCTTGGGGGAAAAAAATCAAATGCAAAGCTTGCCTGGGAAGCGGGCTGGGCGAGGAAGGAGAGAGCGCCAGCCTCTACCTGCGCCGGATTCACGAGCAAAGGTGGCGTCTCATTGCCAGCCGGGGAGTCGGACATCACATCCCGGGAGCTGCGGGTGCCCGTGCTGGGCTGGAGCGGGAACCGAGCGGGAACGGGAGAGAGAGACACTGCCCGGAGAGCCCCGGCCCGAGGAGCCCCAGGAGCCCCGGCCTGGGGAGCCCCGGCAGGCTGGCAGGGCTGGCAGCACCCCACGAGTGAGGCTGGCACTGAAGGGGGGATCCCCCCAGCCTCTCCACAGGCTGCAGGACCCCCCTGGATGGGATCAGGCAGGGAAGGAGCTCCTCAGCCCAAGCACAGCCCCGAGGCACGGGTCAGAGCCCAGCTGTCCCCTCGGCTCTGCACTGCCCGCAGCCCAGCCCAGGGGGGGGTCTCAGGTGAGCTCTGAGGGGTGACACCCCCGGCTGGGGGGCTCAGCCACGGACAGGAGCCAGCCGGGGCTGCCACTGCCCAGCCCTGGGCTCTGCAGCCCAGCAGCACCGGCTGAGCCCCACCACAAACCCCAGCCCGCCCCAGGGCATCCCCGGCTCTGGCACCGCCCCACACCTGTGCAGGTGTCACCAGAAGTGCCACGTGCACGTGCAGGTGTCACCAGAAGTGCCACGTGCACGTGTCACCAGAAGTGCCACACCCCAGCTCCAGGCTGGCAATCCGAGTGGGACACACGGACACTTTCTGTCCCTGCTGCCCCTGCCTGCCCGTGGCGTTTGTGGCCAGCAGAAAGGGGGATGAGCAGGCTGCTCCTATGAGAGGGAAAGCTGGGAGCCACTGCCAGAGTGATCCAACCACAAGTGCTCCAGAACCCAGCCTTGACAAACTAGCAAACACGTCCTTTAATTACAGAAAGCTTTTACCTTCGATTTTTTAATTAGAAGCAAGGATGCAGATGCCATTTACATAAAAGGACTGTCTTGTTTTCCTTCCTGTGCTGGCACCACCGAATCCCAAACACCTCCTGCAAATTTCCATGGATTTAGCAAAGTCCTCAAGGTTACAAAGCTCCTGACCATCAGGTTTGGAGATACAGGGTGCTCCAGCAGCAGCCAAAAGTTGGTGCAGAAGAGATAAAAAAGACATACATATAGAAGAGATACCTACAGAATTCTGACATCTCTGCAGACATAAACCTGCTCAAACCACTAAAATATTAGAGACCATCAGGTACAGTTCTCAGGTGTGAACAGCACCTTCTTTAAACAGAGAAATACAAGGTGCAGTAGAGAGTTTTAGAATGGATTCAATGAGTGAATGAGTAAGAAAGCAGAAGAATGAAATTTTCATGTCATGCAGGAAGCATGAGGTGAATACTTGAATAAAAAAAACCCAGAAAAAAAAATCAATATTAGCCTGAAGCACTAGAGAATCCCAATTTCAAAGAGCCTGCAAACCCCCAGGAGAGCAGGGCTGCTGTGCTCCTGCTGCCAGGGCTCACAGCAGCTCTGTGCTCTGGCCTGGCTTCAAAGGGAAGGGGGGCAGCAGCCCGGACCCCCCCGAGGGCAGAATCCTCCAGGCTGCCCCTAATTACACCCCAAAACACCTCTGGGAGGGGGGACACACCGAGGAGAGGCTGCAGCCTCTGCATCTCAAACTCGGCCAGTCCCTGCAGCTGTCTGACCTGTATTTGTTATATCCTAAAAATCCCAGGTGGGTTTGGGTGGAAAAGGAACCCAAAGCTCCTCTCCCTCCACCCCTGCCATGGGGACACCTCCTCCTGTCCAACCTGGCCTGGGGCACTTCCAACTCATGGGCTGGGAACCTTCCAACAGAGTAGGAAATAAATGGGAGGGATGGGGATGGAATTCCCTGGTCTGAGCTGAACAGAGGCTCTCAGTGCTCAGGGTGTGCCCTGTCCCACCTTCCGCCCTGTCCCACCTTCCGCCCTGTCCCACCTTCTGTCCTGTCCCACCTTCTGCCCTGTCCCACCTTCTGTCCTGTCCCACCTTCCGCCCTGTCCCACCTTCTGCCCTGTCCCACCTTCTGCCCTGTCCCACCTGCTGCCCTGTCCCACCTTCCGCCCTGTCCCACCTTCCGCCCTGTCCCACCTGCTGCCCTGTCCCACCTTCCGCCCTGTCCCACCTTCTGTCCTGTCCCACCTTCCACCCTGTCCCACCTTCTGTCCTGTCCCACCTGCTGCCCTGTCCCACCTTCTTCCCTGTCCCACCTTCCCCCCTGTCCCACCTGCTGCCCCCACCCAGGGCCAGGCCTCTCCCCGGGTCCCAGAGCAGGGGCTGCCTCCCTGCACAGCCACACATCCCTCTCCTAGCTGGATTCAGGAAAAGATGGCTTTCCTTGCCGGCAAACGGGCTCGTAGCCAAGCAGATTTTGCAAACAAATCCATCCTCAGGAGCTTCCCCCGGCACGGCAGCGGCAGCGGGGCTGGCGCAGCCGCCTGGCAGCCCCGCCGTTGCCATGGAGGCCAAGCCCGCTGCTCCTCTGCCTTCTGCTTTTTAAAAAAAGGGCAATAACTGCTGCAGAGCAGCAACTGAGCTCTCCAGGCAGCTCCCGCAGGCTGCAGGCACAATGTCTGACACGCAGGATCACAGAATGGTTCAGCTTGGAAAAGGAGTCCCAGCCCATGGAGTGCCCATCCCCAGCCTGTCCCCAGCCCAGGGCGCTGAGTGCCACCTCCAGGGATCCCTTGGACACCTCCAGGGATGGGCACTCCACCACCTCACACAGCTGCTGTGGGGAACTTTGCTGCCTGGAGCGCTCTTGGATGATGGATTCATTTCTCAAACATTTTAGTCAAAACATTAAGATGAAAAATTGAGATGCTGTCAAAAAATGAAACTGAAATGCTTTAGAATGGCATTTGAATTTTTAGAAGCACTTATGTTTAATTAAAATCAAGAATTTTGAAACTGGAGGCCCTGTGCTCTGGAGCCAGGCTGGGACACCTGGGGGGGCTCACCTGGAGAGGAGAAGCTCCAGGGAGAGCTCAGAGCCCCTGGCAGGGCCTGAAGGGGCTCCAGGAGAGCTGGAGAGGGACTGAGGACAAGGGATGGAGGGACAGGACACAGGAAATGCTTTTAAGCTGACAGTGGGGAGATTTGGATGGGATTTTGGGCAGGAATTGTTCCCTGGCAGGGTGGGCAGGAATTCCCTGGCACAGGGTGGAATTCCCAGAGCAGCTGTGGCTGCCCCTGGATCCCTGGCAGTGCCCCAGGCCAGGTTGGACATTGGGGCTGGAGCAGCCTGGGACAGTGGGAGGTGTCCCTGCCATGCTGGGGTGGCACTGGGTGATCTTTGAGGTCAACTTTGAGGAAAGCTCCTTACTCAGCCAGGAAGGAGGATGGGGTTTTTCTGCTGTTGCCAAAGAGAAGGGAGCTATAAATGTTCTTTCTCCTTTATCATCTCTGATGACTTAGCAGCAAATGCTAAAAATAATTTTTATGCTTCATCTTCAAAGTCGATGTGTTGCAATTTTTTTTTTAAAAAAAACCAAAACAAATCCTATATCCCTGCAAGAATATTACAAATATTTCAGGCTCCAAATGAAACTTTCTGAAGAGGTTCTGCAAGGCTGCCAAATGTGACATTTCACACAGAGCTTTTCTCTCTGAGCTCCCTCCCAGCCCTCTGCTGAGGAGGAGACAACAATTGAGACAGTGACACATTTCTGGGAGCAGGCTGACTCCGAGTGCTCAGCACTCACTGCACTCAGGCATGTTTGGGGATCGGTGACCTGGACCTGCTGGGGGCTGCAGAGGGAATGCCACAGGAGTCTGAGCTCCGGGGGAAAACTTGGCCCTGCCAGGTTTTCACTTCACATTTCTGATTGTCAGCAGTGGGCAGGGCACAAACCAGGCCCAGAAATGGTTTGGGCATGAAAACAGCAGTGAAATAACGACTGCTGTAACAAATGACTCCTACCAGTCCTGCATGGCTGATGGCCTACATTTAGAGGTAACAAAACTGATTGGGGTGATAAAGAACATGAAAAAAAACCTAAAAAAATTTTACTCGATGTGAGTGAAGCTAGCTTGGAATTCAGAACTCCAGGGAAGCTGAAGGACCTCAGCTTGCACGCACGTTACTTTAAATAGCTGAGTCTCATGAATATGAAATAAGCAGGCACGAAATAATGTTCCTAAAGCTGTAAGTACAGACCTGGGACAGCCCGGGCACAGCCAGCACCGCACACCTCAGTGCACATCCAAGCACTGGAGATGATCCTGACAAGACCCTCAGGGGCAAAATCCTCCCTGGAACGATGCCCTGGGCTACTTCTGCTTTTGTTTACACACCCAGGAGCTGACCCACAAGGTTAAATATCCATAAATGTTTGTTCAAAGTTCACTCCTTAATTCAAGAGTTCCACGCTCAGCCCACACTGTGCAGGACCCACAGCACCCACAGGAGCTCAGCTGGGCCAGGGGCACACCCTGCAGGTACCTGTGTCACACCTGCACAGCAGAGATCCACCAGGATCCCTGTGTGTCCCTAACAGCAACAATCAGGGAATGCTCAGGCTGGAAAAGTTCTGAGACCACCGAGTCCAGCCACTCCCAGCACTGCCAAGGCCACCACTGCCCATGTCCCCAAGTGCCACATCCACAGGGCTCTGAAATCCCTCCAGAAATGGGGACTCAGCCCTGCCCTGGGCAGCTGTGCCAGGCTGGGAGCCCTTTTGGGGAAGGAATTTTACCAAATATCCACCCTGAGGCCGTTCCCTCCCCTCCTGTCCCTGTGTCCCTGCGAGCAGAGCCCGACCCCCCCGGCTGTCCCCTCTTGGCAGGGACTTGTGCAGAGCCACAAGGGCCCCCTGAGCCTCCTTTGCTCCAGGCTCAGCCCCTTCCCAGCTCCCTCAGGAATTCTCCACCCCCTTCCCAGCTCCCTCAGGAATTCTCCATCCCCTTCCCAGCTCCCTCAGGGATTCTCCAGCCCCTTCCCAGCTCCCTCAGGGATTCTCCAGCCCCTTCCCATCTCCCTCAGGAATTCTCCAGCCCCTTCCCAGCTCCCTCAGGAATTCTCCATCCCCTTCCCAGCTCCCTCAGGGATTCTCCAGCCCCTTCCCAGCTCCCTCAGGGATTCTCCAGACCCTTCCCAGCTCCCTCAGGAATTCTCCATCCCCTTCCCAGCTCCCTCAGGAATTCTCCAGCCCCTTCCCAGCTCCCTCAGGGATTCTCCAGCCCCTTCCCAGCTCCCTCAGGGATTCTCCAGCCCCTTCCCAGCTCCCTCAATAATTCTCCAGCCCTTCCGAGCTCCCTCAGGAATTCTCCAGCCCCTTCCCAGCTCCCTCAGGAATTCTCCAGCCCCTTCCCAGCTCCCTCAGGAATTCTCCAGCCCCTTCCCAGCTCCCTCAGCCCCTCCTGGGGCTCCAGGCAGAGCAGAGCCCTGCGGTGATGCTCAGCAGCTGCTCAGCAGCTTCACCACTGCTGGCAGGGAGCTCCTGCACCCCCACGATGGGCAAAGCCAGCACTGGGGGCACTGGAGCCACTGGTCGGGGGGCACAGAGGTGCCTGCTGTGGGGCATGTTTATACACCCTGACATAACCAAGGCAGTGTCCCTGAGAACCTGGGACTGTCCCTGCTGGGACACCCAGAGCCCCGAGCTGCAGCAGGGACAGGGACGGGGATGGGGCAGGGACAGGGACAGGGGATAGGGACAAGGACAGGGACAGGGGACAGGGAGAGGGACAGGGCAGGGACAGGGACGGGGACAGGGACAGGGACAGGGACAGGGACAGGGACAGGGACAGGGACAGGGGACAGGGACAGGGACAGGGACAGGGACAGGGACAGGGACAGGGACAGGGACATGGCGTTCAGGTGATGCTGATCAGACACCAGGGGTCACAGGGCCCTTGCTTCCCACCCAGAGCACTGCCAGCATTCCTGGAAACAGGGAATTTCAAGGAATGCTGAAGGGCTGAGGGATGTGGAGGGAATCTGAGGCGTTCTGGCCAGGGGCAGAGCAGGAGCGATTCCTGGGTTCATTGGGCACTGACTCACCCGGTGCCCCCGAGTGCTGGTGTACAACAAACCCTTCAAACTCCAAAGTCCCGGCGATGCAGCTGCTGTTTCACCAAGCCCTCGGATCTCTGCTGCCTGCCTTTCAGTCCCGATTTGGGGCTGCACGAGTACATCCCTGCCTGGGCAGACATTCCTTCCCGGGAGCTACGTCTGCCCCGAGCTCACTGCCACTGCCTGGTACCCCCGTGCTGACTGACACGGAAAGGGAGCAGGAAAGGAAACATCCCTGCCTGTGCAACACTCTTCAGTCTCCAATTCGGTTGTTGGCTGGCTTATTTTTAAATAAGGATATTTTTAGCAGAGCATTTATTTCTCTTTAGTTTCACATGTTTGTGCAGAACCCCGGGTTAACCAACAACTTGTTCCCCTCACGGAACTGTTACTGCTCTTACAGTAAAACATCCAAACCTCAGCTCAGCTCTTGGAAGGAAAAAGAACCCTCACACCAAAATGGCAAGGGATTTACAGGGAAAGGAGGACAAAAAAGTTTTACACTAACACTTTTCCCCCAAATTTATACAGGTCGTTTATTGAGCTTCGTGTTGCACAACGCAGAGCTCCCCTGGGTGTCCCAAGGGGTTTGTTCAGGTTTCTCTCTCCTGGGGGCTGGGATGTGCCCCCTCTGTCAATCCCACACTGACTCTGACCCTCTCCTGCCATTCGAGGCCAGGCTGGACAGGGCTTGGAGGGACTGGGACAGTGGGAGGTGACCCTGGGGACAGTGGGAGGTGTCCCTGCCCCGGTCCCTTCCCACCCAGAGCAGCCTGGGTCCTGCTGGGCACTGCTGAAGGAACTCATTCCACCCACTCTCATTTCATATTTTCCCTTTGAACAAATAATACCAAAACAACCCAACCCTCCCCCAAACTCCCAAACACCAAAAACAGCTTTGAGGGAAAAAGCCCATGTTTGTATTTGTCTGCTCCTGCTCTTGATGCTAACTCTGACACCAGCCTTAGTGACCCTCCCCATGTCCCTGCTTTTCCTGTCTCAGCACCCACACCCACCTCTTGTTTCCTGCAGGATAACCCCAGGAAGGCTTTGAGCATTCCTGTCTTTTCCATTCCTCCTCATATCCATGATATATCCTATCTGCTGCATCACTTATTGCTCCATTATGTTTTCTTTACTTGATTTCTGATTGTAAAACCTTATCAGGCCATATCCATGTCAGTCCTAGGACACACACTGATATTTTAGTGAGAGGGAATTAAAAAAAGTAAAATCCCAGACCAAAGACAGAAAATTTTCCCTTTGTTCAGGAAGTGTTGCCTGGCAGAGCTCCCCCAGCCTGGAAGCAGGTGGGGCTGCTGGGCCTGCTGGGTGACTGACAGGTAACAGGGGCACCTTTAACTCCTGCTCTGCCTGAGTGTGTCCTGAGGGAATAAATCCTGATGAGATCCCCTTCCACTGCAACTCTGTAAACCAGCAAATCCAGAGCTTTGGCAGTGCTGGTTTTGTCCCTATAAACTGGGATTGGCAGTTTGTGGAATTGGAATTCCTGCATGTGCAAATTCAGGAGCCAACTGGGTACTCAGCAAAGGAGAGGAAACTAAACCCAAAGACCAATCTTTGTTCCAAAGTCTGGTTTTGTTTTGTCTCTGACTGTGCTGCTAAATCAGGGACCTGTGGGATTGTTATGGCTGGAAAAGGCCCCTGAGATCCCTGGGTTCAGCTGTCAGCCCAGCCCAGCCAAGGCCACACTCACCATGTCCTCAATGCCACATCCACACACCTCGTGAACACTCCCTGACCACCCCGTGGCCAAGCCTTTGCATGAAATATTTTTCCCAGTATCCACCCTGAACCTCCCCGGCCGTTCCCTCTCCTCCTGTCCCTGTTCCCTGGGAGCAGAGCCCGACCAGCAGGTTCCCCCTGAGCCTCCTTTTCCCCGGGCTGAGCCCCTTTGTTCCCCCAGAGGAGAGGGGCAGAGCAGGGCTGTGATGGGGCTGGTGAGGAGGCTGCCCCAGCCCCGCAGCTCTGGTTTACAAACCCCAAACCCATCCCGCCTCCTTCCGTGACTGCTGGGAATGCAGAGAGCTCAGCAAGGCAAAGTTGGGATCTACCAGGACAGCAAGTTTTTAATTAGTCATTAGTAGCCACAGCAGAAATCCCAAAAGCATTTGGACTGCAGAGAAAAGGCTTTTAACCACTGCAGGCATTATCTGGGATAGAACGGATAAATCTTGACCACTGAGGGTTTGCCAGTTGCTTTTTATACTGCACATCAAGCAAACACATTTTCCTTCCAGGCCATCCCACTGCATCACAAACAGGGGTCCCAAACCCAGCACAGGGGTACCCTGAGCCGTGCTCAGAGGGGACAGCCAGGACCACAGGGGTCAGCACCTGTGACCCTGAGAACAGCACAGCAGCCCTGAGAGAAAACAAATCAGCCACTGTGGCCAGTGACTGCCACTGAGAAATGCTTATAGAATCTGATAAATGCTTATAGAATCTGATAAATGCTTATTACAACTGATAAATGCTTATAGCATCTGATAAACACTTATAGCATCTGATAAGTACTTATAACATCTGATAAATGCTTATAACATCTGATAAATGCTTATAACAACTGATAAATGCTTATAACAACTGATAAATGCTTATAACAACTGATAAATGCTTATAACAACTGATAAATGCTTATAGCATCTGATAAACACTTATAGCATCTGATAAGTGCTTATAACATCTGATAAGTGCTTATAACATCTGATAAGTACTTATAACACCTGATAAATGCTTATAGAATCTGATAAATGCTTATAACATCTGATAAATGCTTATTGCATCTGATAAACACTTATAACATCTGATAAACACTTACAGCATCTGATAAATGCTTACAGAATCTGATAAATGTTTATAGCATCTGATAAATGCTTATAGAATCTGATAAACACTTATAATATCTGATAAACACTTATAACAAACTTGTTTAACACACCCTGGGCAAATCTCGTGGTGGCTCAAGCCTCTGTGCCTCATGCTGGGTGAAACCTGGATGGTTCCAGGAATTTGATGGGCTCTGAGGACCCTCCCAACCCAGACCACCCTAGGATTCCATGATCCCATCCCAGGGAGAGGGGAAAGCTGTGGGGTGGAAGCCCAGCCTGCAGCCCCTCCCTGGGCAGTGATGCCTCCAGGCTGGGGGAGCTGAGCTGGAACCACCAAGAGGAAAACAGAGCCAGGGATGGAGGTGAGGGGATGGCAAAGACACTTTCTGCAGCCTGAAGTGACCCTGTTAAAGAGTCCCTAATGGCACATGACCTTGTCAAGGTCGAGTGACCACAGCACCAGTGCAATAGCTCCAAGCCAGGATCTCCCCTGGATTTAAGGAAAGCCACGACTCCACACCTGCTGCTGGCCTGTGTGTTTGAGGAAACACATTTATCCTGCAGACATTCTGCCAAGCCTTTCCCAACTGTCTCTCCTCAGGCGCTGTCTCTGCTCCACAGATGAAATCCATTGAACTCTCATCTCCATTCTGCACCAGCAGTGAATAACAAATCCCTGATCACGTGTGCCTGGAAAGAACTGTGAGTCTGCACAGGAATGAAGGGATTTTCAAAAATCTGCCACGATGTCATTCTCCATTAGAGTCATTTCTACAGAATTCTGTTCAATTCCTGGGACCTTAGGGGGTTTAGTCGGGCATGGCCCATTTGGCTGTAATTGCAAAGGGAAATCAGGAATTAGCATTCCAGGTTAAACGATTGCTGGACATGGATTTGCATTTTGTCACTCCAGCAGCCAACACCTCTGGGAGAAGGAAGCTCTCTCCTCCTCTGCATGCAGGTACATGCTCCTGGCCCACTGTGGGCAAATAGATTCAGGATCCCATTTCCTTTTGATTTCTGAAGTATTGGCTAATATTCGTCTGCTTTTACCATAAAATACATTTGTACAAACGCTGTTATGTGTCCTAAACTTGTGCAATGCTGTTGGAGTCTCACTCCCAGAGCTGTTGGCTGGGGTCGAATGCTACATCTCAGTCAGCTGGGATGTGTAAGAGTTTCAGCACTTGCTTTTTAAATTATTTTTCCCTTTAAGCTGAGCCTCTGTTCCTGATCATACATGAAGAGCTGCAGCACAGAACGTGACAAGCTGAGAATGCATGTTTTAAGGGAAAATGTTAAAGATCACTATTTAAAGGCCTTCCCTTGTTAACATTCATTTGCTGGTGCTACTTTGAATTCAAGCCATCTGCAATAAAAAGTAGTATTTTAGAGATGCATTTTAGGGAAAAAAAAAAGAAGTGAAGCAAAGTTTTACTCTTCATGTAAACTGACAGTGCTCTGGGAAACTTGGTGAAACTTCACCACGTGGGAGGTGTTGACAACTGAGCATATACCAAGGGAAGGATTTACAGGCACACAGTTCCACAAATATACCCCAGACTGGTATTTGTCAAGCAACCCATGAGCCTTCAGCACATTCTTTAAAGCCTTACTCAAGTGGGGTGTTATTTTCTCCACCAGGGCCCTGGTGACAAATGCACTTTGCTCTGGTCAGGCCGCCCTTGTGGCCTCCTGCTGCTGCCACTGGCCTTTGAATCAGCACTGCAAACACTAAAACTCCCACCACTGTGAGATTTGCAGGTGAAGAACAGGGGGTTATGAGTCAGGAGGCTGCCAAGAGCCAGCACAAACCAGGCAGAAATTCCACTGCAAAGTAAAGTAATCCTCCAGTCCCTGAGACACTTCCAGTTTCTGAGCATTTATCAAACACCCAGCAAGGCCTTACACAGAAGGGGAGCCCAAGTGCAGAGAGGGGCAGGTTAAGGATGCTGAGTGTCAGCTGAGAGCCCAGGCTGACAGCTGTGAATCTTTCTTGCCAGGAAATTATTATTTTGCACCACACACATTTCTCTGGCTGTACCACAATGTGTGAAATAACAGGCAAAAGTCAATCCGACTCCAACGTGTTCTCTAATTTCTGTCTCCATTTTTAGCAGTGTCACTAGAGGCATCCCATGAACTGAAAGGAAAAGGAATGTGGATGAGATAAATCACATTTAAAATGACTGAGGGAGCAAGCAGCTGGGAAAGAAAAAGAAAAGAACTTTCTCTCTTTTTTAGGTTAAATAGCAGAGAATAGAATCAAAAGCCCAGAGTGGTTTGGGTTGTGAGGGACATTAAAGCTCATCCCATCCCAGCCCTACCATGGACAGGGACACCTGCCACTGTCCCAGGCTGCTCCCAGCCCTGTCCAGCTCGGCCTTGGGCACTGCCAGGGATGATTCCCGATGAGGACAGGATTGCCATGGGAAGCAGATTGAGACACGCACTGCACAGGGTTCAGCAAACAGGAAATGCCCGAATCAGTTCCTCGGTGAGCACTGACACAGATTATTTGTCACACAGCTCATCGGGGCGTGCATTGCCCCAAACACCAACACTACAGCTGCAGAGGAGATCGGGCAGCAATCACTGACCCTGGCAGCTCAGCTGCATCGCACACGACATAAAATCCTGGGGAATAAACAGAGCAGGCAGGGCCGCGGTGCCAGGCAGAGCCATCCCCTTCCTGGCATCCGAGAGCAGAGCTCTGCAAATCACAGCCATGGTTACAGCCACCCCGAAGGGAGGACGGGGAAAGAACCTCGAACACAGAACGCCGAACAACACATCTGAAAATGGAGCCCACAAAGCCTTTAGGCAGCGGCTGGGTCATGTGCAACAAATCTGTCTGTCTGTCTGTCTGTCCATCACACATTATGTCCATGTTTACAGGTACATTACTCAGGTAAGCACTCATTAATAGGCACTAATTAAGGAGCACAGGTAGGCACTCATTAGCCAGCACAGGTAGACACTAATTAAGGAGCACAGGTAGGCAGAACCCTCGCTCCATCATGCCGCACACCCAGGGAGTCCCTGCCTGCAGTGCACTTCAGATAAAACCTGTAGGCTGCTCGAGCAGGCAGTCGCATTTAAAGCATTTTTTACGATTCACACTGCAAAAGGCTAAAAAAAAAAAAATCAATCCATCCCAGCTGTTTATGCTTCTATTTTCCCTCCCTGTCCTCGGAACAGTGGGATCAGATGAGGAGTGATGCATCCATTGGTCCAGGGAAGCGCTGAGAGGACAGGGAAGGAAAACAAAATAAAAAAATACTAAAAATCCCCCAAGCGTAGAGTAAAATGTGCTCACCACGTACCCGCCGAGCGCGGATCCGAGCGGTCGGAGGAGCTAAGGACAGGTTTCCCCGGCAGGCTGCGGGCTCCGGGCGCTCCGGGGCGGCGGGATGAGCTCAGCGCCGGCAGGCTCAGCCATTGCGGAGTCACTGCAGCTCCGGCAGCACGTCAGCACCGATCCTGGGCTCCAGAGCCCTCCCTTCCCGAGATCGGCACCGTCCGGGGCTCCAGAGCCCTCCCTTCCCGAGATCAGCACCGTCCGGGGCTACAGAGCCCTCCCTTCAGAGATCAGCACCGATCCTGGGCTCCAGAGCCCTCCCTTCAGAGATCAGCACGGTCTGGGGCTCCAGAGCCCTTCTCCCTTCAGAGATCAGCACGGTCTGGGGCTCCAGAGCCCTTCTCCCTTCAGAGATCAGCACTGATCTGGGCTCCAGAGCCCTCCCTTCAGAGATCAGCACTGATCTGGGCTCCAGAGCCCTCCCTTCAGAGATCAGCACCGATCCTGGGCTCCAGAGCCCTCCCTTCAGAGATCAGCACTGATCCTGGGCTCCAGAGCCCTCCCTTCAGAGATCAGCACCGATCCTGGGCTCCAGAGCCCTCCCTTCAGAGATCAGCACCGATCCTGGGCTCCAGAGCCCTCCCTTCAGAGATCAGCACCGTCCGGGGCTCCAGAGCCCTCCCTTCAGAGATCAGCACCGATCCTGGGCTCCAGAGCCCTCCCTTCCCGAGATCGGCACCGTCCGGAGCTCCAGAGCCCTCCCTTCAGAGATCAGCACTGATCTGGGCTCCAGAGCCCTCCCTTCAGAGATCAGCACTGATCTGGGCTCCAGAGCCCTCCCTTCAGAGATCAGCACCGATCCTGAGCTCCAGAGCCCTTCTCCCTTCAGAGATCAGCACCGATCCTGGGCTCCAGAGCCGTTCTCCCTTCCCCAGCCTGGCAAGGATGCTGCTGGAACTGTGCTCCTCCAGCGCTCAGGGTGCTGTGCCTGTGAGGATCAGCATTTCCATCCATTTCCATCCATTTCCATCCATTTCCAGCTTCATGAGGAAGCCAAAGCTCCACATCCAGCACAGCTGGGACACACACGGAGCTGCTCCTGGAGCAGGGCTGCACTGCTGGAAAGGGCAGGGGGGATTGAAGGATGTTTGGATTTCAAAACAGCTGCCAGGTTTTGTATTTGCTCCTAGCAAAGGGGATGGGATCAAGTTATAGAATCATGGAACCACAGGCTCTTCTGGGTTGGAAGGGACCTTAATTCTCATGCAATTCCACCCTCCTGCCATGGCAGGGACACCTCCCACTGTCCCAGGCTGCTCCAGCCCCAATGTCCAACCTGGCCTGGGACACTGCCAGGGATCCAGGGGCAGCCACAGCTGCTCTGGGAATTCCAGCCCAGCCCCTGCCCACCCTGCCAGGGAACAATTCCTGCCCAATCTCCCATCCATCCCTGCCCTCTGGCAGTGGGAGCCATTCCCTATGTCCTGTCCCTCCATCCTTGTCCCCAGTCCCTCTCCAGCTCTCCTGGAGCCCCTCCAGGCCCTGCCAGGGGCTCTGAGCTCTCCCTGGAGCTTCTCCTCTCCGGTTGAGTCCCCCCAGCTCTCCCAGCCTGGCTCCAGGGCAGAGGGGCTCCTCTGGACCCACCCCAGCAGGTCCATGTTCTGTGGAAATCCACACCTGTGGAAGTGCAGGGCCAGGCACTGGGGTGGATCTCCCACAGGAATGGCATTCCTGGGTACCAGCACGCTCTGAAGTCCCGTGGCAGTGCTGGGAAGGTGGGAAAAGGCAGTTCCAAGGCTCTGTAAGGTTCGATTTGAAGACTAAACCACACGGATATAAATCAGGTCTGTAACCCCAGTGTGCTGTATCCCACTACTCCTCATACCTGAGGAAATATCCATTGTCAATACTCACACACCCACTGAAAATTCCCCTTTCCTTCAAAAACAAATCACAAATATGCATAAAATAAATGCATTTGGGTACAAGATACCTCCAACAGCCCCACACCACAAAGTTCTCTACACACAAATAGGATATAGGGCATATTTATTTGATTTTGTGTCTTCCTGACATGAGGAACAGTGAAGACTGGGAAGAAGACTGGGAACTGTTCCCAGTGTATGTCCATGAACTGCTGACAGGAATGACAGAGTGATCTGAGGGCTGGGAAACAGAAACCCACCCTGGAGCACAGGGTCAGTTTTAGAAAGGAGGGTCTGGGGTTTTTTTCCCCCTTTAACAATAGCTCAGTATCTGGAACTTTACTTTGAAAATCTTCATTTTCCATCCATTCAAAGCTCACAACTGTGCAGGACTGCAAGAAATGTGGCTGCTAACCAGATTCCTCAGAAACCTGTTCCTATTTTTGTGCATCACCGATGCTGTGTTCCTCCTGGCTGTTCCCTGCGTGGTGGTTCAATTATCCTTTGCCAAAGGGACACGTAGTGGCATTTGGAGACAACAGGACTGGCTGTGGCTCTGAGAGCTGTGACAACAACGGCTCCGGGATAAATAAAACTGTTTTCTATTTTTAGAGCTGAATTGCAACACTTTGTGGGAGTCGCAGGCAGTGTTGTAAGTGACCTACAGCAGTGGTTTGCATCACCCAAAGAATTGGGGTTTGTTTTTCAGCTGGCAAGTGCCCAGGAGAAGCATTCCTCTGGCAGCTTCCATGGGCTGAGCTGTACAGAAATGGGAATGGACTTTAAAAACTTGAAGTTAGTAAGTAAAGAAGAGCTGAAAGGTTTTTTACACTCTGCTTTTCTGATCCACACTGGAAGGGGTCAGCTTCTTCCACTGTAACACTGAAAAGCAAACCAGCAGCACTCTGGGTGTGGTTTCAGCCCTGGTTTGTGCCCTGTGCCAGCACACGGCTCTGAGCTCCCTGTGACACCGAGCTGAGGTCAGGCACGGATCAATCACCTGCACAGAAATGACACCAAGTGTGTCACTGAGGAATGTGACAGACACGGCCCAGGACACTCAGCACAGCCCTGCCACGGCAGCACCCACACCACACACAAGGCTCCTTTATTAGCTCTCCAAATGGAACACAATCAGAGAATCACAGAAGGGTTTGGGCTGTGAGGGACCTGAGGGCTCATCCCGTCCCAGCCTTGCACTGTCCCATGCTGACAGCCTGGGCAAGCAGCAGCAGCAGCTCGGGAAGGACGCAAGAGCATCGGGGTGGTTAATGATGAACCTCATTCCCAGCAGTGCCCAGCATCAAATACACGCACGGTTCCATTTCCAGAGGCAGCCAGGGAGGTTAATGACCAACCCCTCGGTGGGATGGAGACAGGGAGTGCTCCGATTTCAGCGGGGTTTGAGCCTTTGAAAAGTCACAGAGTCACCAAATCATTTGGGTGGCAAAAGCCCTCCCAGCCCATGGAGTCCCAGCTGTGCCCCATCCCCACCTTGTCCCCAGCCCAGAGCCCTGAGTGCCACCTCCAGGAATTGCTGGGACACCTCCAGGGATGGGCACTCCAACCCTCCCTGGGCACTGCCAAGGCCTGAGCCCCCTTTCCATGGGGAAATTCCTGCTGCTGCCCACCCTGAGCCTGCCCTGGCCCAGCCTGAGGCCGTTCCCTCTCCTCCTGTCCCTGTGTCCCTGCGAGCAGAGCCCGACCCAGCTGTCCCCTCCTGGCAGGGAGTTGTAGGCACATTTTCCCAAGTCAGTCCTGAAATTCCCACTCTCTCACGTTGTACCACTAGGAAGTGAGTGGATTAGTTTGATTTTTATTAGTAAGAAACCAAAGAAACATCAGTGAATATTATCCATTTCTAAACTAATGAAAGTTTATCAGTGGTTTGGGATTACAAATAACTTCTGTGCACTGCCTGAAATACCTGTCCTTCACAGCTGGGCTGAGCCTGCATGTCAGGCCCAAGCCACAGGCTGAAAACTAAACACAAAGTGGAAGCTGTCTGAGCAGTGAGTGTGACTCTGTACCCAAATCATCGCCTTTGTTAGTCTGTGGAGGAGATGGGTCACTGTCTCTGGCATAAATGGAATTAATCAATACATGACTGGTCTGTGACAAGCAAGTAAATAAGATTAGAGTGAGTCCCAGCTGTGCAGAGGATTGCAGTGCAACAAATCAATAATCTTTCAAAGACTTCATCCAACAACAGGAAAACTCACAGTTTTCAAATTTTTCCTGATTGTGAGTTTCTGTCAATAACCCAAAAGGTTTTGCCATCAAATTTTACATGAAAATAAAGCATTCACCCAACGACTGATGAAAGAGAAGCTGTGGCTGCCCCTGGACCCCTGGCAGTGCCCAAGGCCAGGCTGGACGGGGTTTGGAGCAGCCTGGGACGGTGCAAGGTGTCCCTGCTATGGCAGGGGTGGCACTGGGTGGGATTTGGGGTCCCTCACAACCCAAACCCTGCCGAGGTTCCGTGATTCCATGATTCCTGCGTCCCTCACTGTGTGACCGCAGTGAGCCCCCCCTTCCCACAGCGGAATCCGTGCTGTCCGGGGAGAGGAGCACACTCCCGGCAGGGAGAACCGGCGGTGCTTCCAGGAGCGCCGTGCCCGTGCCCGGAGCGGGGCGGCCGGGCAGCAGGGAGCAGCAGAGCACCGCGCCGGGAGCACAGCGGGAACAGCCACACACACGGAACCTGCTCCTCGGACAGCTTTATCAATAAAACTGTTTTGTTCTGCCACGGACAGTTCTTCCCTGAGCTCCTCAGCACAACAGAACTGCTTCCATTCCTCCTCTGTATCCATCTCTACAGAGTGTAATGCCCACACCCGTTATATCCCGACCTTGTCCTCCTGGGAAGGTTGTAAGGCAATATTCCTCACTAGTGCAGTAACTCACAATTTACTGATGTGTTTCACTTGGGTTTTGCGACTCAGCTGCAGAAAGGCACCAGTGAAAAGAATTCCAGACAAAACAAAAAAGCCTGCATGCTTTAACTGAGTTAATACTTTGGCTAGATAAAATCAGGTTTTATGCATTTGCCTTTACAAAGTCCCAGCAGTACATCAGTATCTGCTTTCAAATGCCAACACAAGTTAAGTGGTTCCCGCTGTCGAGAGCCTTGATGACATCGCGTCAATTAAAGACCAAAACGAGAAGATTTATTATTTAATTATTGTTAATTTATTATTTATTTATTATTAGTTTATTATTATTAATTTGCTTGGAGCTGTTCTGTGCAGGGCTAAGAGTCGGACTCGCTGATGCTCGTGGGTCCCTTCCCACTCAACCATTCTGTGATTATTACTTATTTTAAGGCCATGTATCATTGCTGTCGGGGCTGGCTTAGCGGCCGCAAGTTGTGATTTTGCAGCCGGCGGTGTATCCTTTAAAATCCCCTCCGTGTCCGCTCTGAACTCTCCGGAGCGCCGTGCGGGGGACGCCGGCGGGCGGGCGGGCGGGCTGTGCGGAGCGCTGAGCGGGCAGAGAGCGGGAGGGCGAGGGATGTGCTGCGGGAACCGTCCCCGTTATCCCGGTTTTCCCCGTTATCCCGATTCTTCCCGTTATCCCGTTTCTCCCCGTTATCCCGTTTTCTCCCGTTACCCCGATTCTCCCGTTATCCCGTTTCTCCCCGTTTCTCCACCCGGCCCTACTCCCTCCCCGCCATCATGGCGGCCTGAGGGGCGCTGAGGGAGCGCGCGCCCCGCCCCGCCCCTGCCCCGTCCCGCCCCTCCGCAGTGGCCAATGGGCGGGCGGCGCGGCTCTGACGTCACGGGGCGGTGCTGCGGGCGCTGCGGGCGCGGCGCTGCGCGGTCAGTGCGTGCCGAGCCGCCCGCCAGCCATGTCGCGACAGAGCCCTCAGGAGGAGAACCTGCAGGGTAAGGCCGCGGGGAGCGGGCACTGCGGGCTGTGGGCTGCCACTGCCCGGCCGCTGCGGCTCCGACCGCCGCGGGGCCCTGCTGCGCCGCGGGATTCGGGGACGTGCGCGCCGCAGTGCGTGTCCAACCCCCCTTGTCCCAGGGAAGAGGCCAGGGGGATGTGCCTGTGAGCAGGGCTCGGGTCAGCCGCGGGGATCAGCTTTAGATAGCACCAAATTCGCCGGGAAAGTGAAAAATCTCAGTGCAGCCACAAACAGTGCGGTTGACACGGTGGTTGTAGCGATTTGAGGGGACATTCTCATCGCCCTGTGGAATTCCGCTTCTGAATTTCAAGCGTTGGAAGCTGTGTGTTAAGAAAACGAAGCTTTCCAGCGCTGATCCGGTACTTTGCGGTGGTGGTCTGTGCTCGCACATGTGTCCTGGGCTGGGATATCGCGACAGACCCCTCTGTCCCGACTCCATCCCCGTGACTCGTCTGACATCGCCTCTCGTGGGCTTTGGTCTGTTTGTATTTCCAGCTCCATAAAAACACGGCTTCGTTTATCTTTAAATGATGATATCACAGCCTGTTCCATGTACTCCAGCACAGCCTTTCTCTGAGGAGTGTCCAAAAGGAGAAGGAAAAAGAGGGAAAATTGTAAACCACATCCACTGTGCTCTCCCTGCTGCAATCCCAATCTCCCTGCTTTATCCTGCATTCCCAGCGCTGTACCCAGTAGGATTTCAGCACATAAAGTCTTAATTTGAGCTCTAGTGGTTTAGGTCGTTCTTTGGCAACAACTTGAGCTCCCATAAATTCGGGGGAAGGGGTAGGGAAGGGTTTGTCTGGCTCTGGACACGCTCCTTGCCACATACCAGGCACTGTCACGTGGGGGGGAAAATTCCCAAACAAACCCAAACAACAACAAACCAGCTGTGAGGGAAAGGGGCTCTTGAAGAAAAGCGTCTCTTCCAAACTCGGTGGCCTGGAATGTTTTTATCCAGCAGGTTTTGTGCTGCTTTGGCTGTCCAGGCGGTGGTCTCTGTATTTAGAAGGGAGATGTTCGTGTTTGTGCACGAGGCAGTTTGGCTTTGTGCTGTTCCCATTTCATTTTGGAGCCCTCAGTCTCCTTCTAGCCAGGATATCTGGGATTTCTTTGCTAGTCTGATGTTCCTGCTTCACAGTAACCCCCTGCACTGGCTTCTCCCCACCTGCATTCCTGAGATGCTGCCCTGCCAGCTGTGGGTGGCTGGGAAGGGACCCTGCAGCTCCAGCTGTTCCTGCTGTGCCTTTATTCCCTGAGCTGTGCCCAGGCACCACTGTCCGTGTCTGCCTTTCCCTGCTCATTCCTTAGGCATCCTTCCCCAGAATTTGGGGAATTCCCCTGCCCTGCTCCTCCTGTCATCACTGCTCTGCTGTCCATGTCTCTGCCTTTCCCTGCTCATTCCTTAGACATCCTTCCCCAGAATTTGGGGAATTCCCCCTGCCCTCCTGCTCCTCCTGTCCTCACTGCTCTGTTCCCTTGGCACTGCTGTGGCTGGGCCGTGTCTGTCCCACAGTGGGAATTGGTGTGATTCAGGTATTTTCTGTTCCCTGAGCTCATTTCTGGGGGGCTGGAGGGACAGCACACAGGGAATGGTTTCCCAGTGCCAGAGGGCAGGGCTGGATGGGAGATTGGGCAGGAATTGTTCCCTGGCAGGGTGGGGAGTGGCTGGGATGGAATTCCCAGAGCAGCTGTGGCTGCCCCTGGATCCCTGGCAGGGCCCCAGGCCAGGTTGGACACTTGGAGCCACTGGGACAGTGGGAGGTGTCCCTGCCATGCTGGGGTGGCACTGGGTGGGATTTGGGATCCCTTCCAACCCAAAGCATTCCAGGATTCTGTTGGGGAGGGAGCAGGCCTGCAGTGAGCTGTCCCTGCCCAGGAGGGAGTTGTTATTCCCTCCCTTAGGAAAACAAAGCCCATGTGACCGTGTTAAATATACTGCGAGGAGCAAACCCATGACAGCCCTTGCCACACAGCCGCTGTTGCTTAACAGCAACACCTACAAATGGGACTGAAAAAAAGGCTGCACAAAACAGTCCCTGGGCTCTGGAGCCCAAAATAATTTCAATGAATGAATAACCGAACTTCGGCAGCAAAAGTATTTGAGATTATTTTGACTGCCACCTATGTTGTACAATAAAAATTGAGTATATCCCAAAATAAAAGATGTGTATGTGCGGAGAGAAACACAATGTACTGAGCAGCTGCTTCCCAGCCCTGTGAGCCTTCCCAGCCTTGTGAGCCTTCCCTGCCCTGTGAGCCTTCCCAGCCCTGTGAGCCTTCCCTGCCCTGTGAGCCTTCCCAGCCCTGTGAGCCTTCCCAGCCTTCCCTGCCCTGTGAGCCTTCCCAGCCCTGTGAGCCTTCCCAGCCTTCCCTGCCCTGTGAGCCTTCCCAGCCCTGTGAGCCTTCCCAGCCCTGTGAGCCTTCCCAGCCCTGTGAGCCTTCCCAGCCCTGTGAGCCTTCTCAGCCCTGTGAGCCTTCTCAGCGTTGTGAGCCTTCCCAGCCCTGTGAGCCTTCCCAGTCTTGTGAGCCTTCCCAGTCTTGTGAGCCTTCCCAGCCCTGCGAGCCTTCCCAGCCCTGTGAGCCTTCCCAGCCCTGTGAGCCTTCCCAGCCCTGTGAGCCTTCCCAGCCCTGTGAGCCTTCCCAGCCCTGTGAGCCTTCCCTGCCTTGTGAGCCTTCCCAGCCTTGTGAGCCTTCCCAGCCCTGTGAGCCTTCCCAGCCCTGTGAGCCTTCCTGCCTTGTGAGCCTTCCCAGCCTTGTGAGCCTTCCCTGCCTTGTGAGCCTTCCCAGCCTTGTGAGCCTTCCCAGCCCTGTGAGCCTTCCCTGCCTTGTGAGCCTTCCCAGCCCTGTGAGCCTTCCCTGCCTTGTGAGCCTTCCCAGCCCTGTGAGCCTTCCCAGCCCTGTGAACCTTCTCAGCCCTGTGAGCCTTCCCAGCCTTGTGAGCCTTCCCAGCCCTGTGAACCTTCTCAGCCCTGTGAGCCTTCCCAGCCTTGTGAGCCTTCCCAGCCCTGTGAGCCTTCTCAGCCTTGTGAGCCTTCCCAGCCTTGTGAGCCTTCCCAGCCTTCCCAGCCCTGCGAGCCTTCCCAGCCCTGCGAGCCTTCCCAGCCCTGCGAGCCTTCCCAGCCCTGCGAGCCTTCCCAGCCCTGTGATCCTTCCCAGCCCTGTGATCCTTCCCAGCCCTGTGAGCCTTCCCTGCCCTGTGAGCCTTCCCAGCCTTCTCAGCCCTGTGAGCCTTCTCAGCCCTGTGAGCCTTCCCAGCCCTGTGAGCCTTCCCAGCCCTGTGAGCCTTCCCAGCCCAGCGCCTGCCCTTTGCATTCTGTGCTGTTTATGGGCTGGGTGGCAGGGCTGGCTCTGTGTCCCTGCAGTGTCACTCCGGGCAGGAGCCCCGCAGTGGCTGCTCTCAGGGCTGGGGCTGAGCTGTGCCCTCTGCCCAGCAGGGTCCTGGGTGGAGCTGCACTTCAGCAGCAATGGCAGTGGCAGTGGCAGCTCCGTGTCCACGGGGAGCCAGGAGCAGGTGCCAGCCTCGCTGTCCATCCACAACGGGGACATGGAGAAGATCCTGCTGGACGCCCAGCACGAGTCGGGCAGGAGCAGCTCCAGGGAGAGCTCCCACTGTGACAGGTGAGCAGGGGGCACTGCCAAGGTCACGAGGACGTTGGGGTGTCCCAGAGACAAGGACAGACGCTGCATGGGTGTATTTACACACATTGCCTGTTTATATGAGCACACATTGACACAGGGCTGTGTGTGCCACGTGTGCTGTGTGTTTCCATGTGGACACGTGTGTGTTTAGAAAGCAGAGCAGATTTCCAGCAGTGTCACACAGCAGCTCAGCCCTGGGCTGGGGGAAAGGCACTGCCATTAATGCTTTTGTTGGGCTTTGATGGGCTGTGAGGTCTCCCAAAAAACCCAAACTCCAGGACTCAAACTCCACAGCCTGGCCTGGCCTGGCTGGTGGGGATTCACACCAAACCCCACTTGCTCTCCTCGTTTGCTGCCTGTTGTTCTGTGGGAGAGCCAGGCTCCCCAGGATGTGTGCAGAGGGTTGGGGAGCAGGGCTGTGACTGATGTGACTGTGGTGGCTGGGCTGTGGCAGCACTGCCCCGTGCAGCCCCTGGGGCACTCCCAGGTGTCCCAGGAAACTTCACCTCCTCCTCTGTGCTTGTGTCCCTGCAGCCCTCCTCGCTCCCAGACCCCCCAGGACAGTCACAGAGCTCTGGAGGTAGAGAGCCACAGCAGTGGGGAGAAGAACAGCTTCCAGGTGAGATCCTCACCCTGCCCTGGGAGAGGGGAGCTCTGCCCCCTGTGCTTTGGGGGACAATGGGGAGCTGCTGGGGCTGAGACTTCACAACTCACAGTAACCCTGGCAGATCCAGGCTGGTTTGTTCCTGACACGTGGGGATGTTTTGGTGTTTCCAGTGTGTGACTGAGATATTTCAGAAGGATTTCCCCTCTCCCTTTGGCTGCTGACAGGGTACATTTCCTACATCCCCCATCAATGTTGAAATGCACCTCCACCAGTTTAGTAGGAATTTTAAAAGTTACTTTGACAGCAACAAGAATTTCTAGAGTCACTTAAATCTGGCAGTGAAAAATACACAATTTCCGAGCCCTGCCATAGCTTTGATTCTTTGATAGCACAGATTTGATTTTAACAATTAATACCAAGCCTGGATTCATTCTGCTATAGCAAACTCCCTGTTCTTTCTGATTTCACTTTGTACGTTTGTTTATCTTGCAAGGAAAGTGAATAAACACATTTGCAAGAAGAGTGGGGGAAAGGTTGTACATTGACCATATTTAATCAATACAGGGCTTATTGCAGGATGACAGGCTGAAATCTGAAGCCTTCAGTGTAATAAATTGGCTTTTAATATGAAAAAAAACTTATAAAACATTCTGAGGAAGGAAGTATTTCAAGGAAGTGTGTTTTTCTGCATCATTTCTACAACTCCTCCCAGACTCCAGGGACCCAGTTTTAGGTTAGTTAAACGTGGTACTGCAAGTTAATTATTACTGGAAATTATTATTTTTTTATTGTCAGAAACACCCTTCAGCTGTTTAAAGATCATTATTTCAGTTTTGAGAACAAATAACCCCGAGTTAGAAAGCCATCAGAATGCCTGGACAGTTTTATTTCCATCCTGTGTGTGTGTGTGTGCATGGAGAGCTGCTGGAATTCTGGGAGCAGGATCTATTTTTATCCCAAGGCCTGGGCTGTGTGGAATGGAGCCGAGCTGAGGCAGGAGCTGTGCCCTGACTCAGCATTTGTGTGTCCCTGCCCAGGGCTGGGGGCTGGGGGTTTCTGTCAGCACCCACCTGGGCTGGGGCACTGCCAGCCTCACCTGCACGGCCCAGGGACTGGGATTGTTCCCTGCCAGGAGCTGCACAGGGGCTGCAGTGACATCTGCCAGCTCTGGGCATGGGCAGGGCCAGGGAGCCCTGTGCCCAGTGTCCATTGGGGCTGGGAGCCCTGTGCCCAGTGTCCATTGGGGCTGGGAGCCCTGTGCCCAGTGTCCATTGGGGCTGGGAGCCCTGTGCCCAGTGTCCATTGGGGCTGGGAACTGGGATGAGGCAGGAATCCCTGTGCCCAGTGTCCGTCAGAACTGGGAGCTGGGGATATTTTGGGTCTGTGCATGAGGATTAAACACTGGGCTCTAGAATTTCACTGCCAGGGCAGTCTTGTCTCAGGCACATAAGGGATGTGGGATATGGGATATGAGATATGGGATGTGGGGTATGGGATGGTCTTGGCCATCCTCACCCCACTCTGAGGATGGATCTCCCTGCTTCCCAACTTGGTCTGGCATGTGAGCAGTTCACGGCAGGGGCACAGGGAGGGCTGGAAGGTGTCAGAGCTGCCCTGGCTGTGGCCCTGGTGCAGGGCAGGGCCCCGGTGCAGGGCAGGGCCCCGGTGCAGGGCAGGGCTGTGGGGCAGGGCAGGGCCCCGGTGCAGGGCAGGGCTCTGGGGCAGGGCAGGGCAGGGCCCCGGGGCAGGGCAGGGCTCTGGGGCAGGGCAGGGCTGTGGGGCAGGGCAGGGCCCCGGGGCAGGGCAGGGTCCCGGGGCAGGGCAGGGCTCCGGGGCAGGGCAGGGCCCCGGGGCAGGGCAGGGCCGTGGGGCAGGGCAGGGCAGGGCCCCGGGGCAGGGCAGGGCTCTGGGGCAGGGCAGGGTCCCGGGGCAGGGCAGGGCTCTGGGGCAGGGCAGGGTCCCGGGGCAGGGCAGGGCTCTGGGGCAGGGCAGGGTCCCGGGGCAGGGCAGGGCTCTGGGGCAGGGCAGGGTCCCGGGGCAGGGCAGGGTCCCGGGCAGGGCTCCGGGGCAGGGCAGGGCCCCGGGGCAGGGCAGGGTCCCGGGGCAGGGCTCCGGGGCAGGGCAGGGCTCCAGGGCAGGGCTCCGGGGCAGGGCAGGGCCCCGGGGCAGGGCAGGGTCCCGGGGCAGGGCTCCGGGGCAGGGCAGGGCTCTGGGGCAGGGCAGGGTCCCGGGGCAGGGCTCCGGGGCAGGGCAGGGCTCCAGGGCAGGGCTCCGGGGCAGGGCAGGGCCCCGGGGCAGGGCAGGGTCCCGGGGCAGGGCAGGGCCCCGGTGCAGGGCAGGGCTCTCCCAGCTGCCCTGGCTCTCAGCTGACTGCCGTGGCTCTTGGTTGCAGTCGGAGGAGGATTTCCTGGAGAGGAGGAGGGAGGTGGAGCGGCTGCTGAGGAAGAACGCGGATTGGATCTGGGACTGGTCCAGCCGGCCCGAGAACATCCCACCCAAGTGAGTGCTGCCCCCGCTGCTGGGAGAGCTCCTGCAGCCTCTGCAGGCCGAGCACACTCCTCACATTGCTTCCCCAAATCCAGGGAATTCCTCTTCAAACACCCGCGGCGCACGGCCACGCTCAGCATGAGGAACACCAGTGTCATGAAGAAAGGGGGGATATTCTCTGCAGAGTTCCTGAAGGTTTTCCTCCCATCCCTGCTGCTCTCTCACCTGCTGGCCATTGGACTGGGGTAAGGTTCAAATGAAAAAAAAAGTAGATTTTTTTTACCTGATTCTGATTCCCAATTCTCTCTTTGTACAAAAGAGGAGTAACTTTTCTCCATGAAGGGGGAGAGATGGTGCTTCCTGCCTGTGGTATTTATTGCTGGATGGTTGAAGTTTTCTGATTTTCTCCCTGGTTGGGAATTTCTCAGAACAATTAAGAGTCAGGGAAATGAGGAATTCTGTACACTGGAACTGTAGTCACACAACACTTGGCTCCGCTGGAGATGAAACTCTTAATCTCACAACCAGGAGATCAGCAAAGGAAAAAGCTAATATTGAATAGATTTTAAAATTCCACAGGCACAGATTTAAAAATATTTAATATTATTTTAAATTACTCGATATATTTTTGAATTCCCTCCTGGGAGGGATGGGAGCTGTGTGACTGTGAGGCCATTGGACATGATGGGAGGTTCCTTCCCACATGGAAGGACGGCAGTGCCAGGCCCTGGAGCTGGGGAGCAGTTCCAGAGCAGGGGCAGGCTCTGGGGCTGGGGAGTGGTTCCAGAGCAGGGGCAGGCCCTGGGGAGCAGTCCCAGAGCAGGGGAGCCTCTGGGGAGCAGTTCCAGAGCAGGGGCAGGCTCTGGGACTGGGCAGTGGTTCCAGAGCAGGGACAGCTCTGGGGAGTGGTCCCAAAGCAGGGTCAGGCTCTGGGGCTGGGCAGTGGTTCCAAAGCAGGGTCAGGCTCTGGGGCTGGGCAGTGGTTCCAGAGCAGGGGCAGGCTCTGGGCAGTGGTTCCAGAGCAGGGGCAGGCTCTGGGCAGTGGTTCCAGAGCAGGGGCAGGCTCTGGGGAGCAGTTCCAGAGCAGGTGCAGGCTCTGGGGAGCAGTTCCAGTGCAGGGCCAGGCTCTGGGCAGTGGTCCCAGAGCAGGGCCAGGCTCTGGGGCTGGGCCCCGCAGCACTTCTGCTCCTGTCGGCTCCAGCTGCAGCGCTGCCCCTGCCGGCAGTTCCAGCAGTGACCTGGCAGGGAGAGCGCTCCCGCGGGGAACACGGCCGGGCTGACCTGTGCTCTGACCCGCAGGATCTACATCGGGAGGCGCCTGACCACCACAGCTTCCAGCAGCACCTTCTGAGTGAGGCCCGGGGATGGAGCTGGAGCAGAGCAGACTCAGCTGGAGCGCAGGAGGTGCCCAGGAAGGAGGGGGAGCTGGTCATGGCGCCGTCGTGTGTGTGTCCTGTCCGCGTCCTGTTTTAGTTTAGCCTAAAAATGGGAAGGGAGACGCTGGAGCTCCCGTGTCACATAGAGCCTTCCGGATCAATCCCTGCTGGATCAATCCCTAGAGCACGTGGCAGATGCTGTAATGTCCCTTAGTGCTTTGTAGTGAAGTACCTGAGAATTAGAGCAGCTCCGTGTTAAATCAGTGCCAGCTTTCAGCAGCCCTTGTGCCGGGCCGTGTCCGTCCCGCGTCCCGCCCGCTCCTGCGCCTGTGCTGGGAATGTTGTCACTGCTCCTGCAGTCCCCGCAGGGAGGGATGGGCCCAAACTACGAGTGGCCTTAGGATGGATCCGGGAATTCCAGGGGCTGTCACCGCCCCGGGACAGATTTTTCTCTGGTAGTTGTTGCTTAGTTCACTTCAGTGGGAGGTGTAAGGTGTGGAGACACAGTGGGAAGAGATGAGCACGTGGGTAAAACTCCATCAGTTTGTCCTAGTTCAGGTAGAATTTGGATTTAGTGCCTACTAAAAGCTGCTTTTGCCAGGACATTTATTTAACCCCTAGCAGTTACTGCAAGTTCTCTGCTGTACCTACTGCAGGCTGTTGCTTCACAGGCTTTACCTGTCCCATATAAACCTGCACCTGACCCCAGCCCTGGGCAGATGAACCACAGGGTGGCTTCTCCTTGGTTTTTACTGATGCAATGCCTTCCCCTCAGTGATTTTACCTTATTTAATGAGAAAATGAATGTTTGCCAAAATACCATGTTTTATATATTTAAATAAAAAGGTTCCTGGTGAACTCAGAGTTTCCTCATTCCTTTTTCTCCTGTAATGGCTGACGGGGGCTGAGGCTCTTGGCCTCCACCTGCCCTTTCCCACTGGTCACTTCCTGATGTGGAATTGAGAAGTTTCCATGGAAACAGCATCAGACCAACCTCAGCAGGCCCTGGGTGCCCTGCACTCCCTGCACACACACAGAGTGATGCTCCTGAGGAGCTGGAAACCATGGAATTGTTGGGGCTGGAAAAGCCCTGTCAGACCATCCAGTCCAGCTGCTCCCCAGCACTGCCCAGGCCACCTCTGCCCGTGTCCCCAAGTGCCACAGGGCTGTGAAATCCCCCCAGGGGTGGGGACTCAGCCCTGCCCTGGGCAGCTGTGCCAGGGCTGGAAGGAAGTGTTCCTGATCTCCAATCCAGGCCTCTCCCCTGAGGTGGGATCAGAACCCCTGGAATGCTCCTGTGGCTCCTCCATTCATTTCCTGTGGGGCTGAGAGCAGCAGATCACTGCTGAGCAACGTTTGGCCTTTGGATGGGGAAGGGAAGGGGTTAAACCACGGTGTCCCTTTTTCACTGCCGTTGTCCCCCAGCTCCCTCCCCTGGGGCAGCGCTGGCCCTGGTGAGGGCTCAGGGGTACTGGAACGTTCCAGGCTCACTCATTCCTCAGTGGATTTCCATTCCAATTTCATGGCAGGATCATCAGCAAGGGCTGAGCCCGCAGTGGGTGGTGCAGCTCCCACAGCTGCTCCCGTGTGTGGGCCTGCCCAAAGCCATGGGCAGGGACAATCCCAGAAGGGTTTGGGTTGGGAGGGACCTCACAGCCCCCCCAGTTCTGCCCCATCCCCTTCCACCCCTTGCCACTCGACCAGGGTGCTCCCCTAGGGCAGCAGTTTTATCAAACTTCACACTAAAATCTGGTTCTAGATAAAAGGATAAAAATTCCATGAGAACAGTCAGAAGTTAATTGAAAGCAGTGGAAGCAAACAGGGCTGTAGGAGATTCCATCCAATCCTTTTTACTGATACTCCACAACAGGATCTGGAGCAGGGGCAGCAGCCCTGGCCACTCCAACCATCCCAGCTGGGAACACCCCCTGGGCTGGCCCATCCAGCCAATTCCCTCCCACACGGAAGGAAACGTTGTCAAAACACAGGGAGCACGGCCAGGTAAACATTTAAAATTTATTAAACTTTTTGGTCAAAAGAACTGAACAATTATGTACAACCCCACGGATCGGCTCGAGCAGGCGTTGGGAACGCGGTCGGATCAACGCTTCAGCGACCCCCCAGTTCCACATCTCCAGAGTTCCAAAGTGTCACAACCAACAGGACAGGAGCGGCTGACCCGAACCTTTCCCGGGACAGCCTCGGGCTTTGTCCTTCCCACCTTCCGGGGACCCAGGGGCTCGGGGGCGGTACCGGGAGGGGCGGGACGGCCACGGTTTGCTCTTGGGACTGGAACTGGCTTCTGTTCCAGGGAAAACGGAGTGTAACCACACTTGGGACTCGCTGGGGGAAAGCCTGGGGCTCTGGGAAGGAGTTCCCAGGCTGCAGGCACCTGGCAGAGTGCAGCCTCTGGCTGCGGGGGCTGCTGGATGTGCCCTTTTGGCCCCGGGCTCATCCGGGGGAACGGGATGTGATTTAGGCCTCTTTGGAAGAAAAAAACCAACCAACCAAAGAAAGAAACAGTACCTAAGGCTTAAAACAAGTGAGCAAGAGAGCTCCAGCAGCTGCTGTCCTGCCAGCCTGGGCTCGGCGTGGCCCTCCCCGGGCAGCTCAGCCCGGACTGCCTCTGGAACTGCAGTGGGAAATACAAGATACTACGCCAAATACGTAAAATAAACTATTCCCTTCGTGACAAATACTAAAAAGGTTAAAAACCATAATGCACGTCAGGTCTGCCCCTGGCTGAGGGTGAGATGCCCCAGAGAATTTCTGCATTCCTACCCTCAGAGCAGAGAAGGTGTCGATGTTTTGGTTCCCTCCGTGCAAGGCCGACACTTGGTTAAGGCTGTGGATGTTTCTAGGACCCTTTCCATCTCCTACTTGGCACACACAGAGCCTTTGACAACAAATCCAGTGCAACTCCAACTCTATGACAATGCCATGGAAACTCTAAATTTAGAATCTGAAATACTACACAAAAAAGTTCGTATTAGTCTGCCAAAAACTCGGGTGGTTTTGGGGCAAACCCTGTCAGAGGTGCCACCAGAACTGTTCTGCACCAGCTCAGGACATGCAATACAAAAAGAAGACTGAATACATCCCTCCAGCTCTAAGAACACGTTTGATAGGCTGTTATTTATTAAGTGGTTTCCACCAGAAGGTGTGGTTATAGGTACAGTGAGTAAATAGCCATGGACACCTGCCTAGAGCCCACCTCAAGCCCTGCCCAGTGCTCCGGGGTCAGAGCTGGCCCCGGGCCCGAGGAGGAATGTACAGGCATCAAGCACGAGAAATGTTCTGAAAGGCCCAAATATTACAGCAGAGAGAGCGAGAGAGAGAGAAAAATTACACTTTTATGACAACTTTTTCTTCTCAGGTGTTAAATTTTTTGGTCTATAAACTGGAAAGGAAGGCTCAGACATCAATAAATACATTTGTTTTGAGTGTTGGCCTCATTGAGCACTGTCCACCAATTCTGCCTCGGAGGGGCCTCCCCGAAAGCCGTGTGGACGCTCCCACCCCACCGAAGGCAGAACCACGCCAGGAACTCAAAGCCAGGCCAGATGCTCTCCGATAGCTCAAGGGAAGTAAGTGCATCAATGTTCCTCACCGATAGGACAACAAGGCCTTCTGTTACAGATAAACAACTGAGCTGAACTATGCGAGACCAGACTCTGTCCGCGGGCAGCCAGCCTTAGTTAACCTTCTCCTGGAATAAATACAAGTTATTGGTGGCAGCTACGGCGATGATGTTCTCCGTGGGGTGCCACGCCGTGTGCAGAATCTTCTTGTTGAAGTCCAGACTGTCAACAGCAATTTCGTCCTTCTTCCTCTTGCCGGTGGTGCACACTTTGCGTGGCTTTAGGATGGCACGGGGCTTGCTGCTCTCCCGGGACGCCTCCAGGGTGATGTCCCGGTGCGCCTCCCGCTCAAACGTCCGGAAGAAGTTGTTGTAGGATCCGGTCATGATTGTACTGGTTCAGGGAAAAGGAAGGCACACCTTGTTAGAGATAAAATCCACCCTGTCCTCTCTTCTCTTACACGTGACTGTCAGAGCATGTTCATTGCCAGGCCATGCATTCCATGGCATTCCATGGCATTCCATTCCTTCCCTTTCCATTGTACCCCTGCTCCATTCCTCTGGGACCCAGCACTGCCTGCAGTGCAGCCCATCTCCTTTAGCAGGTGTTCCCCTGGTGTCCCCTCCTGCCACTGGCACCCAGTGCAGTTACCTTTGCTCATCTGAGCAAAGCAGTTTTCCTGGTGCTCCTCCACCCCTTTGTTCCTTGTTAACAGAAGTCACTGACTGGTCTGGGTGGAAGGGAACCCAAATCCCCCCCAGTGCCACCCCTGCCATGGCAGGGACACCTCCCACTGTCCCAGGTGCTCCAACCTGGCCTGGGGCACTGCCAGGGATGCAGGGGCAGCCACAGCTGCTCTGGGCACCCTGTGCCAGGGCCTGCCCACCCTCATAGGGAACAATTCCTGCCCAAATCCCATCCAGCCCTGCCCTCTGGCAGAGGGAGCCATTCCCTGTGTCCTGTCCCTCCAGGCCCTTGTAAATTGTCTCTCTCCAGTTTCTTGTTGGCTCCTTCAGGGACTGTGAGGCCACACTTAGGCCACTCTGGAGCCTCTCCCCTCCAGCTGAGCCCCCCCAGCTCTCCCAGCAGAGCTGCTCCATCCTCGGATCCTTTGGGGGCTCCTCTGGCCTGGCTCCAGCAGCTCCAGGTCCCTCCTGAGCTGGGGCAGCTCTGCAGGTGGGGTCTCACCTGGGCACAGGGGCAGAACAGCCCTGGCAATGCTGTCTGTGAACTGCCTGCTCCAGGGGATTTGTGCCCTGGGCGACTGGGAGCTGTTTGCACCCCTGTTCAGAGCATCCAGCCGGGCCCTGGGCAGGCTGGAGCCTGCCCCAGTGCTGAGATTCCTGGAGCCCCCCTGTCCCAGAGCTGAGCCCCTCAGCCCAGCCCCTGAGCCCTGTCCCAGAGCTGAGGCCCCCCAGCCCAGCCCCTGGGCCCTATCCCAGAGCTGAGCCCTGTCCCAGAGCTGAGCCCCTGGGCCCTGTCCCAGACCTGAGCCCCTCAGCCCAGCCCCTGGGCCCTGTCCCAGACCTGAGCCCCTCAGCCCAGCCCCTGGGCCCTGTCCCAGAGCTGAGCCCCCCAGCCCTGTCCCTGGGCCCTGTCCCAGAGCTGAGCCCCTCAGCCCAGCCCCTGAGCCCTGTCCCAGAGCTGAGCCCCTCAGCCCTGTCCCTGGGCCCTGTCCCAGAGCTGAGCCCCTCAGCCCAGCCCCTGGGCCCTGTCCCAGAGCTGAGCCCCTCAGCCCAGCCCCTGAGCCCTGTCCCAGAGCCGAGCCCCTCAGCCCTGTCCCTGGGCCCTGTCCCAGAGCTGAGCCCCTCAGCCCAGCCCCTGGGCCCTGTCCCAGAGCTGAGCCCCCCAGCCCTGTCCCTGGGCCCTGTCCCAGAGCTGAGCCCCTCAGCCCAGCCCCTGAGCCCTGTCCCAGAGCTGAGCCCCTCAGCCCTGTCCCTGGGCCCTGTCCCAGAGCTGAGCCCCTCAGCCCAGCCCCTGGGCCCTGTCCCAGAGCCGAGCCCCTCAGCCCAGCCCCTGAGCCCTGTCCCAGAGCTGAGCCCCTCAGCCCAGCCCCTGGGCCCTGTCCCAGAGCTGAGCCCTGTCCCAGAGCCGAGGCCCCCCAGCCCAGCCCCTGGGCCCAGCCCTCACCCCTCACCTGTCGGAGCCGTTCCAGCAGCACTCGAACTTGTCGAAGATGCAGTCATTCTCGTACAGGGAGCACAGCTTGCTGCGCAGGTACTCGTGCACCTGGGGACAGGGACAGCGTTGGACACGCACACGGGGACACGAGGGACACGGGGGACACGGGGGTGCTGTACCTGGTAGGTCTCCACGGGCCTGTTCTCCATGTTGAGGTCCCACACCTTGACAGACAGGTAGTCTCTTGTCATCATGTATCGCCCGCTGTGGCTGAATTTCACATCTGATATCGAGGATATTATTTCTGAAAAAAATGATCTGCTGCTAGGATCTTCAGGTTCCTCAAAAACTGCAGAGAGAACACACAGTTCCACATGAAACCAACGCCAGCTCTTAGGGCCTCCAATGTTTTCAGTACTGGAAAACTTAAAATCAGTGACTAGTTTCTTTGTGAAGGAAGTTGCTGTTAGACACTTCTCAGAAATAATCTCTTTTTTAGCACTGTGGTGTTCTAGGTCACCAAATTGCCAGATGTCCATCTCCAATGTTCAACTGGAGCACAGCACCAGCAAACCACAACTCACAGGGGTGATCAACCAGAGCAGCAACAGCAGCAGGTACTGCAACCACCACACCTGATCTGCACATCACCCACAACAGGAGCAGATGGGAACAGCAGTGACCACAACACTGCACCAGGTACTTTTCTTTAGCTCTGAACCACAGCTGTGCTAAACAAACCACTGAAATGTGAGCAGCCACATCTGCAACACAGTTTGTGTGATTTTAGAGAGCAGATCAACACATGTGCTGTTTAAATCCACAAGTCAACCTCTGAAATCAGAGATTCCTGACCAGGCTACCCAGATCCCGCTCATTTTTGATGAGCAGGATGTGATTCAGTCACAAGCAATTAAAAACAAAGTGCTTTTAGGTGATTTAATGCAACACTGAACCAGATCAGTGAGGTGGCCTCGCACTGGTCACTTCCCTGCACAGGTATTTCCTTCCAGCACCAGCAAGCCCTCTCTGCCCTGCAGGAAGCTGAAGGGTCAGTGTGGCAGGCACTGCAGGGCTGGGCACACTGCTGGAGCACAGCTCTGCCAGCAGGGCACAGGAACACTTGGCTGTGTGCAAGGATCCTCATGGGTGCCACAGCAACGCTTGCTCTCCTCACCTGTCACCTGCCCTGGCAGCTCAGCAGCCTGAGGAGCAGCCACCCTGCACCCCTGGGAACTTCCAGGGCCTGTTCCTAAGGATTCCTCCTGTCCTAGCAGCTGCACTGGTCACAGGGGACAAGGACTCTGGCAGCAATGCATGGAGGTGAAAGAGCTGCCCTGGACTGGCACGGGGTGAGCAGATACCTTAGAGACAGCCAGCCTCAGTGTGGGCAGCAGACACTCAGGTCTGTGGTGCCCCAAGCACTCGTTCCTGTCAGTTTATGAGGCAAAAATGGGCAAACAGGGGCAGCCAGGTGGTGCCTCATGCTGCACTTGTGGCCTACAACAAGACAACTGAGATGTGCCCAGCACTCCCCAGCACTGCAGCCCTGTCACCCCCAGGGAGGTTGGGTACCCCATGCCCAGAGCAGCACGGACAGAGGGCAGGAAGGACAGAGGGACGGATGGTAGGAAGGCAGGAAGGAAGACAGGCAGGCAGGAAGGGAGGCAGGCAGGAAGGGAGGCAGGAAGGCAGGAAGGAAGGCAGGCAGGCAGGAAGGAAGGCAGACAGGAAGGCAGGCAGGAAGGCAGGCAGGCAGGAAGGAAGGCAGGAAGGAAGGCAGGAAGGAAGGCAGGAAGGAAGGAAGGAAGGAAGGCAGGAAGGAAGGCAGGAAGGAAGGCAGGAAGGAAGGCAGACAGGAAGGCAGGCAGGAAGGCAGGCAGGCAGGAAGGAAGGCAGGAAGGAAGGCAGGAAGGAAGGCAGGAAGGAAGGCAGGAAGGAAGGCAGGAAGGAAGGCAGGAAGGAAGGCAGACAGGAAGGCAGGCAGGAAGGCAGGCAGGAAGGTGGGCAGGCAGGCAGGAGGAAAGGCAGGCAGGAAGGAAGGCAGGCAGGCAGGCAGACAGGAAGGCAGGAGGAAAGGCAGGAGGGCAGACAGGAAGGCAGTAAGGCAGGCAGGCAGGAGGAAAGGCAGGAGGGCAGGCAGGCAGGCAGGAAGGCGGGCAGGCAGGAGGAAAGGCAGGAGGGCAGGAGGGCAAGCAGGAAGGCAGGCAGACAGGAAGGCAGGAGGGAAAGCAGGAAGGCAGGCAGACAGGAAGGCAGACAGGAAGGCAGGCAGGAAGGCAGGCAGGTGGGAAGGCAGGCAGGAAGGCAGGCAGGAAGGCAGGCAGGCGGGAGGAAAGGCAGGCAGGAAGGCAGGAGGGAAAGCAGGAAGGCAGGCAGACAGGAAGGCAGGCAGACAGGAGGGCAGGAGGGAAAGCAGAAAGGCAGGCAGACAGGAAGGCAGGAGGGCAGGCAGACAGGAGGGCAGACAGGAAGGCAGGCAGACAGGAAGGCAGGCAGACAGGAAGGCAGGCAGACAGGAGGGCAGACAGGAAGGCAGGCAGACAGGAAGGCAGGCAGACAGGAAGGCAGGCAGGCAGGAGGGCAGGCAGACAGGAAGGCAGGCAGACAGGAAGGCAGGCAGACAGGAGGGCAGGCAGGCAGGAGGGCAGGCAGGCAGGAGGGCAGGCAGGCAGGAGGGCAGGCAGGAGGAAAGGCAGGAGGGCAGGCAGACTCACACTTGGAGTGCTGGTCGCAGAGCGCTGACGAGCGCATGTCGCACAGGCGGATGGTGCCCTTGCTGCTGCTGTACACGAAGACGTTGCAGTGGTGCGGGTGGAACTCGGCCGCCGTGATCACCTCGGTCAGCTCCTCCATGTTGGCTGGTTTGATGTCCACGATGTCTGCCACAGCTGGTCAAGGGAACAACGCTGCACACCCGAGCCCCTCTGGCAGCTCATCAGTGAGAGCTGAAAAACGCCAGGGAGGAAACTGAGGCAGGAGCTTCCTCTGCACCATGTAGGGGACAAGAGCGGGGGGAGCCTGGAGAACTCTGCATTTGACAGAATCCCAGAATGCTCTGGGTTGGAAGGGACCAGGCTGCTCCAAGCCCCAGTGCCCAACCTGGCCTGGGGCACTGCCAGGGATCCAGGGGCAGCCACAGCTGCTCTGGGCACCCTGTGCCAGGGCCTGCCCACCCTGCCAGGAACAATTCCTGCCCAAATCCCATCCAGCCCTGCCCTATAGCACTGGGAGCCATTCCTCTTTGGCCTGTCATTACATGCTCTTTTAAAAAGTGCCGCTCCAGCTTTCTCCATCTCAAATCTACAGATGCTGGACGATTTCAGACTCCTGAGGTGAAAGAATATCTCACAAGCGTCAAAGTCCAGCAAGTCTCCTCAAGGCTCCTTCTTAATGCTTCCTACTGCACACCAAATAAACCTCATCTCTTCACCTAAAGCTTTGGAAAACCTGACCTAAAACTCTTTAGGCATCACTATTCCCACAACTTCCATTTTACTGCAAATTCGTCAATGTAAAACACAGTTAGTTTTAGTTGCACAGGTTTGCAAAAAGATACGAAAATTACTTCTGCAGTTAATGGTATCATTTGACATGAAAAACAATTGAGGTTTGGTTTCAAGAGAAGTGTCACTTGGTTAAGAGACCACAAACTTTGAAAGAAGCATCCACAGTAACAAAGGATCTACTGCTCACATCCAGCAACTCTTATTTAAGCTGACTGAACTCCACAGGTTAGGGATGCTCCCACAATTCCTCAATTTCTCCTTGGAAATCAAACCCTCTCTGATGTTTCTACTGACAGCTTTCCACTGGAGGCACGCTCGCCCTCAGGAACGACTGAGCATCCCAAAGCCTGCTTTCCCTGCATTCCACCTCCAGACTTCAGAATCCTCTTTAATCCCCGGCTTCAAACACCCACTCTAATTAGCAACATTAAAGTGATTCTCTTAAACACAGGCAGCTGAGCCGCGGGCGCCGTGCAGAGGGCACCAAAGGATACTGAAGCTCCTGTTGGTGACCTCCAGGTGCCAGAGGTTGATGCGCAGGTCGTCGGCAGACAGGTACGTGGCGTAGTCGCTGTTGACGGAGATGGAGTTGATGTGGTAGGTGTGCGCGTTGGCGAACGTCCGCCGCGGGCTGGCCTCCACCATCAGGTCCATGGGCTTCAGCGTTGGCACCTGGGGGGCACAGAGCACACGGGCTGGGCACGGGGCACTGCTGACCTAATGGGGCACTGCTGGCCCCACACACATCAACACAGTCACTGCTGGCCCCACACACATCAACACAGTCACTGCCAACCCCACAGGGGCACTGCTGGTCCTACGGGGACACTGCTGGCCTCATGGGGCACTGCTGGCCCCAACACATCAGCACAGTCACTGCTGAACCCCACACACATCAACACAGTCACTGCTGACCCCATGGGGCACTGCCAACCCCACAGGGGCACTGCTGGCCCCATGGAGCACTGCTGGCCCCACACACATCAGCACAGTCACTGCCAACCCCACAGGGGCACTGCTGGTCCTACGGGGACACTGCTGACCCCACGGGGCACTGCTGGCCCCATGGAGCACTGCTGACCCCACACACATCAACACAGTCACTGCTGAACCCCACACACATCAGCACAGTCACTGCTGACCCCATGGGACACTGCTGGCCCCCACATCACCCACACACTCACTCCTGTCCCCATGGGGCACTGCTGACCCCATGGGGCACTGCTGGCCCCACACACATCAGCACAGTCACTGCTGGCCCCACACACATCAACACAGTCACTGCTGGCCCCATGGGACACTGCTGACCCCACACATCAGCACAGTCACTGCTGACCCCACACACAGGGTCACTGCTGACCCCACACATCACCCAGCACAGTCACTGCTGAACCCCCACACAGCGTCACTGCTGACCCCACACAGGGTCACTGCTGACCCCACACATCACCCAGCACAGTCACTGCTGAACCCCCACACAGCGTCACTGCTGACCCCACACATCACCCAGCACAGTCACTGCTGACCCCACACATCACCCAGCACAGTCACTGCCTTAGCAAAGCCCCTCTGGATTGAGTCCATTCCCCTGGCACTGCTCAGGCCATCACTATCCCTTGTCCCCAAGTGCCACTCCCAGCTGTGAAACCCCTCCAGGGATGAGGACTCTACCCCTTCCCTGGCCCGTGAATCCAGCCTGTCCTGTTCCCCCTGCAGTGCTTCCTGCCCTCCAGCAGATGCACATCCCACTCACCTTCCATCCTCTGTCAGCTCAGAGGCTGCCCTTGATCTCCTCAGCTCCTCATCAATAAAAACCTTAAACAGAACTGGCGCCAACAGCGAGCCCTGAACCCCACAGCTTGTTTAATGGCAATTAATTAATTGCACTCCAGATTTCTGTATTGATTCGGTGACTAAACACTTCTGAAATCCACTGAGCACGAAAAGTACTGAGAGAGCACATGGATGGTGACTTTGGACACTGCCAACAGGAGACCTCCCAGCCAAAGGCAGCCCTTGGTGCCTCACCCAACAGCACATGGGCTGTGTTTGCAATGGCACCACAGGTTATAGAAACAAGCCCTTAAAAATGTCCCCAGACTGGTGCTTGGGAAACTGGCAAGAACAACCTCCAAGAAAATCGCCAATTTGTTCATAAACAGTCAGCAGGAATTCGGGCACACCTGAATGCCCTGTTCCCACAAGCAGCTGAGCTCAGGGTGCCTGAGATAACCTGTCCTCCTGGAGCAAGGACTGCTCCATCCCAGAGCTCCCTTCCTGCTTTCCCGGGGTGTATCTCCCAGCCTGTTTACATCCAACTAACGACTACAATTAATCCATTACTTTTTATCAGGCCTATCTCAGCACAGAGTGCTCCCAGCCTGGCTGTGACAGCACAGGTGCAGTAATGGGAAGGATCAGGAATGGGGCTTGGAGATGCCATGGTCTCTTTGTGAAGTGCTGCTTCCCCTCCACGGCCATGTCCCCATGAATGTGGGCACTGTGTTTCTGTAACAAAACCTGCCCACAGAGCCCCGAAGCTCCTGGTACACTCTGGCTCTGCAAACCCTGAGCATTTTACCACATGAAGGTACCTCCAGGTGAGGCTTTTCCTTCAGGCAGCTCTTGTTCAGATCTGGCTCATCCATCAGCCCTTCTCCAGGCTGCAGTGCTGCAAGGGCTGCAGCCCAGAGCAGCAGCAAGTGCAGGGGACTGACTGGAGAGGTTCCTGCTGCTGCCCCTGTGCAGGACAGCGCCTTCAGGAGCCCAAGGGGCCCCTCCAGTGCCCCAGCTGCTGCCTGCTCTCACCAACTCCCAGCAGGGCAAGGCTGCAGAACCCAAAACTCCACCAGGACCTCCTTCTATCCCTGGATCCTAAGGGATGGCCTTGGCTTTAGCGGCTCTCATTGCAATACTCAATCCAGCCCTGGCTTGCACACTGAGGCAGTGCATATCCTTTCCCAACGCATTTTGTACACCCAAAGCTTCTGTCCAACGTTCAACTTTAGCAAAAGCAAGACAAACCCCCAAGAATTCCCTCCAGCTGAAGTCCTGCCATGGAGGGGTGGCTCTGAGAGCAGCAAGAGCCTCAGTTCTGTTCCTGCTCATGGTGGAACAACACGAAACCCCAGGAAAAACCCCAATCCCGCCTTTCATTACTTGGGCTTCTGATCCAAAAGATCCCAAGTTTGGAGCACTAACCCTACCACTACAGCATGATGTCCAAGGCTATTCCAGTGCACATCAGGTTATCCAAATGCTTGGAATTTGTTCTAACAAACACACATTTATCCAGCCACAGCCTACCCTATTCCAATTCTTGAGTCATCCTCTTAGAAATACAGAATTATAATGATGAAAGTTTCCCTCAAGCTTTCCAGAGGAACTTTTTGAAATAGTTTTATATATAAGAAAATGAAATGTCTCCACTTTTTTCTGAAAGTTTTCAATGACCCTGACCCAAACCCCATTTCTGATTTGCACATTTCAGTTTGGTAGCACAGAGAAGAGCATGCAGAGATACATGAAGTCAAAGAGCAGAGACGTACCCGCAGTTCTGTGACTCGGAAAGGCTCCCTAAGTCTTCCATCTTCGTCTTTTAAATTATAACCTTCGGCTCGTTTATCCCTTTCACTTATTTTCCATAGTTTAATAGTTTTATCTAAAACCAAAAAATGGACATGCTTGAGAATGAATTGAACACAAACTTATATCACTAAATATGGACATGAGTGACCTGTGTCTGCACTGCTTGCAGCAGAGGGACCCTGATGCAGTTCTTTACCCACATGAGGTGCAGTTTGAGTAAGATCCCAATCTGTGCCTGAGCACTAAGGCTCTGTGCCTCCCACTCACCCAAATTCCACTGCCTGGGGAGAGTTTCACACACGATTACCCAAATTCCCCACTAAGCCAGGATGATTATCTGAACTACATTAACAGACCACTGCTAGGGACCAAACCCAACAAACACACCAACTCCTTACACTGACTGCCTGAAGGAAACCAGCTCTGTCCCACGTCTGTGCTCAGAGCCAGCCAAGGGCAGGGATCAGGATCTGCCCCACTGTCTGGGGTTCCAAAGGAATGCACGTCCCAGCTGTTACCAGGGAAGTGCTCCAGGTGCAGCCAGTGAGTGCACACTTGTCTCACCAGTGGTGACATCCTTGGCTAACTGGAGCCAAATCTCTCCTCCCCACACTCCTGCAGAGCATTTCAGTTTAAAGAATGCTTTATTAAGACTTCTATCAGAGGGAATTATTTTAATTGCACAGACTAGCAGACAGAAGTCATTCCTGCTTTTAGAACTTCACCATGACCTCATGAAGTGATACAAACTCTTAGGAATAATCTATTCCTCTGATAATAGGAGGAAGTTTTTTCCAGAATAGTTTAGGTTGGAAAATACCTTTAAGACATGAGTCTAACTGTTCTCACTAACCCACATCCCCAGTTCTACAAATTCATTTACAGATGCTCCATGATGCACCAAAACTAAACAGACCAAATATTCACACAGCCAACATTACAATCAAAAAATATTTGGCATGTAATTAGAGAAGACATTAAAACAGCCCCAAAACATGTCAGAAAAAGACCCAAGTGTATGACAGGTAAGACAATATTCCAATGACAAAGTTCTTTGTGCAAAAGAAAGGGCCCTTACCATTTGTAGACAGCAGGAAGTGAGCAGCATTCTGTTGTGGTAACCACCTAATTTTATTAATTTTTTCCTCAATTTCTAGACTTTTCAAGTAGTCAAACTCAGGCTCGTGACTCTGGAAGGTACTGTAAACATTGTATTCTCCCCGAGAGAGAGGACGGCTTTTAGCCTGCAAAAAAAGAGCTCCCTCAGAAATGGCCCATACAAATCAATCACTAGAAATTGACAATCAGAATATCAGCTTTTACAACAGCTCTTGAACTGTGACTCTTCAGTCTGTGATATTGTACCCAGTTTAGCATCAATACAGTGCACACAGCCTTGCTCTTTAGAAATGCAGCTTTATGTAAAATATCTGTGCACCCTTCAGGCTTTGCTATCCTTGCGTGCTGAGTGTGTGAGCAAGGAACAGAGAGCAAAGTCCCAAGGTTCCCCAGATTTGCATTATCAGATCTGAGGTAGTGTGTTATCAGACTTTCCAAGTAAGCTGGTGTCAGTGGTTTGTGTTGCAGAACAGCCCCGGGGTGCAGTTTGCCCTGCAGTGTCTCTGGCTCTGGAGTTTCCACACTCTCAGTTTACTCTCAGACTTTACACATCATTGACCTGTAAGAATTCTGGGCAGGTTCCTCTCACCTGACCCCATCCAGAAATTCCCTGCACTCAGAGTGAGCTGCCTTGGCACTGGTGCTTTCCCTCTCTACTCACATTTGGTTGCAGTAATTGCTGCTTGCAAGTGAAGTCAAGTCCTATGAGCCCAGGGCATGATGCAGAGCATTCCAGGGTGCCTTCCCAAATCCAAGTGTCTGGGGAACTGGATAACCACCCTAAGCTGTCACTGACCTAGCTAACCTAGGCTTAAACCCAAACTGGGTAAAAAACATGGTTATTATTTTAAGGTTCCAGTATTATTCATTTATTTTAGATTTTTTTCCTGCAGTTTTGCACATGACAAAAGAAATGTCCCTCATTCCCAACTCTTCCCTCAGCTTCCATGTATTCCCAAGGAGACAGCTGGGTATTCCTGTGTGAACAGTCTGACCTGGGGTTTGTTTTTCCCCACCCTCCAAGGAAGTGCCATGACAGGTGGGTTTTGCCTTACAGAACAACTGAGAGCCAACCCATAATAGTCCCCTTCCACGTCAGGCAAGTCTGAGATCCTGAGAAGTTCAGGCTGCTCCTGAGGCACTTCTGACCTTATCTGTGGCCCTTAGTTAAGTCTCTGGCCACGCTGAGTAAATGATGAATGAGCCTGGAGCTGTGTGGGTGCAGCTGGGTAACATTTCAGCAGTGCTGCCACCTCCCTGCTCAGAGCCACCGTGGGACAGGGCTGGGACCAGCAGCACTGAGCAGAAATGCAAAATGCTGGCCAGGTGTTCATTAACTGAGCCCCACAAGGACAGCAGAGGGGTTCTCATGGAGAAATCCCCCAGCATCTGAAGATTTGTAAGATTCATGTACAGACAAGCTGAATTAGAATTCCATGATCAGTTCTGGTATTTCTGACCCAGGAGAATGCTCAAACTCCCCTCCCCTCCACAAAGGACAGGATAAGCAGACATTTGGGTAAGAACTGCCATGTGGAATCCTGACTTTTTAAAGAACACAATCCCAGATTCCTCCCAGCCATGACAATGACTTTTCAGCACTTGGTGCACGTTTCCCATCCCCACTGCAGCTCAGGGGTATCCCAGCTCAGGATAAATGCACAGGAGCATTACAGGACTGTCACAGTTGAACTCCATGGAGAGGAGCTGTGGAAGTGCAGGAGGGACACTGCTCCCACCCTCCTGATGGAAATGCTCAAGTGCTTCTGGAGAAGTGGCTGTTCCCACTGGTTTTAAACCCTCAAACAATTTTTAACCACCTTATCCTGTAGTCCTGGCAGCTTATTTCCTGAACTTCTTTTACATTGTTTCCCAGAGCATTTTGATTTATCTCAGATCAGCCTGACCCAGTGGAAAAATTCGGGAGAAAGTCCAAATTCTGCAAAGTGACACTGAGGACACCAGGTACATATGAACAGCTCACTTGGATTTTGAGGACTTTTATTTTTTGGAAGGAGGGAGGGGAACCCTCACCCAACTTACCAAGTAGAGCAGAGGGCAGATATTTAGAAACTTGGCTAACTTGGGGTTTTCTGAGAAAACTCTCCATTTAAACCTCAAGGCATGAACAGATGAAGTGAGACTGTGCAACACAAGAACAGCGTAGTAACAACACTTTTGTTTTTTGAGTCACTGACCTCTTGTTCCCTTTGAAATATAACCACTCTGCCACCTTTGTCTCCTGTTGCAAGAAGATCACCAGTGTAATTAAATTCAACTGTTGAAATTATATCAGCTGTAAAGAGAACAGAAATAAACCAGCACTGTAATGTGGAAAGCAAATCAAGGAGTTCCAAGACTTGAGCACAAAAAAAGCATTACAACTTGTATTAATGCAATGACACAATTCTCCATTTACATCCCCAAATGCAGCCATGTTTCAAAGCCTGACAGGATTTTACTGACAAGCTAAAACACTTACTCATTCCTCAGTGCAGGCCCTTAGTCACCAGAGGCACACACCAGGCTTAGAAACCCAGTGTGTGTGCTGCCTGTGGGCAGCAATGCTGCAGTGTCCATGGGGATATTCCTATCCCTGTTTCCCAAGGTGTGGGCATAACAATGCAATTTCCATGGGGATATCCCTGCCCTGAGCTTCCCAAGGCATGGACAATAACACTGCAGTGTCCATGGGGATGTCCCTGCCCTGAGCTTCCCCAGGTGTGGGCAGGAATGCTGCAGTGTCCATGGGTATCTCACTGCCCTGAGCTTCTCGAGGTGTGTGTGCTGCCTGTGGGCAATATCCATGGAGATCTCCCTGCCCTGAGCTTCCCAAGGTGTGGGCAGTGACACTGCAGTGTCCATGGGGATGTCCCTGCCCTGTGGGCAATATCCATGGAGATCTCCCTGCCCTGAGCTTCCCAAGGTGTGGGCAGTGACACTGCAGTGTCCATGGGGATGTCCCTGCCCTGTGGGCAATATCCATGGGGATCTCCCTGCCCTGTGGGCAATATCCATGGGGATGTCCCTGCCCTGAGCTTCCCCAGGTGTGGGCAGTGACACTGCAGTGTCCATGGGTATCTCCCTGCCCTGAGCTTCCCAAGGTGTGGGCAGTGACACTGCAGTGTCCATGGGGATGTCCCTGCCCTGTGGGCAATATCCATGGGGATGTCCCTGCCCTGTGGGCAATATCCATGGGGATGTCCCTGCCCTGAGCTTCCCCAAGGATCCCACCCCAGTGTGTGCACCCTGCCAGGTGTGCTGTCCCCATGGAGCAGCGTGCCCCGATCCAGGTGAGGCTGAGGCACCCCTGCCTTTCCCAAGCCAAGCACTCAGGGAGTTCCTTCAGGAGCCTGGAACAAACAGGCAGCTCCTCTTGGCCAAAGGGGGAAAACAGAAACAAAACAGAAACAAAATTCTTCCAGCAGAGCTTCCTGAACCAGCTGCCTGCAGAAGCTTCAGCAAGGACACATGGAAGCAGCAGAGCAAAGGAAAAGCTCTCAGGACCTGCAGTGCCCTGGGGCTGGGAGAGGGACCAGAGTTTATCCCCCAGTGCAGCCCAGTCCCTCTGGGAGGTGGCAATAAAGAAATAATTGCCACTGAACAACCCCAGCCACGGGGAGGTGAGATAAGGAGCTGGAAATGTCTGTCCTGGGGCTGAGGCAGATGGTAACAAACCCAACAAAGCACTCAGCAAACACTGCTCCTGCTGGGCCTGCTCGTATCAAATATTGCATTTATGATGCAGATAGCAAAATTCTGAGGTTTGAAGTGTATGATATCAATTAGTTCCAGAGTGTGCAATTGGAGACTCCCTGGAAACTCCTTTCCTGTATCGATTTTGATGTGCTATCTTTGAAATTCCTTTCAATAATGCCCCACTCTCACGAGGAAGGTGATTAGAAACCCCAACCAGTTTTCTCTCAATATAAATTAATTTTTCACCTTTTATCAATGATGCCCTTGAAAGTTTTTCCCTAGTATGTAGAGATAATGATTTACCTTCTTGGATTAAAAAATGATTATTTAGAACAACTAAATAAATGAGTAAATATCATCTTTCTACAGATTTATGCCAGCCTTCAATATCACATTACTAACCAGCTTTTGGACACATCCAGTTTTACAGTCACCTTTCTTTAAAGGGGATTACCAGTCAATTATCAGCTATTATTAATTATACACAGGGATTTTAGAAGACACCCTGGAAAAGCAGCAAATGAAGGCAAACCACACAAAGTGAGAAGGTAAGCAATCAGTGAAGTGACTTCAATGAGAATTTTATGACATTTTCAGTACTCAGATATGAAGAAGCCCTTGAGGTATGAAAGTTTATTAGTAGCAAAACTAATATTCCACTACCACCACCACCTGCAAGCCCTTCTAGCAAGGATCCCTTTTACCCTTGGAGAGCCAGGAATAATAGGAATAAATGTCTCCTTAACACATCCAATTCTTTCAAAGTCACAAAAGCTACTTTTCCATTCTGTTTCAGACAGGGAAAAAGTTATTATTAGCTTTCCCCATTTTCTACTGGAGTATTCACACAATTTTTTTTTGCTCCAAATAATCTGTGCATCATTTTTGTTTCCCAAAAATGCCCAAACCAGCTGCTGACACAGCCATTATTCCTGGGTGGAAACACACCAAACACAGACACTACCCAAATTCTATGGCTTGAAACAAGAAGTGCAGGGAGAGCAGGGTAAAGAACATGCACTGAAACAGTCTGTCACCAACATGCTCTAGGGAACAGGGAACTTGGGGGGCACAGCACGACAAAAATAGAGAAGCTTCCTTCAAATATTTTCTGAGTTACAGAATTTGGAATATGAGCAATCACCTGTTTTAATAGCACTGTACTTGTTTTATCCATAAATGTATGAATTATAAAGTTTTCCCTATAGGCACGTTTAATTGAAGCAGATCAATCCCCCAAATCATTCCACCCACTATCCTCAGCACTCTACCATCTCAAAGCAGGTGAAATAAAAAAAATATTCCAAGACTCCAAGTAAAGCACAGAATGATTTCCAAACCATCCCTGTTCTGCTCAACACTTCACCCACCTACATTTGCTCTTCACTTCCAAGTCAGCTTAAAACTTTTAGGGAAGAACAAAGCAAACCTCTGCAGCTTCTTCATCACTGCATTAACTCTGGGATTTCTAAGCTGCTTTATTAGGTGTCATAACTGCTTCTCAGGTATACAAGCACCAGTCTTATCCCCCTGCCTTACTTTAAACCTCCTCTCCATGCCAGCAGAGTAACTCCCACTGATGTGGGGAAGGGTGAGCAAAGCCAAACCAGGGTGATATTTGCTCATGGACAGCACCCAAGGCTCTCTCCTCAGGTCCTGCTTTTCTACAAACAGAAATTTGTGCAACTGTCCCTCCAGTTGTGTTCCTGTGGGGCTGGGACTTGCTCTGCACCCATGGAAGTCCTCCTGTCACCAGGGAGGGCAGCAACCCCTGGGACTTCACAGTAACATACAAGGCTGACAATATTTCTTTCCAGGCATGAAAAATTCATGTTTAACCGCACTTCTGGAAATGAGTTCCAAATGGTTACACTGCATCCAGAGGAGAAACTCAGAGTTGTTCCCACAGCTGGTGTATTAAAAGGCAACTACACTGTGATTCTGTAGCACCCCAAATTTCAGAGCACTGATCACCTCCATGGGTAGGAAACACCATCCCAACACATCAGAGGCCACAAGTATCCAGCTCCACAGTCCTGTGGTGGAGCCCATTCCTGCCTCAGGACAGCCCTGACAGATGTGCCAAAGCTCAGTTTGAGAGCTCTGAGCCCGACACCATCTCTGCTGAGTGAGAACCTCCCCACACACACCTCCTGCCAGAATTCTGGAACTTTACAGCCTCCAGAGCCTCCTGGGCAAGTTCTGCTGCGAGTGAAGGGGCCGGGGTGGCAGAGACCAGCTTTTGTTAGGATTTGGAGATGACAGCAAGGTTATACCTGCAAACTAACTTAATCCCCCCAGGACTCATCCCGGGTATTTCTGACACCGGTATCAACGCCCGGTCTCTCGGTTGAGGTAATGGAGAATGCAAAGAGATCCACAACATCTACATCAGGTGCCTAAAATTAGCTCCTGTGAACTTTTCCTCTCTAAGCTGGCTGTGCACTGCTGCTCTGGTTAAAACCCAAACCTGAAAACATGGAATTACCTGATGGCTCACCGTGGAAAGAAGGAATTTGCAGCTGCAGTTTGTGTTCAGGACCAACACTAACGAGACATGGTCGGTGCCTCTCATCCTCCTGAGCTGCTCAGAGCCTTTTGTCACAAACCCACTCCTTAGACATGTAGTGAAAAGGAACCAAACACTCACAGCTCTCTAACAGCACCTAAAAAAGAGGCTGCTCCAGCTTCCAGGGCATTTTAACTCACAATTTTCCAAGTATGTAATGGACAATGTCCCACTTCAGCACACAGCCTGAACAATGCCTGCCTGCAAACCTGGCTCCTGTCCTGCTCTCTGAGAGGACTGTGAATGCACAGCCCCATTTTCCATGACCCATCCTGGGACCAAAGCAGGAACTGCTGTAAGGCCCCAGGAAACCTCTGCAGAGGCTGCTGCTTTGAGAGGAAATGGCTGGAGTGGCCTGCAGGCAGATGGTTGGCATGGACTGGCAGGGAGACTGCCAGTGGGAATATTTCTGAGGCTGTGATCGAGCTCAGAGGTGACACACCTTTCCCTCCAACACTGTTACCCTGCAAAGCTGGAGTTATCCTGTGGCTGGACAAAGCTGTGGGAGGCACTGTGTGGTCTCCCACAGTGGATGGGAAGCAAGCAGAGTGTGCAGAAGGGATCAGAGCAGGTTCTGTGCTCCTAAATCACCTCAGAGAGCAGACCCTGGGATCTCCCTGGAATGCTGTGCTGAACTGTGTGACACGACATCAGAAGGAACACAACCCTCTTTGCAGCAGACAGGGACAACAGACTATTCTGTGGGACCAGAGGTGACAAACGTGGGCAGTGAGAACAGCAAGGAGCCAGCACTTCAGAGCAGCTCAGGAAAGACTCCTCAAATAAAAAATATAATAGAAGCAAATAAGATCAGTGAAAAAAACAGAGAGCCCCTTTAGAGGGAAGAGGTTATCAAAGAAAATGAAGCAATTTAGAGACCAGTACCTGCTAAAGAGCAAATCATAGAAAAAATGTTTAAAAACCAAAATCCTGTTAGAGCGTAACAAGTTTCAGACACACAGGGCCTCAGGATTACTTGTCACTGATTTGCAGTAATTGACTTCCCCAACATTCCCAGGACCTGCAGCTGCACTGGAAGGTTTTGGGGTGGGCAGAGGGAAGCAGGGTGAAGTCAGACAGCTCTCCAGCTGGGATGGCTGCAGGAACCACAGCAGGCAAGCACAGGGAGCTGCTGGCAGCACCCTGCTCCCACCAGACCCTTCCCCACCCTCAGCACCCTGCTCCCAGACCCATCCCCACCCTCAGCACCCTGCTCCCACCAGACCCTTCCCCACCCTCAGCACCCTGCTCTCAGACCCTTCCCCACCCTCAGCACCCTGCTCCCACCAGACCCTTCCCCACCCTCAGCACCCTGCTCCCACCAGACCCTTCCCCACCCTCAGCACCCTGCTCCTACCAGACCCTTCCCCACCCTCAGCACCCTGCTCCCAGACCCATCCCCACCCTCAGCACCCTGCTCTCAGACCCTTCCCCACCCTCAGCACCCTGTTCCCAGACCCTTCCCCACCCTCAGCACCCTGTTCCCAGACCCTTCCCCACCCTCAGCACCCTGCTCCCACCAGACCATTCCCCACCCTCAGCACCCTGCTCCCAGACCCTTCCCCACCCTCAGCACCCTGTTCCCAGACCCTTCCCCACCCTCAGCACCCTGCTCCCAGACCATTCCCCACCCTCAGCACCCTGCTCCCAGACCATTCCCCACCCTCAGCACCCTGCCCCCAGACCCTTCCCCACCCTCAGCACCCTGCTCCCAGACCATTCCCCACCCTCAGCACCCTGCTCCCAGACCCTTCCCCACCCTCAGCACCCTGTTCCCAGACCATTCCCCACCCTCAGCACCCTGCTCCCAGACCATTCCCCACCCTCCTCATGCTGGGCAGGCAGTGCTGCAATTTCAGCCACTGCAGGATTCTGTCTCCAGCACTCCCTTCAGCCCCTCAGCCTGTCCCTGACTTGCTTCCAGGTGAAGGAGGGCTGTCCCCTACAGCTGCCAGGACAGCCAGTGCAACACAGAAGGTCACCCTGCAGTGGGGAGGGACCGACTGCTCTCGCTGTCAGTGCTCCTGAAGTGCTGTTTCCTAACAGCTGATAGAAATCACATCTGTACTGAAACACGAGCCAAACTTCACAGCTGCCAAAAACCACCTGACAATACACATGTACATCCAAGTTACTCAAATCACCTATTTTTCAGAATATGCCTTTTTATATACTCAATTTTTACATTTCCATTTTTAGGATTTCCTTGAAGAGTTAACACAGGAGCGAGGTGTACCAGAAATCAAGAGAATCAGCCAAAGGGGTATAGTTTTGCCCAGATCAAACTTCTTTCAGTTTACACCACTAAACACTCTGCCAACCTAAAATAGCCATAAGGTCTAACCATTTTCTAATGCCCCACTACTCAGATCACTTGTGAAATGGCTTGAATTGCCTTTAGACACCTGGCAGGGTTTAACTTAGTCCAAAATAACTCCGCTTTTGGGACTAATTGAAATCCTTGAACAGATTTAAGGTACAGCACGAGCAGGGCACCGGCCAGGCGGGAAGCAGAAGCTGTTTGAGGTCAGTGCTGCTGCTGACAGGCCGTGGCAAACTCCACAAACATCTTGTTTGGAGTTGTGTGGGAAAGGCTGCCAGCTCCTGTGTGTCCTGGATGCCTGGAGCAGAGCCACTTGGCTCCTGGAGGAGCGGGCAGGCTGCTGTGCCGGGAGCACAGAGAGAGCACGGTGCCACCCTGCTCCAGGGGCTGCCAGCACCCCCAGCCATGGCACAGCACCCCCAGCCACGGCACAGCACCCCCAGGCATGGCACAGCACCCCAGGGCTCCCCAGCACCCCCAGCCACGGCACAGCACCCCCAGCCACGGCACAGCACCCCCAGGCATGGCACAGCACCCCCAGGGCTCTCCAGCACCCCCAGTCCATGGCACAGCACCCCCAGCCATGGCACAGCACCCCAGGGCTCCCCAGCACCCCCAGCCATGGCACAGCACCCCAGGGCTCCCCAGCACCCCCAGTCCATGGCACAGCACCCCAGGGCTCCCCAGCACCCCCAGCCATGGCACAGCACCCCCAGCCACGGCACAGCACCCCCAGGCATGGCACAGCACCCCCAGGGCTCTCCAGCACCCCCAGTCCATGGCACAGCACCCCCAGCCATGGCACAGCACCCCAGGGCTCCCCAGCACCCCCAGCCATGGCACAGCACCCCAGGGCTCCCCAGCACCCCCAGTCCATGGCACAGCACCCCAGGGCTCCCCAGCACCCCCAGCCATGGCACAGCACCCCAGGGCTCCCCAGCACCCCCAGCCATGGCACAGCACCCCCAGCCACGGCACAGCACCCCCAGCCATGGCACAGCACCCCAGGGCTCCCCAGCACCCCCAGCCACGGCACAGCACCCCCAGCCACGGAACAGCACCCCCAGCCATGGCACAGCACCCCAGGGCTCCCCAGCACCCCCAGCCATGGCACAGCACCCCCAGCCACGGCACAGCACCCCAGGGCTCCAGCTCACGGCAGGCACTGAGTGTCACTCCCTCACTGAGCTCAGTTTGTGTTTTCTTGTCAATGGAACCAGACTGTGACCCGATACTGAATCCCTCAGAATGCCATCCCCAAAAAGCTGTCTCCTCTGAGTTTGGGGTGTCTGTCTGCATGTGCCAGTGCAAGGAAAGTGAGACCAGCACGGCACAAAAAGGGGGCAGCAAAGGCAGGGCTCAGTGACACAGATGTGCTCCTTCCCTACAAGCCATGAGAAATGATGGAGGCTGTTTCTCAGATTCGTGACATAATCCCGTATTCTTTGTGCAAATCCACTGCCTCAGAATTATTTTTTAACCTTTGGAAGACTAATTCCAATAAGCTTTCTCCTACTAGAAGTATATTTAATTAATTCATGCTATTGTTAGTTTTTTCTAAGTAGCTCATTGTGATGGTTTTGGGTGTACTTCTATCAGGAGTTCATAAAAGTCTTAACACGATAAGAAGACCAAATTTTTCTTTCAGCTGAAGCTTTTGCACCTTCCCATCCTTTAAAAAAATAGCGGATTTTGTCATTTTTCATCAGGCTTTTCCCTCTGCACCCAGCCTGCCCTTCTGCAGGGACAAACCCAGTGCCTCCCACTGCTCACACAGGAAGACTTGCACTAATTCCTGTATTCCCACTACTCAAATTGCTTTGTTCTGCATTCCCACTTACAATTCTGCAACTGATATTCACTGCTTATTCAAACTCTTCACCATTCATAGGTTACATCTTACCAAACCTTTGTATTTCATCACAATACGATGGAATGCCAGCCTGGTTTGGGTTGGAAGGGCCCTCAAAACCCATCCAGTGCCATGGCAGGGACACCTTCCCCTGTCCCAGGCTGCTCCAGCCTGGCCTTGGGCACTGCCAGGGATCCAGGGGCAGCCACTGGGTAACCCCAAGGTTTCAGGGAGGGCAAAGAGGCACCTGAGGTCCTGCAGCACTGCCTTTCAAGGAAAAACCCAGCCCAAAGCAGCTCAGAGCCCACCTTCAGCCCCTGTGCACACAGTGTCACCTCCAGGCACGACCAGTGACAGCAAACAGAACGTGGCTCTGTAGTCACTACTCCCCTATTTCCAGTTCTTACAGAAAAAAGAAATTATTAAAGCTTACAACCAATTCTGCAACTCCCTTTGTGCAACTGAACCAGACATCAGAGCTGCACCTCTACTGCACCTCCAGATTTTTAAAAGCACAAAATCATGTCAGAAATTCCTGAAGAACAGGAGAACAGTGAATTCCTGACCCACACATGAGAACATCTTAATCCATTGATTTGTAAAAACAGTTTCTAAAGAACATTTCTGAATCACTTGTAGCTGCACTCAGGATTACAGGCTAATATATTTTTATTAGATTGTGGTTGTCTTTGCCCCTTTGTGTTCTGCCTCCTGGCAAACTGCTGAGGTGTCTGGCCCAGCATCTACAGACAGCAAAAGCAGAAGGAGAATTGGCTGAGGTGATGGTAACAAGGGATGTCTCAGTCTGGCAGGGCAGTCAACCAATACCAGTCACTATCTGGAGAATTTAAAAAAATAAAAAAGTTTATTTTTTGGATCATTAACTGGAGATACAGAACTGCATCCAAAAGTGGTCATGGATTAGATGCAGAACACCTGGCCCACAGGAATTTGGGCATATCTGTATTATTATTTATTATTGAATAAACAGATGCACATTTTACTTGCCCAAAAAAAAAAGAGCCTCCCTAAACAGGACAATTTTGAACATGCAAAAAAATTTCAACACTGATAAAGTCTCTGGCAGCATTTGTATTCTCTATTTAGAATGGTCTTTCTACAAAAAAAGCAACCCAAGAATGACAAGTTCAGTGGGCAATCAGTGCAAGTTTTGGAGTCACGTGGTAAACACCAACAACAAAATTACAACACAATCTTTAATTAGCTTTGTTTTCAAATTATGATTGTTGCCACCCCCAATATTAAATCTTCCAATCTCTGTTTTATCCTCCAGTCCTGTTCCCTGAAGCCAACTAAACTTTTCCGTTGTAGAAAAGTCACATCCAAGCCTTTACAAAATCCATATTCAATAAGGGATGGATTCTCCTGGTCTTTCAGAAATGCTCAGAGACTGAACAGTGCCCTTCTCTTCCCTGACACAGAGCCCGAACAGAGGTCAGGGATTAGTCACCGAGCAAAGGCAAGGCACGGACAAGACAAAGGGGAGACAGTGATTTTCTGTATTAATGACCCAGTTAGGAAAATCCAGCTGCCAATCTGACACAGACACTTGTCCCAGTGTTTGTGTTGCAGCCAGACACCTGAGAAACAACGATGGAATATAAAATGTAAGTTAGAGCTGCACTGTACAAGTAAGGATTTTCTGGTAAAGCTGCCTGGCTGAGCAGTTTCAACTCTGAATAAACCTCTAAGAAAATCCAGCAAAACACTCTGCATGGAATAGGCTGGACAGCAACTTCATGGTGTCCTCTTCCTCTAGAGAGCTGATTTTTCACAAAACAGACCAAAAATTGACAGCAGTAGCAAGTTTGCACTGTCACAAACATTTCTGTGCAATTCAAAGGCCATTTCAAGGCAACAGTTGTCCATCAAGCAGGTTTAGATGTGCAGTTTGGTAAGAGAGGATTTCAAAGATGGTAATGAGTAAATATGTCCCTCACTGAGGCCCACAATCTAGCAATGTATTTGTACTCTTACTAGTGAATGAAATTTGGGCAACTATTAGCAAATAAATAGCATATTTTTTATATTTAATTCCAATTTCAAGGCAAAATGTAACAGGAGGGGAAAGGCCACAAATCAAAATAAAACCTAAAAGTCACAAAGCCTGTAAATAGCTCTGGTACTCCCATAGGAAAACTGAACTTTAGTGGTAGTTTTGCAAACCAGGTGCTGAATGATTCCTGGAGCTTTCCTGCTCTGTGCAAATCCACCCTGCTCAGGAGTTACCTGGGAAGCAAGGTGGCCCCAGGAGCCAGATGTCCCCAGGACTACATCCTTTACTCAGGAAAACTGACTTTTAGTCACACAGGTGACAGATCTGAGAAAAAAGAGCCATTTAAAAAACATAAAAGTTACTTATATACATTTCTACAAGATTTCTAGGAACTTCAGAGCAAGCTACAAAATATACAGAGGGGAGCAAAAGGAAGAAAACAACAGAGTGAGTCCAGTTTCATGAGCAGTTTCCAGTCTATCCTTCCCATGGCCATTATTTTAAATGGAATGCCAAACAAGTGGCGTGAAAATGAAAACACTGTCAGCACAATTTCCCTGTAGCAGGCAGCAAGGAAAAATATTTACTGCATTCAGTAACAAAAATAAAATCCCAAACCCAAGCTGAGCACGGCCCTGCGAGTCAATTCACACTTTAGAAAGGAATGCTGCCAGCCTGGACAGATAGAACACATTTAGGGAAATTTAGGGGCAAAAAAAGAACTTTCTCATCAGAGTCAAGCAAAACTCCACCCAGGTTCAGCACACTACAGAAAACACTTTTCCCAGTTAAAACATTTCTTGTTTTCTACTCTGTCCAAAACATGAAGCGCTTGGAAAGTTTCAGAGAAATGTGAAGGTGTGCCCTTTTTCCCTGCTTAATATCCCTATTTATAGCTCCCAAACGTTAACAAGTGGGAATCAAATCTCTCCACAGCTGCAGGAACCCTTTAAACTGCACTTTTCAATGCAGCACAAATGACAGAGCTGCACTCTCTGTGCGTCAGAGCGAAACTTGACAAGCCTGACAGACTCCACTGGTGTTTCTTTTTTTCCTCTCCCTGTATGGTATCACTGTTGTTACCTTTTATCCCAAGCTCGAACTGGAGACAGTTATCCTAAACCCAGAACTGTGCCCAGTTCTGGGCTCCTCAGGACAAGAAAGTCAAGGAGCCACTGGAGAGGGTCCAGCAGAGGCCACAGGGGTCATTTTGGGACTGGAGCATCCCTGAGATGGGCAGAGCCTGCGGGAGCTGGGCCTGCTCAGTCTGGAGAAGGGAAGGCTGAGAGGGGATCCCATCCATGCAGACAAATCTGCCCAGGGGCTGTCAGAGGCCGGTGCCAGAGACAGGACAGGAGCAACGGCCAGAAATTAACCAGAGCAAGTTCCAGCCCAACGTGAGACAGAACTGAGACAGAACTGAGACTGAACTTCTTTCCATGGAGGGGCAGAGCCCTGGAACAGCTGCCCAGGGAGGGGCTGGGGTCTCCCTCTCCAGAGACATTCCAAACCCTCCTGGACACGTTCCCGTGTCACCTGCTGCAGGTGACCTGGGCAGGGGCCTGCACTGGAGGATCTCAGAGCTCCCCTCCAGCCCCACCGATCTGGGCATTCTGGGATTCGCACTAAAGACCTGGAGGAAGGCGCCGTGCCTGGTCTGTGATGCTCTACGGGTGGGAGCTCGCTTAGTCATGGCACACACCCCCCGGCACGGCCGGGGATGCTGCGGCGCTGCCCCGCGGCCGCCCCGGAGGGCTCAGCGTGTCGGGGCTCCCCTCACCTTCCGCCACGTCCTCGTCGATCGCCCCCTTCACCTGCAAGAAGCACCACTGCACCTCGTTGCTGCCGCCGCCGTCGCCTCCAGCTCTCGCCACTACTGCGGAGGGAGAAAGGGCGGTGAGAGAGTGAGGGAGAGGGGAGACCCCGCGCCGACCCCCGGCCCGGACCCCTCGGGGCCGCCGCGCTCCCGCATCACCCGCCGGTGCCGCCCGGCGCGGCCCGGCCTGCGGCCGGCTCCCGCGGCCACACGGAGCCGAGCCGCGGCCCATCCCAGCGCGAACGCGGAGCCGAGCGCGGAGCGCGGACACAGACCTGCCATGGCGGGGGGAGCCGCAGGAGCGGGGCCGGGAGCGGGGCCGGGAGCGGGACGGAGCCGCCCGGAGCCGCGGGAGGGTTCGCGGTTTCAAAATGGCGCCCATTGCCGGGCGGCCCGGCCGTGACGTCACCGCCGGCTCCCCTCAGGGAGGGCGGGCCGGGCAGCGAACGGGGCGGCGATCCCGGCCGCGTTCCGGGCTCGTCCCGGCTCCGTGCCGGCGGGATGCGGGCCGTGCGGGGCTGCAGGAGCGGGGCCATGAGCGTGAGAAGGAGGAGGAAGAAGTGGTGGTCTCGGTGCTGCGGCTGCGGAGGCGCTCCCCAAGCGGCAGCGAGGGCTCCACACGCGCCGCTCCAAACGCGGCTCTACGTGAAGGGACGGGGCGGGACCGCCACAGCGGCACACAGATAACGCTGTGCATCCCCATTTACTTCTGCTCGCTCCCTGAAGGGTTAATCGTCATGAGAGGAAAAACACCAAAAACAACAAAAAAAACCCCGAACGTGCCTCTGACTCGTTTCCGCCTTCAACGAGCGCCAGAGCCGGGGTGAGGGGAGGGAGGGTAGCGGGGGCTCAGGCGGTCAGCGCAGCTCTGGGACAGATTTATCACAGAATCACAGAGTCACTGAGGTTGGAAAAGACCTCCAGGACCATCGAGCTCAAGCTGTGCCTGATCCCGACCTTGTCCCCAGCCCAGGGCACTGAGTGCCACCTCCAGGAATTCCTTGGACACCTCCAGGGATGGGCACTCCAGCGCTCCCCGGGCAGCTCCTGCCAAGGCCTGGGCACCCTCTCGGTGAAGGCATTTTTCCTCAAGCCTGAGCAGGCTCTGTGTCCTGCCCTGGCTCCGTGTCCTGCCCTGGCTCTGTGTCTCAGCTCAGGCTCTGTGTCCTGCCCTGGCTCCGTGTCTCAGCCCAGGCTCCGTGTCCTGCCCTGGCTCTGTGTCCTGCCCAGGCTCCGTGTCCTGCCCTGGCTCCGTGTCCTGCCCAGGCTCTGTGTCCTGCCCTGGCTCTGTGTCTCAGCCCTGGCTCTGTGTCCTGCCCTGGCTCTGTGTCCTGCCCTGGCTCCGTGTCCTGCCCTGGCTCCGTGTCCTGCCCTGGCTCCGTGTCCTGCCCAGGCTCCGTGTCCTGCCCAGGCTCCGTGTCCTGCCCTGGCTCTGTGTCCTGCCCTGGGTCTGTTTCTCAGCCCAGGCTCTGTGTCCTGCCCAGGCTCTGTGTCTCAGCCCAGGCTCCGTGTCTCAGCCCAGGCTCCGTGTCTCAGCCCAGGCTCCGTGTCCTGCCCAGGCTCCGTGTCCTGCCCAGGCTCTGTGTCCTGCCCTGGGTCTGTGTCCTGCCCTGGCTCTGTGTCTCAGCCCAGGCTCCGTGTCCTGCCCAGGCTCCGTGTCTCAGCCCAGGCTCCGTGTCCTGCCCAGGCTCTGTGTCTCAGCCCAGGCTCTGTGTCTCAGCCCTGGCTCTGTGTCTCAGCCCAGGCTCTGTGTCCTGCCCTGGCTCCGTGTCCTGCCCAGGCTCTGTGTCTCAGCCCTGGCTCTGTGTCTCAGCCCAGGCTCTGTGTCCTGCCCAGGCTCTGTGTCCTGCCCAGGCTCTGTGTCCTGCCCTAGCTGTGTCCTGCTCCGCGCTCCCCTCACTGAGGGCAGGGTGGCCCAGGAGGGCCTGGCTCGGCTCGGCTCGGGGGCTGCAGGAGGCGGATCTGAGCCCGGGCCCTGCGGCCGTGCCCAGCCGGGTTTGGAGCAGGGGCAGGGGGGACATCAGGGAACGGGGATCCCTCGGGAACTGCGCTCCTGCAGCTCCAGGGGTGCAGGTGTCCAACCCCGGCTGCGGGGACTGCCTCTTCCCAAACCTCCTGCCTCAGAAATTGAGCATTCCTGGTGCCCTGCTGAGTTTGGGCCTCTTACACTGACTGCTTTTTTACCAAGCACGGATATTGGAAGCTGTGAAGATGGAACTTCTGCCCTTAAGTCTGAAAGAGCAGAAAGAAATGAAAATGAATTCTATGTTTGCCCCAAACCTCCAGTGTTAATATATTCCTGCTTTCTACATCTGTTGGAAAGTGGTACAACTTAAAGAATTTTAAAGCCCAGCTGCTTCTAGAGAAGGCCTAAGTGCTTGGGAAGGTGACAGGTCTGCATTGTTGTGTCTCAGTCTGAGGTGGTTTCCTAAATCCTCTTGGTTGTAGGAAACACAAGGAGAGTGGTTGATGAACAGACATGGTTAATTGTGATCCTGAACACAGATGAGTGAAGAACATCCTCTAACAGATTAAGAGTCTTGTTAGGGACAAGTAAATCTCTCTGCTGGGAATCTTTATCTTACTGAACAGAATTTTACCTAGAGGTTCTTTGGGATTTTCCTGTGAAAGGATTGAAGTCTAGCAGTAGACTCAGAGACATTTCTGCTCTGGGCTTGCAGACTGCGCTTGGTAATTTAGATACAGAAATGCATTTGACTCGAGTTTTCCTTATTTAATTTCTTGATATGACATCTGTACCCATTTATAAATTCATTACTTGATTTGTGTTTATTCCTTATGCAGTGTGTTGTGTATCAAGTGTTTAAATAAAATAATTTTTTACTTAGTCTCTTGGCTGTCTCCTCTGTAGCTGTAGGAAACTCATCTTTAAGGGCAAAGAATGCCTTTAAACCCTGACCTTTGGCACTGGGAAGTCCTTCCCCAGTGCCCTGGTACTCCAGGCCCTTGTAAATTGTTTCTCTCCAGTTTCTTGTTGTCTTCTTCAGGCCCTGTGAGGCCACACTGAGGTCACCCCAAACTTCTCCCCTCCAGCTGAGCCCCCCCAGCTCTCCCAGCAGAGCTGCTCCACCCTTGGATCCTTTGGGGGCTCCTCTGGCCTGGCTCCAGCAGCTCCAGGTCCCTCCTGAGCTGGGGCAGCTCTGCAGGTGGGGTCTCACCTGGGCACAGGGGCAGAATTTCCCTTTCCTGCTGCCCACACTGGGGGACAGGGGTGGGTCTGGGGTGGCAGTGCTGGGAAAGCTTTCCCTGGAGTGTTGGGAAAGCTTTCCCTGCTCAGCTGGGGTGTGTGGGGCCTGGGCAGAGGGGTTGCACAAGCAGGGGACGGGGTTGTGTCCGGTGCTTTTGCAGAATTCCCAGAACTAAGGCACAGGGTGTCAGCAGTGCCTGTCCCCAGTCACTGGGTCACTGCTGTGTACAAGAAGGTGACGTTCTGCCCTGGCCACACTGAGCAAGAAAAGCTCCCGAGAGCAGAGTTTCCAAATGTGCTCTGGAAATAGGATCGTGTGGGGCCAGCTGCTCCGTGTGCTGTGGGAGGTGTGCCAGCACTGCAGCCCTGTCCCTCAGCCTGTTTTCCATCCTCTGGTTAGGACTAACAGAGCCCACAGCTCTGCCAGGGGGCTCTCGCTGCTACTGCTCTGAAAACAGAGGCTGCTGGAAGGGAGATTTCAAAAAACACCGGGCAAGCCATGGAAAGAGCGTTTATCCTAAAGGGAAGTAGGGCTGGTGGGCACACAGAGTCAGATTTTATTAATAGATAGAAACCACACGCACATCACATGCTAATTGACAGCAAAACACTGATTATTCTTAGGTGAGAAGTGCAACAGATTTTTTTTCCCATGGAATTTTTGTCAGTGTTCCAAACTTTGGAGCAAAACTGTGGTTTGGCAGTTGGTGGGTTGCCTCATGAGCCCTGTGTTTAGTAATTTTACCTGTGTTTTTTTACACTGTAGTTATCCCTGTGGGATATAAAAATACCCCCGACTTCAGTCCTCACCCTGGGGTCAGTCCTTGTTAACCTCTGCTGGTTCCTGCCCAGTCCCTGCTCCCACAGCTTTCCCTGAAATACTGGCATTGCAGGGGGTTTGCATGGCATTCAGACCCTTTTCCTGCTCCAAAGAGCTCTTGCATCCAAACCCCTCAGCAAAGTCCCTTTGTCACGTCCAGGCAAATGTCCTAAAGCTCGTGGTTCAGCTTTTCCCTCCCTGCTCTCCCAGGTGCCATCACCCTCCTCGCTGTCACCTGGATCAATGCATCTGTCTGACAGGCCATTCCCATGCACCAGCCAAAGTGTGTGTAGGTAACAAGGCACCTGCAGTCTTGTTTTTGGGGTTCTCAGGAACTCATCAAGGCCACTGAGACAGCAACAGGATGAAAATGGGAACGAAAAGCCTGAGAAACTGTCTACAAAAATTGCAAAACTTAGATAGAGGACACAGGTTGTGATGATGGACACTTGATCAATTGGGTGTCCTGAGGGATGTGTGCCTGCCTCATGGACAAGTGGCTTGGCCAGTCGAAGGACACCTGTGTGCCTGGACAGTGAGGCTAGAATCTATAACTGAGGTTTAATGTAAACAATAAATCACTTCTGCTGAAATCCTATTGATCCTGTTATTGAGATGCCCATTTTCACCCACCAGCCTGTCCCGTGCAGAGCTCTGTGACTGCAGTGTCCCTGTGCCTGCCTGGCAGCAGCTGAGCAAGGCCCTGGAGCAGGGAGCTCTTCCAGGAAGGAGCAGCACAGCGTTTTCCTGGTGCTCTGTGTGTGTGTCCTGGCTGGCCCCGGGTGAGGGGACACAAGGGACGAGGCCATGTGCTGTGCTCCTATTTCTGGCTGTGCCCTGTGAGTCACTGTCCGTGTGCTGCTCTCCCTCAGGTAGCGTTTCCAGGTGTTCCACAGGGCTGCCAGAGAGGCCGGGGTGTGAGGAGAAGGGAGGGATCACAGAGCCCTCCTCAGCTGCTGACAGCCCTGAAGAACCCTGGCAACGTCAGCTTTAGACATCTGAAAGCAGTGATGGGTTTTTTCCCCCAAAATAGAAACAAAAGAATCTCTTTGATAGCTGAATCACCTCCTGACTGAAGAAAGTGTCTGTTCTATTGTGTTCTTTGTGCTGTGATCCAGTAATTGCTCTTTGGCTTTATAAGGAAAGATCTAGAGCTAACCCAACACTTCAGGCAGCTTCTCCACACTCTGGGAGCACTTCTACAGGAATCGCTTCTGGAGTCGTGTCAGAAACGTTGCTGCCTGCAGAGGGTCTTGGAATGGGTGCTCTGGGCCCCTGGCTGGGGAGCCACAGGGACACTGGTGGGTTTGGAAAAGGCTTTGCTTACTACTCAGCCCCAAGGCAGGGATCTCATCTCATTTGGTGCCTGACCTGCTGTTCATAGAGAAGGAACTGGGAGCAGCGGAGAGTGACTTTGAAGATCTTCTCCTGGTTATGTGCCTGAGAGCTGGGAATCCATCCTGCTTCCAGTCCGATTTCCAGTCAGCCTTTCAGGTTGTTACTGCCTTTGACACAAGTGGTTGGCTGCTCTCTCCTGCCCAGCCCAGTCCCTCCCAGTTTGCTTCAGGGCTGGGCCATGGCACTGCACAGGTCCTGGGCACTTCTGTCCCAATGGGAATTGCTGTTGGAAGGAACCAGGTGTGCCACTGTGGTCTTTCAGGTTAAATTGGGAGCCCAGTGTTTGTTATCGTGTTACTGTAATGAAAACCAAATAAATCTCTGCCTTGCTCCATGCTGTGTTGTCTGATGTTGATGTTGATGTTGATGTTGATGTTGGTCTCTCCCAGCTTCTCCCACCACACAGTGTCTCTTCCCTAGACAGGCTTTGTTCTGGGGACAGTCGCTGTTGCTTTTCTGTGCTGTCCATCCAGAGAGGGCCCTTTGTGCTGTTTTCACACCTCTGCAGCGATGAACTGTGAGCGTCCTCCCAAAATATTCATTTTCAAGTTACCTTTGAAGGCAGCTTGTATTATAAATACATGGAATTGCTCATCCCTCTGCTTCTCTCAGATTAAAGTGAAATTATCTTGATCTCAGGAGTCAGAGAAGACACCTGTCAGGCACAGCAGTGGTGACTCATATCTGTGACAGCAAGATTTCTCTCAGTGACACTTCCTTAAATGTCAGAATCTCATTCCCATTCCGCTGTAGCTGCTCCGCTCTCCAACTTCAATTAAACCTTCGGAATAATTCCAAACATTTATGGGTTTGTCCAGCCTCACCCAGATTTTAATTGCTACCTGTGCGTTTTCCTCTGGAGAAGAAAAGTTATAAACGTGTCCCAGTGGAGCCGTGAGTCACTGCCTGGGCAAGGTGTGGCTGCAGGTCCTGGGCTCTCAGTCCTTCCCCACGGGAGCTGTGGCACAGCCAAGTGTGGAAAGCACTCATTCCTCAAGCATTTCTTCCTGCGTGAAAATAATGGTGATGCTTAAGGCAGGGTGAAAAGAAAAACACTTCACTTTGAAAAGGAAATGTTTGAATTCCACTGTGGACACTCCTGTTGGGGAGACACCCATTTATTTCATAGAATCGGGGAATATCTTGAGCTGGAGGGGACCCACAGGGATCATCCAGTCCAGGTCCTGTCCCTGCACAGGTTCCCCAAAAATCCCACCCTGCACAGATACCCCAAAAATCCCACCCTGCACAGATACCCCAAAAATCCCACCCTGCACAGGTTCCCCAACAATCCCACCCTGCACAGACACCCCAACAATCCCACCCTGCCCAGACACCCCAAATCCCACCCTGCACAGACACCCCAAATCCCACCCTGCACAGGTACCCCAACAATCCCACCCTGCACAGACCCCCCAACAATCCCACCCTGCACAGATACCCCAACAATCCCACACTCCACAGACCCCCCAACAATCCCACCCTGCACAGACCCCCCAACAATCCCACCCTGCACAGACTCCCCAACAATCCCACCCTGCACAGACACCCCAACAATCCCACCCTGCACAGGTTCCCCAAAAATCCCACCCTGGGCACCCCTGGAGTGCTGTCCAAGCTCTCCTGGAGCTCTGTGGCCCATTCCCTGGGGAGCCTGGGCAGTGCCAGCACCCTCTGGGGATGAACCTGAGCCTGCCCTGCCCAGCTCCAGCCGTTCCCTGGGTAGCTGTCCCTCGGGAGGAGCTGCCGACCCCAATGAGTCTCCCCTCAGTTTGGGTTGGCTGCCAGGAGAAAGCCCCAAACCATCTATGTGGGATGACATAAATGTAGGAAATGGCATTTTTCCTTGATGCAGCTTCTCCAGTGTGAGACAGTGAAGGCCTGAATGAAGACTCCTTTTCCCCTCTCACCCTGCTGATAGCAGGTGTGATTTCAAGAGGGTCAAAGGATCAAAAGGCCATAAGGGCCAAACTCCAGAGTTAAAAATGAACAGGATTAGCAAGCCCTTCTGTGTTCCTGGTTGGCTGCTGCAGGAAATGCACATCCCAGCAGGAGTGCCTTAGTGAACCCTTGGGGTGCTCTTCTTGCCAGGCTTTGGCATGGAAAAGTGTTCAGCAAAACTCTTTAAAAATGAGGAATTTTTTAGGAGAGGTGTGACAGAGCAGGCCTCAGGCTGAAGGAAGGCAGTTTACCTGGGATTTTGGGCAGGAATTGTTCCCTGGCAGGGTGGGCAGGAATTCCCTGGCACAGGGTGCCCAGAGCAGCTGTGGCTGCCCCTGGATCCCTGGCAGTGCCCCAGGCCAGGTTGGACTTTGGGGCTGGAGCAGCCTGGGACAGTGGGAGGTGTCCCTGTCATGGCAGGGGTGGCACTGGGTGGGATTTGGGGTCCCTCTCAACCCAAACCATTCTGGGGTTCTGTGATTCCATAAATGAAACGTTGAATCTTTTAACAGCCAGGTGGGTGTGCTCCCTACACTTTGTCCAACAGCGTGATGGTAAGTTTGGTTGGCTTCCAGACCCATCATCCTCTTAAACTGTTTGTTTGTTTTTCCCAGTTATTCAGTTATTTTTTCCTTTGTTCATTTTATTCAGAATAACAGAGGAATGTTTTAGCTGTAGTGAAATACTGGAGGAAATTCAGTGCTGAAGCAAGTAGCACTGACATATGGTGGAGCTAAATTGGGTTGGAAGTCTCAGGAAGAATCCTTGAGGAGTTGGTGGATGTTGGTAACAGAATATGTTACTATGGGCTCCATAGAGGGAAATTTCTAAAACTCTTGTGCCTCCAGCCAGTCTGCCCTGTGCCCCTTGTAGTGATCACGGTGTGAAGGGGAGGGAGTTCCAAACCAGTGACAGCGGGTTTGGGTATTTTTATTGCCCCAGGACAGCCGTGGAGACAGAGCCCTTCTCTCTGTGACTCCAGGAGCTTTGTGCCCCAGCCCTGGGGACAGAGGGACAGCCCCGTGTCCCCCTGGAGCTGCTGTTCCCTGGGCACCAGCTGTGCCCCGCAGGCTGAGGCCATCGGGGCTCCCCTGGTGCCAGGGCGTGGGGGCAGAGCTGTGCACAGCCCCACAGCCCCTCTCATCCCAAATATTGGTGCCAGGGTGTGGGGGCACGGCTGTGCACGCTCCCCCAGCCCCTCTCATCCCAAATAGTGGTGCCAGGGTGTGGGGACACGGCTGTGCACAGCTCTCACAGCCCCTCTCATCCCAAACACTGGTGCCAGGGTGTGGGGACACTGCTGTGCACGCTCCCCCAGCCCCTCTCATCCCAAATATTGGTGCCAGGGTGTGGGGACATGGCTGTGCACAGCCCCACAGCCCCTCTCATCCCAGATACTGGTGCCAGGCCATGGGGGCAGAGCTGTGCACGCTCCTACAGCCCCTCTCATCCCAAACACTGGTGCCAGGCCATGGGGGCACGGCTGTGCACAGCTCCCACAGCCCCACAGCCCCTCTCATCCCAAACACTGGTGCCAGTGTGAGGGGACACGGCTGTGCACAGCTCCCACAGCCCCTCTCATCCCAGATACTGGTGCCAGGGCATGGGGGCACAGCTGTGCACAGCCCCCCAGCCCCTCTCATCCCAAACACTGGTGCCAGTCAGGCAGCAGTTTGCTAAGAGCACACCCACGTGCGGCAGGGCCTCCAGAATGTGAGACATGGCTCTCTAAAAAAGAGAACGGGAATGCTGCTGCTTAGGATGGTTACAACTGGAGCTGTAAAAGATGGGAGAAAATAGACTCGGCAGCCTTGAGCTGTGTGAGCGCCCTGGCTCCTCAGTGTCCCTGGGGTGTGGTGGTGTGGGGTTGTGGTCAGGCATGTGCACAGGTAGGGATGGGAGCAGGAGCACTGCAGGGATGGGAGCAGGAGCACTGCAGGGATGGGAGCAGGAGCACTGCAGGGATGGGAGCAGGAGCACAGACAGGGATGGGAGCAGGAGCACTGCAGGGATGGGAACAGGAGCACTGCAGGGATGGGAACAGGAGCACTGCAGGGATGGGAACAGGAGCACAGACAGGAATGGGAGCAGGAGCACTGCAGGGATGGGAACAGGAGCAGTGACAGGGATGGGAGCAGGAGCACTGCAGGGATGGGAACAGGAGCACTGCAGGGATGGGAGCAGGAGCAGTGACAGGGATGGGAGCAGGAGCACAGACAGGGATGGGAGCAGGAGCACTGCAGGGATGGGAACAGGAGCACTGCAGGGATGGGAACAGGAGCACTGCAGGGATGGGAACAGGAGCACTGCAGGGATGGGAACAGGAGCACAGACAGGAATGGGAGCAGGAGCACTGCAGGGATGGGAGCAGGAGCACAGACAGGGATGGGAGCAGGAGCACTGCAGGGATGGGAGCAGGAGCACAGGTAGGGATGGGAACAGGAGCACTGCAGGGATGGGAACAGGAGCACAGACAGGAATGGGAGCAGGAGCACTGCAGGGATGGGAGCAGGAGCAGGGATGGGAACAGGAGCACTGTAGGGATGGGAACAGGAGCACAGACAGGAATGGGAGCAGGAGCACTGCAGGGATGGGAGCAGGAGCACAGACAGGAATGGGAGCAGGAGCACAGACAGGGATGGGAGCAGGAGCACTGCAGGGATGGGAACAGGAGCACAGACAGGAATGGGAGCAGGAGCACTGCAGGGATGGGAGCAGGAGCACAGACAGGAATGGGAGCAGGAGCACAGACAGGGATGGGAGCAGGAGCACAGACAGGAATGGGAGCAGGAGCACAGACAGGGATGGGAGCAGGAGCACTGCAGGGATGGGAACAGGAGCACAGACAGGAATGGGAGCAGGAGCACTGCAGGGATGGGAGCAGGAGCACAGGAAGGGATGGGAGCAGGAGCACTGCAGGGATGGGAACAGGAGCACAGACAGGAATGGGAGCAGGAGCACTGCAGGGATGGGAGCACTGCAGGGATGGGAGCAGGAGCACTGCAGGGATGGGAGCAGGAGCACTGCAGGGATGGGAACAGGAGCACTGCAGGGATGGGAACAGGTGCACTGCAGGGATGGGAGCAGGAGCACTGCAGGGATGGGAGCAGGAGCACTGCAGGGATGGGAACAGGAGCACAGGTAGGGGTGGAACAGCAGCTCTGGTCACCCCAGCCTGGGACAGCCCAGCTCCTCCCAGGCCTGAGCTGCACCCCCGAGTGCTGCTGTGCACAGACACTGAGCAGAGCTGGGAGCTGTCGCTGTGCTGCTGTTGTGAGGTGGCCCTGCTGTCCCTGGTGACACGTCCTGCCTGCCCTGGCCAGCTGGGGAAGTGTCCCTTGGCCCGTGTCCTGCAGTGCTGACGGAGCCGTGTCCCCGGGGAACGGCACGAGCTGTGAAACGCAGGCTGGCGCTGGGCCCGGAGCCAGGGCAAACAGCACAACACAGGCACTGGCAGCTGTTTGTTTCTGTGATTTGAGCTGCCCTGTTTGCTCACCACGAGCTCGGGAAGTGTTTGCAGCCACTTCCCGACCGAGGGTTACTGCTGGAAGCGGAATATCCTGCTCATAAAGAATGCAGGTTTTATTAGCACTGCAACTTGTCTCAACTATTGAACTCTTCAAAGTTGTAATTGCGAAGTGAAACCTTTTCCATTGATTCATTTCCATTCCAGTGCCATAAAAGTTACCGACTGGGGCACACCCATAAAAAACACCCATGGGGTGGTTGAGGTGCATTACAAGCCCTGGCTGGTTCCCTGGGCAGGTACTGTCAGGGAGCTTGGCTGTGCTGCAGTCGCTGGGCTCCAGTTGCTCTCTCTGCTGCTTTTCTTTGCTGTCACCCAGTGTCACTCCAGATGGGGGCACATTTAACTCATTCCAGTGCTGCAGCACACATCATTTTAGGCTTTACTGGTTTTTGCTCAGTGTTTCCAAGGTTTAACCTTTCCTCTTTATCCTCACACCAATATTTTTGTCAGCATTCTCTTGTGTCTGTCCTATCGGAGCTTCCCCCTGGTGGTGAGCAGGGTAAGAAAACAGCCCAGGCTCAGGTTCTGAGGGGGATGCGGGGCTGAAGGGGCTGGGAGGGCTGGTTTGGTGCTGTGAGGCACCGTCAGTGTGAGGGGATGAGCTGTGCACGTGTCAGAGTGTGAACGTGTCAGAGTGTGAACGTGTCCAAGTGTGAACGTGTCCGAGTGTGAACGTGTCCAAGTGTGAACGTGTCAAAGTGTGAACGTGTCAAAGTGTGAACGTGTCCAAGTGTGAACGTGTCCGAGTGTGAACGTGTCAGAGTGTGAACATGTCCAAGTGTGAACGTGTCTGAGTGTGAACGTGTCAAAGTGTGAACGTGTCCAAGTGTGAACGTGTCCGAGTGTGAACGTGTCAAAGTGTGAACGTGTCCAAGTGTGAACGTGTCCGAGTGTGAACGTGTCCAAGTGTGAACGTGTCCAAGTGTGAACATGTCCAAGTGTGAACATGTCCAAGTGTGAACGTGTCCAAGCCCCCGTCCTGCTGCTGGCTCGGCTCAGGTGAGCCCCTGACCGAGGTGTGCAGGTGCCTTCACAGCTCTCTGCACTCAGCACACCAAACCCAGGCACTGTACTCCTCATTTTACAAATTCCTGCGTTCAGACCTTTTGTCTGAGGTGTGTTGTACACCTGACTTCTTGAATCATCCCAGGAAAACCCCAAATCCCCCTGGAGGGCTCCAGCACGGCCACAGGGAGCCCTGGGTTCCCGGAGTGATGAACAGCCAGTGAAATCATGTCAGCTACAAGGTCCTGGAGAACACTTTCCCTGGAGAGCTGGAAAGCCCTGCCCTGAGCCCTGAGTGCTGTCAGCCCATTTAATTTGGGGTTGTTCTTTGCTTTCACTCCATCCTGTACAGACCTCTCCGTTACTTGCATGCACAAGTACCACGTCCCCATCCCAAATTCAGTGCTGGGTTTCAGGCACTCTGATATAAACTGAAAGAGAAGATGTTTTCCCCTCTAATCAAAGCAAAGTTGTTCTCCCCAGGGATCCCAGAGACGTGGGAAGCAGTGGGGAGAGCTGAGCCTACTAATGAGCCCTACACCAAAGGCTCCTCTATGGCTGAGGGTTTCTGAATAGGAACTTGAGCTGCTTAAAGTCAAGGAAATGGAACTTATTTTGTAGAGGGAAGCCGTGTAATGCATTTCAGAGCAGGTGCTGATCTGGGGAAGGAGGTGTGCACACCTGGCAGAAACAGCTGCACCGACACGAGGGTTTTCTCCAGAAACCCAGAAGTGCCTTCTGCCTGTGAAATCAGAGGGGAATTATTGTTTCTGCTGGAGAGGAGAGCTGCTGGGGGTGGAAAAGGGGCTGGGGGTGGAAAAGGGGCTGGGGGTGGAAACAGGGCTGGGATTGGAAAAGGGACTGGGGGTGGAAAAGGGGCTGGGGTTGGAAAAGGGGCTGGGGTTGGAAAAGGGGCTGGGGGTGGAAACGGGGCTGTCTCCCACCCTGGCTGCTGAGAGCCCCTCGTGTCTGAGGAGCTGGGTGAGGTTGTTTCTCTTTCTGAAGCAGCTCCCGTGGAGGGGCTGCAGCTCCTGCTGAGTTCCCCCCAGCCCCTGGCGTTTGCTGAGTGCCAGCACAAGCGTGCTGGGATGTGGAGATGTGGAGCTGGGGATCAGAGTATCTGCCAGTTCTTCAGCAGTGTGGGAGCCCTGTGGGTGCTCGCAGGGACACAGGGACAGGAGGAGAGGGAACGGCCTCAGGCTGGGCCAGGGCAGGCTCAGGGTGGGCAGCAGCAGGAATTTCCCCATGGAAAGGGGGCTCAGCCTTGGCAGTGCCCAGGGAGGGTTGGAATCCCATCCGTGGGGGATTTCACAGCCCTGTGGATCTGGCTCTCCCTTCAGGTTTATTGGTGGTGCTGGTTCATGGCTGGGCTCGCTGGGCTCAGAGGGATTTCCCACCCTGAACAGTCTGTGATTTTGTGGCTCTCAGGATTTATGTTTGCATGGATAAGGAGATCTGGCTCCCCACAGGTTTGGCACGAGCTGTTGTCCTCAGCCATGACCAGGGAGTTTTCAGTATTGATAGAAGTGATGAGGGTTCCGCTTTGATTTCCTTTGAGCTGGTTAGCACTCTGCAATTAGAGACTCACAGAAATAAAATGTTACCCATCCAGCAAAATTAACAGCAGTACTTTAAAAACTTTTGGCTTTCTTTAATTTCCTTTTTTGCTGTATTTTTATTTACAAGTCGCTGACTGTGGCCAGTTGGCTGGGGTCTCTCGGGTTCCCTTAGCACTGCTGGGACATTTATTACACCCAAGCTGCTCCTCATCTTCCTGGAACTAAACATTACAGCAATTCCAAACGCCAAACAAAGTTCCTGTGAGAAGTTCATGCTTTGGAATTTTAAAATATTCCTGCTTTTCTCGAAGTAGCACATTTTAATGCATTGGAAATATTTGGTTTATTACGTGACACAGTTCTTTGGTGCTCAGCTATTGCCTGCTTCACCTTTTTATTTCTTTATGGTAAGAGCTGAGGTGATTTCTCCTGTTTGCTGTCCTGCTTGCCCCTGTCTGGCTGGAAATGCTGGAATGTCTGGGTGTTTTCCCTGTGCAGCAGTGCTCCCTGCTGTCCTGGGCTCCGGCTGCAGCAGGGACATCCCTCAGCTCCTGCCTCTGGCTCCATGGATTTTGGGGTTCTCTGGTGAGTTCTCCTCCGAGCTGCTGCCCACAGTCACAGAATTCCAGCCTGGATTGGGCTGGAAGGGATCCCAAATCCCACCCAGTGCCACCCCAGCATGGCAGGGACACCTCCCACTGTCCCAGGCTGCTCCAGCCCCAATGTCCAACCTGGCCTGGGGCACTGCCAGGGATCCAGGGGCAGCCACAGCTTCTCAGTGTGTGGAAAATGTTTGGAATGGGAAAGGTTTTTCGCACAGTTTTTGATTTTTCCGATTTTTTCAGCTTAAGAATTTAATAACAGATGTGGAACCCCTGGGTCTGAGGGGACAGGCGGTGTCATGGCCTTCACTGGAGTGGCTCTTTCTGCTTTCTGTGACTTTCCATCCCAGTCGCAGAAATCGCGATGTTTCCATCGCCAACGCGTCCCCACTTGGTGGCACCATTGGTCCTTATTACACCACACTTACAACCGCATTTTTACTAAAAACCGCTCAAACTTTTGGGATCTTTCCGACACAGCTTCTACACATGAATGAAAAGAGGAACAAGCAGGATTTTTTTGGTTTAATGACTACAAAATTATGGAGATTTATCCTAATGGACCAGCTTCTCTGGGTCGTGGTTTTTCATCCTTCTTTAAAGTGAAAAATGTGTAAAACACAGGGAAATGATTCTGAACCCATTTCCATCGCTCACACACTCTGAGCCCGTGGGTAGAATCCTGATGAAGGAGGAGTGTTTTCTATGGAAATGCTCTGTCACAAGGTACAATTTGAGCATTCAGTTTTATACCCTGTAAGTGAATGCATAATTGCCACCTGCTAACTCAGAAAGTCCCGGGATGGATTAATAACCACGAGACCACAGGGCACAGCACAGAGGATGGGCAGCAGGGCTGGTTTGGAAGAGGAATTCCCGGGAATAGCTGCCATTCCTGTTCTGTTTTTCCTTCCTGACACTTGTCCCGTGCCCTTCTTTCCCCGTGTGCTGAGTGCACGGCCCCAGCTCCTGCTGCAGGCTCTCTGAACTCTGGTTTGAACTCTGCCATTTGGAGCTGTGAAGTGAAGGCATTTTCTCTCTCAAGGAGGCGTTGGAGTGAAGATACAGCACGGCACAAACTTCCTGAGGAGCTGCAGGTCACAGCACGGAGCAGGGGAGGAATTAAACAATAATAGAAGTACCCAGAGTTGTGACGTTGGTGACATTGGCTCTCTCTGACATCTCTGCCTCAAACCCTCGTGGTTTTTGTTCTCATGGCTCAGAACATGGGAAAAACACTTCTGGCTGAGGCTGCAGAGGGGAGCCAAGTCCAGGCCAGGTCCAGCAGGGTTCTGGCATTGGGCTGGTCTGAGCCTGCATCCCTCGTCCCCCTGCCAGCCTGGTTTGGGCTGGAAGGGACCCCAAATCCCACCCAGTGCCACCCCAGCATGGCAGGGACACCTCCCACTGTCCCAGGCTGCTCCAGCCCCAATGTCCAACCTGGCCTGGGACACTGCCAGGGATCCAGGGGCAGCCACAGCTGCTCTGGGCACCCCAAGGCCAGGCTGGACATTGGGGCTGGAGCAGCCTGGGACAGTGGGAGGTGTCCCTGCCATGGCAGGGGTGGCACTGGGTGGGATTTGGGGTCCCTCTCAACCCACCCCATTCCATAATTCCATGATTTTCCCACTCCCCTTCCTGCTGGTGGGCTGAGTTGGGGTGCACAGCCCCGGACGGGCAGGGGAGGATGTCTGGGGGGGCTGCCAGGGCCAGGATCAGCAGCTGGGAGGAATCACTGATTTCTTCCCTTGGAGCCTGTTACTGGGACCAGCTCCCTGCTGAAATCCCGAGCAGGTAGCTGCAGGTCCCCGTGTTAATTGTGCTTGAACTGCAGCAGTTTAACATTTTTCTTCCAGGCTGGCTGCAGTAAATTGGGTACTCGCTCCCCTAATTAACTATCGAATGGGAAGCGTCTGATGTGCAGAGATACGGAGCACTTGTTGCTCCTGGAGACGCCGAGCCGAGTGATGAGTTCAGCGTCGGGCTGATCCCTTCCCGAGAGAGCCCGGGAGCTGCTGATGGACCCTTCAGCCCCGGCTATCGACCGCTCCGACCGGCGCTGGGAGCGCCCCAGCCCCGCGGGTTCGTCCGGCCAGCTCCGGGGTCTGGGGGCTCCCTGGATCGGCACAGGCAGAGCTGCTCCCGGGAAAACCCAGAGGTGATACAAACGTAAATTATGGATCAGCCCCGCGGGTTCGTCCGGCCAGCTCCGGGGTCTGGGGGCTCCCTGGATCGGCACACCCAGGGCTGCTCCCGGGAAAACCCGAGGTCATACAAACGTAAATTATGGATCAGGCTGCGGAGAGAAGCAGCTCTACCCTAAAAGCAGCTGCGTGCCCCCTCCCTGGATCGGGAGCTCTCCGGCCTGCTTTGCCTTCAGAGTTCTGCAAGGAGAGGAGGATTGGGCTCCGTGGTTCCTGGGGGTCGTTCCTAACACGGGGCCTGGCGTGGGGAAAGGGAAATCATAGAAACGCGGCTGGGCGCATTTGGGGCAAGAGAGAGGAACAAATGAAGGGCCGGCATCCATGGGGCGCTGCACGGCTCCGGGCGGTGCCACCGCCGCGGGCAACAGAGGGCGGTGCTCCCGCACCCATGGAGTCTGTGTCCCGCACCCATGGAGTCCCCATCCCGCACCCATGGAGTCCCCATCCCGCACCCATGGAGTCCCCATCCCGCACCCATGGAGTCTGTGTGCCACCCATGGAGTCTGTGTGTCCCACCCATGGAGTCTGTGTGCCACCCATGGAGTCTGTGTCCCACCCATGGAGTCTGTGTGCCACACCCATGGAGTCTGTGCCACACCCATGGAGTCTGTGTGCCACCCATGGAGTCTGTGTGCCACCCATGGAGTCTGTGTGCCAGTCATGGAGTCTGTGTGCCACCCATGGAGTCTGTGTGCCACCCATGGAGTCTGTGTCCCACCCATGGAGTCTGTGTGCCACACCCATGGAGTCTGTGTGCCGCACCCATGGAGTCTGTGTGCCCCACCCATGGAGTCTGTGTGCCGCACCCATGGAGTCTGTGTGCCCCACCCATGGAGTCTGTGTCCCACCCATGGAGTCTGTGTGTCCCACCCATGGAGTCTGTGTGCCGCACCCATGGAGTCTGTGTGCCCCACCCATGGAGTCTGTGTCCCACCCATGGAGTCTGTGTGCCACACCCATGGAGTCTGTGTGCCGCACCCATGGAGTCTGTGTGCCCCACCCATGGAGTCTGTGTGCCCCACCCATGGAGTCTGTGTCTCGCACCCATGGAGTCTGTGTGCCACCCATGGAGTCTGTGTGCCCCACCCATGGAGTCTGTGCCCCACCCATGGAGTCTGTGTGTCCCACCCATGGAGTCTGTGTGTCCCACCCATGGAGTCTGTGCCCCACATCCTGGATCCCGGATCTCGCGTCCCATATCCTGCGTCCCAGATCCCGCATCCCGGATCCCGCAGCCTGCATCCCGTGTCCCGGATCCTACATCCCGGATCCCAGATCCCGCACCCTGCACCCTGCATCCCGCACCCTGCATCCCGCATCCCACATCCTGCATCCAGATCTGGGATCCTGCATCTCGGATCCCACACCCCTCCTCCCGCATATCCGATCCTGGATCCCGCATCCCAGATTCCCCATTCCCGATCCCACACCCCGCTGAGCCCCAGCTCCTTTTGGGGCCGTGCTTGTCAGGGTTTAACAAACCCCCGGGGTTGTTTGCTGTTAACTGCTGAACTCTCGGGGTGAACGCTCAGCTCTGGGCACAGCCCTGCCAGGGTTTAATGTTTGCTCCTCACGCTGCAAAAAGCAATAAGGGGAAGAAGCCAATTGAGGAAAAAATATTTCCTTAAATTATTTTTTTTAATTAGTACCTTACAAAAAATTCATATTAAAAAGTAAGGATTTACAACTGCACAAATGGGTTTTAGCTGCTTAGAATGAAACGACTGAGGAGTGACGAGTCTCTCCCAGGCAGCTGTAATGAAATATTAATTGGATAAAAGCTTTAATATAGATTTTTAAAGCAGCTTTTTTCCTTTCGATGTAACATATTACAGCTGGAAACTGCTCTCAGCTGCCACTGTAAGAGCAGATGAGGATCTGACTCCCTGCCACTGTGGACATTTCCTGCTGGTTCCTCAGACATTTTTAATAGGAGGAATTAAGGAAGAATTAGGGATGGAACAGGAGAGGAAATACAAAAGACAAATTGGAGGAGAGAGATCAGATCAGCGAGAGGCTGGGTGTGACAGAGCAGAAGTGTCAGATGAGGAAATGAACTCGGGAGGGTTTTGTACCCTCTGTTCTGGACACAAAAATGCACAAATTCACTGCTGATCTTTCAGCACAGAAACACACGAGAACCTGTGGCTCTGGAATCCTGCTCTGGGAGCCCTGGGTTTACACCTGGGCTCTGCTGGATCCCTCCAGCCCTTCCTGCAGGCCTGGCGTCAGTTCCCAAATCCCAGAGAGGTGATCATCATGGAGGTGTTTTCCTGATGGGATAGGAGGGAACTGGGACAGAGCTTGGTTCCAATGCAGGAGCTCTCTGGCAGGGCTCTGTGCCCGAGGAGCAGCAGCAGCAGCAGCAGAGCTTGTGGTGGGGCTGGGCTGGGCTGGGTGTGCAGGTGAGCCCAGGCAGAGCCTGCAGCCAGGGCTGGTGGCCCATGAGCTGCCCCTGAGTTGGGTCACACAATCCCAGCCGGGGCTGGTGGCCCATGAGCTGCCCCTCAGGTGGGTCACACAATCCCAGCCGGGGCTGGTGGCCCATGAGCTGCCCCTCAGGTGGGTCACACAATCCCAGCCGGGGCTGGTGGCCCATGAGCTGCCCCTCAGGTGGGTCACACAATCCCAGCCGGGGCTGGTGGCCCATGAGCTGCCCCTGATGTGGGTCACACAATCCCAGCCTGGGATTGAAAGTGACCTTGAATCCCACCCCTGCCATGGCAGGGACACCTCCCTCTGTCCCAGGCTGCTCCAGCCCTGTCCCACCTGGCCTTGATGGATTTCGTGCCTGATTTACCATGACTCTGCTGTGGTCATGATTCTTCCATCCTTGCTGGGGGCCTCAGTGGGGCTGGTCCCTGCTGCTGGCATTGCAGGTGCAGGAGCCCAGGGGCTGGGATTGCTCCTCACCCTCGATCCCTGGTGGTTTCACTTCCTTCTCATTTCCAGCGTGGTGATGTTTTGCACACACAACTAAAACCGTATTAGCAGTCAAGATGCAGTGAGACATGAAACCCAATATTTTACTGCAACTCCGATGTATAATTTTTCTTTTCATCTTCCAGCTCTGTAACACTGTCAGGGAGTCGATCAAGTTTCTCTAGAAAGATTTCTCCTTTTGAAATGCGTGTTTATTGCATGCCAGCACACTGCTTGATTGATTTGAGAGATTAGTGGTTTTCCCCCTCTCAGAGCTGTCTCCAAATGGAGCATCCCCTGCTGAAATAAACATCTGAGCATGTTGCCCACAGGGCTGGTGCTGGAAGAGCTGCTCCTGGAGAATTTAAGCAGAACTGTGGAAAGATCCTTGAGAAAATAAACCATTGGCTCATTAGGACAATCTTTTCTCTGTGGCAGTTTCATGAGTGAGAGGAAGAGGCAAGTGAACATAACCTGGGTTTTCTCTGGGGAGAGCAGAGCTGGTGCAGAGCTGGGACAAACACGGGCTGCTGCTGTGGCTTCAGCTCCTGGGGCTGGAAGAGGTGGTGATTTCTGTCTTCTATTTGTCCCTAATGAAGATGTATCCAGCTAGCCTCAGTATTTCTGGGAATCATCTCTTTTAGAGACTGCATTGCCCTTTGGCGAGGTGGAGAATATCAGGTCTTGTCTGTGTGCCAGGGGAGGGGAGAGCCCAGGGGAGGAATCAGCCCTGCCCTGCCAGGTGAAGCCACCTGGGCTGTGCCAGGGGAGAGCCCAGGGGTGGAATCAGCCCTGCCCAGCACCGGGGCTGTCCTGGGAGGGCAGAGCCCTGGGCACTGCTGCTCACACAAATGGGAAGCACTGTGTGTCCCTGCCGTGTCCCTGCTGTGTCCCTGCCATGTCCCTGGCATGTCCCTGCTGTGTCCCTGCCGTGTCCCTGCTGTGTCCCTGGCATGTTCCTGCCATGTCCCTGCTGTGTCCCTGCTGTGTCCCTGCTGTGTCCCTGGCATGTCCCTGCTGTGTCCCTGGCATGCTCCTGCCATGTTCCTGCCATGTTCCTGCCATGTCCCTGCTGTGTCCCTGCTGTGTCCCTGCTGTGTCCCTGGCATGCTCCTGCCATGTCCCTGCTGTGTCCCTGCTGTGTCCCTGCCGTGTCCCTGCTGTGTCCCTGCTGTGTCCCTGCCATGTCCCTGCCGTGTCCCTGCTGTGTCCCTGCTGTGTCCCTGCCATGTCCCTGCCGTGTCCCTGCCGTGTCCCTGCTGTGTCCCTGCCGTGTCCCTGGCATGTCCCTGCCGTGTCCCTGCCATGTCCCTGCCGTGTCCCTGCCATGTCCCTGCCATGTCCCTGCCGTGTCCCTGCCATGTCCCTGCTGTGTCCCTGCCATGTCCCTGCTGTGTCCCTGCTGTGTCCCTGCCGTGTCCCTGCCGTGTCCCTGCCATGTCCCTGCCGTGTCCCTGCCGTGTCCCTGCCGTGTCCCTGCCGTGTCCCTGCTGTGTCCCGGCCGTGCACTGTGGGGCAGTCCCGGTCCCACACTCCCAAGCCGCTTTTCCCTGCGGGGCAGGAGCTCATTCCATGGAAATTCCTGCTCTATGTTCCCATTCCCAGGCCCTCCCAGGCCCCTCTGGGCTCCCTTGGCCCCAGGGGAGCGCTGCCCAGTGCCCAGCTGGCTGTGCATGGGGCTGGGGTGCTGCTCCCGCTCCCCTGGGGCTGTCCCGGGGCTGGGAGATCCCACAGCATGCAGTGCCCCAGGAATTCTCACTCAGCCCTGCTGGGTTTGCTTCAGCACACACACAGAGCTGGGGCTCCCTTGTGCCTTCCCAGAGCTTCTCCGAGGGGAGGATTAAAGTTTTGGATTAGTAGAGCCAAACATCCCCCGTGGTTTGGGGTGGAAGGGCCCCACAGCCCGTGCAGCCCCAAGCCCTGCCCCGGGCAGGGAGTGTCACTGCTCAGAGCCCCGTGCCCCCCGCGCTGTCCCCAGCAGTGCCGGGACCCGGGGCTGGCACTGCCGTGGCTCCCAGCAGTGCTTTAAGTAGCATTAACCTGTTCCCAGGGCAGGCTTCAGCCACTGTTATAAATGCATTGTATAGAGTTGGCTTTTCACAAATATTAAAATGAATATGGTATGTAGAATGTAGGAAGATTGTACTGTATTCTCTTTTATTAACAGAAGTTACAAATGTGATGAATGTATATTTTTTATGATTGTAACTCAGTGTTAGAACACTGGGGTCTTTTGTTTTCCTGCATGAAGATTGCTGCCCAAGAAAGCGATTGAACTTCTGTTCTCAAGGATCTTGTCCAAATGGAAATGAGCAGAGCCCCGGGAGAAGAATTTATGGACCTGGGCTATCAGAGGGAATGGAGCCACCCGAGGACGGGTCTGTGGATGGAATGGTTGGGGGCAGTTGGGACTGAACAAAGGAATTCCCACTCCAAAGGAATGTTTGAATCGTGCATGTGAATGTTTAAATGTGCAACAGGCTGATGTTTTTAAGGAACAAACTCTCTGTTAACGGGGTGCTGGCTGGTTCTGTGCCAGGCACCCTCGGTGAGAAACTGAATTTTGTTTTTGTCTCTCCTAATTGTCTATTTTATTTTTATTTTTTATTAAACTTCTAAATATGTCTAAGAAAGTGAACCGTGTTTTTCACACACTGCCCCTCTTCAGGGAGGAGCAGGGAAATGTTTGGAGCCGGTTCTGTTTGAGACAGGGAGGACAGAAGCTGCCACTTGTCTCGATGGCGTTTCCCTGGCACTCAGCTCGGCTGCCCAGTTCTGCACTGCTTTGCTGCATTTTTAAGCCAGTGCAAATTGGTGCTGCTTTTCCACAGCCATATGTTCTGTCCAGGCTTCATCCTCCTCACTCTGTTTAAATGCGCTTTCCATGAGTGTTTTTGCCTTCTGCAGAAGCACTTTAATATTTCTGTTTACTCTTTTGGAGACAAAATCAATATTTGTTAGATGCAATTATGAAGAATGATGGATGCACTGTCAGTGGCATGAGAGTAGGAAAAATGATATTATGGCACAGGCCTGTGCTTAATAGAAACTGAGAGGAGATGGATCCAGACAGGCTGGCCTGGAAAGGAGATGGATACAAACAGGCTGGCCTGGAAAGGAGATGGATCCAGACAGGCTGGCCTGGAAAGGAGATGGATACAAACAGGCTGGCCTGGAAAGCCCATCCCAGACCTGGAATAAACAGGAAGCTTGTCAAGTGTTGGTTTAAATTGGAGCTGATTGCCTGCTTTGAGCACTGACTGAACATTTGCTTAAATAAGAATTGACTCTGTTGGGGCTGTTTGTGCCTCCTGGGTTTGTTGTGGCGGTGATCCCGTGGGTATCACATGTGGGTGTCACATGTGGGTGTCACATGTGGGTGTCACATGTGGGTGTCACATGTGGGGGTCACACGGGGGTGTCACATGTGGGTGTCACATGTGGTGTCACATGTGGTGTCACATGTGGTGTCACACGTGGTGTCACCCGTGGCTCTGCAGGCCCCCAGCACCTCCAGCCTGGCTGGGGAGCTGCTCCTGCTGCCAGCACAGCCAGTCCCTTCATGTCCTTCCCTTTCCTTCCCTTTTAGCCTTGGCTTAGTGCCAGTGAGGTGGAGCCTGTGGCATTGTCCCACCGTGCCAGGCCATGCTCCCCATGCTGCTCCTCTCCCAGGTGACAGGGACAGGATGAGAGGAAGTGACCTCAGGTTGTGCCACGGGAGGTGCAGGTTGGAGGTTAGGAAAAATTTCCTGATGGAAAGGACAGGCTGTCCATGGCAGGGCTGAGCCCCATCCCTGGAAGGATTTCACAGCCCTGTGGATGTGGCACTTGGGGACATGGGGCAGTGGTGGCCTGGGCAGTGCCGGGAATGGTTGGGCTTGAAGGGCTCCTCAGAAATTCTGGGATTCCATGATTCACAGGTTTTATGTTTACACTGAAAAGGGAAATCTGGCTCAACAGAACCAAAATCCTGGATTTCTTTAGGTTGGGAAATCCCCTGAGCCCGTTGGGTCCAACCATTCCCAGGGACACAGACACAGCTGAACTGGGGACACAGACACAGCTGAGGGACACAGACACAGCTGAGCTGGGGGACACAGACACAGCTGAGCTGGGGACACAGACACAGCTGAGCTGGGGGACACAGACACAGCTGAGCTGGGGACACAGACACAGCTGAGGGACACAGACACAGCTCTGCTGGGGACACAGACACAGCTGAGCTGGGGACACAGACACAGCTCTGCTGGGGGACACAGACACAGCTGAGCTGGGGACACAGACACAGCTGAGCTGGGGGACACAGACACAGCTGAGCTGGGGACACAGACACAGCTCTGCTGGGGGACACAGACACAGCTGAGCTGGGGACACAGACACAGCTGAGCTGGGGGACACAGACACAGCTGAGGGACACAGACACAGCTGAGGGACACAGACACAGCTGAGCTGGGGACACAGACACAGCTGAGGGACACAGACACAGCTGAGCTGGGGACACAGACACAGCTGAGGGACACAGACACAGCTCTGCTGAGGGACACAGACACAGCTGAGCTGGGGGACACAGACACAGCTGAGGGACACAGACACAGCTCTGCTGGGGGACACAGACACAGCTGAGCTGGGGACACAGACACAGCTGAGCTGGGGACACAGACACAGACTCTGCTGGGGACACAGACACAGCTCTGCTGGGGACACAGACACAGCTGAGCTGGGGACACAGACACAGCTGAGCTGGGGACACAGACACAGCTCTGCTGGGGACACAGACACAGACTCTGCTGGGGACACAGACACAGCTCTGCTGGGACACAGACACAGCTGAGCTGGGGACACAGACACAGCTCTGCTGGGGACACAGACACAGCTCTGCTGGGGACACAGACACAGCTGAGCTGGGGACACAGACACAGCTGAGCTGGGGACACAGACACAGCTGAGGGACACAGACACAGCTGAGCTGGGGACACAGACACAGCTGAGCTGGGGACACAGACACAGCTGAGGGACACAGACAGAGCTCTGCTGGGAGACACAGACACAGCTGAGCTGGGGGACACAGACACAGCTGGGGGACACAGACACAGCTGAGGGACACAGACACAGCTCTGCTGAGGGACACAGACACAGCTGAGCTGGGGACACAGACACAGCTGAGCTGGGGGACACAGACACAGCTGAGCTGGGGACACAGACACAGCTCTGCTGGGGACACAGACACAGCTGAGCTGGGGGACACAGACACAGCTGAGCTGGGGACACAGACACAGCTGAGCAGGGGACACAGACACAGCTCTGCTGGGGGACACAGACACAGCTGAGCTGGGGACACAGACACAGCTGAGCTGGGGACACAGACACAGACTCTGCTGGGGACACAGACACAGCTCTGCTGGGGGACACAGACACAGCTGAGCTGGGGGGACACAGACACAGCTGAGGGACACAGACGCAGCTGAGCTGGGGACACAGACGCAGCTGAGCTGGGGACACAGACACAGCTGAGCTGGGGACACAGACACAGCTCTGCTGGGGCCTCCATCTGATCACAGCCCAGAGTCACACTTATGACCCTCCTAGAAGTGAATTTTCTCCTTTTTTCCCTTCCTGCCTTGGAGATTTCACCAAGAAGTGAAGCTCAGAACGTGGTTTTCCCAAGGAGTTTCCCCAGGATGGGTGAGGGGATGGGGATGCTCACCCCAGCTGTGCCTTTACAGACCTAAACCCTTCACAGAGCCAGTTTGCTTTGGGTTTGAGATTTTTCCCTTCTCTGTGTTCAAGGTTAAACTTTCACCACAGAGAATTAGCTGGTAAGAGACAAAGAGCACTGCTCAGGAGGGGTAGGGAAGATAAATTTCACAAAAGATTTTCAGCTGCAGTACCTGAAGATAGATCAATATTTTCTATTTGCCTTAGCACTAAGCTTATTTTCCTTCATCACTGAAGAGATACTCACTTGTGCCTTCTACCAGAACATTAAACTGTTCTCTGCTGATAAATGGTTAAGAAAGACAAACAATAGCACTTTCCAGGAGCTGCTTTATCTTGCAGGACGACATCAGTCCTTTTGATAAACAGAAAACCCACGCTTCTGTCTTAACTTGGAGAGTCCCTGCTGGAGCCCGGCCTCGCTGGCTTCCTGCTGGCTCAAACCCCCAGTTTTCCCCATTTCTTGGAGCCTCTCAGCGTGGTGTCCCTGCAGGCTGCTGTCCCTGCCTCCCCAGGACACAGAGGTATTTCCCAGCTGGCTCTGCCCGTGGCCAGGGGCACTGGCGACAGTGGTGGGGACACCAGCAGGTGTTTGCTGGTCCCTGCTGGGGATGGCTGTGGTGAGAGCTGTGCCTGTGAAACAGCCTCAGAGCAGCTCAGCAAACAAAGGGACCAGAGCTGGAACAAAGCCTTGTGTGTGCTGACAGACTTGGAAGCTTGAGGCCAACTAACAGGCCAAGAGAGCTCAGAATTACTGAAATTATAAAAGAGTTATTGGAGCAGGAACTGCACCAGGCATAAGGAAGGGGAATGGATTCCCACTGCAGAGGGCAGGGTGAGAAATTCCTCCCTGCGAGGTGGGGCAGGGCACAGCTCCTGCTGTTCCTGATGGAGCAGGCACAGCTCCTGCTGTTCCTGATGGAGCAGGGCACAGCTCCTGCTGTTCCTGATGGAGCAGGCACAGCTCCTGCTGTTCCTGATGGAGCAGGGCACAGCTCCTGCTGTTCCTGATGGAGCAGGCACAGCTCCTGCTGTTCTCAGGGTGATGGAGCAGGCACAGCTCCTGCTGTTCCCAGGGTGATGGAGCAGGCACAGCTCCTGCTGTTCCTGATGGAGCAGGCACAGCTCCTGCTGTTCCTGATGGAGCAGGGCACAGCTCCTGCTGTTCCTGATGGAGCAGGCACAGCTCCTGCTGTTCTCAGGGTGATGGAGCAGGCACAGCTCCTGCTGTTCCCAGGGTGATGGAGCAGGCACAGCTCCTGCTGTTCCCAGGGTGATGGAGCAGGGCACAGCTCCTGCTGTTCCCAGGGTGATGGAGCAGGCACAGCTCCTGCTGTTCCCAGGGTGATGGAGCAGGCACAGCTCCTGCTGTTCCCAGGGTGATGGAGCAGGCACAGCTCCTGCTGTTCCCAGGGTGATGGAGCAGGCACAGCTCCTGCTGTTCCTGATGGAGCAGGCACAGCTCCTGCTGTTCCTGATGGAGCAGGGCACAGCTCCTGCTGTTCCCAGGGTGATGGAGCAGGCACAGCTCCTGCTGTTCCTGATGGAGCAGGCACAGCTCCTGCTGTTCCTGATGGAGCAGGCACAGCTCCTGCTGTTCCCAGGGTGATGGAGCAGGGCACAGCTCCTGCTGTTCCTGATGGAGCAGGGCACAGCTCCTGCTGTTCCTGATGGAGCAGGGCACAGCTCCTGCTGTTCCTGATGGAGCAGGCACAGCTCCTGCTGTTCCTGATGGAGCAGGGCACAGCTCCTGCTGTTCCTGATGGAGCAGGCACAGCTCCTGCTGTTCCCAGCTGATGGAGCAGTGGCTGGGTCACATTTTGAACCCTGAGCATCCCCAAGAGAAAACACCACTCAATGTTGGTTGCCAAGTTGCTCCCTGTGAGGCGGTGAAAGTTTAAATGAGAGCAGAATGGTACTGAAGGGATTACCAGGAGTTCTGAAGGATACAGGCGTTCTGATTTTCACTGGATTTCTGGATTCTTGTAAATAAATCCATGTCAAGAGCCCCAGGGTTTAACCCCTGTGTGTCTGCACAGGGCAGAGAGGGAAATGGAGCTGTGGAGCAAACCAGAGGAACCACATGGTTTAGAATGGCTTGGAAACACTTGAGCCAAGGCTCTTCACTTGGTGAAGAATGTTTGTTTGCTCCTCCTGTTCAGGGTGTGTTTGCCATCTGTTAAAAACAGGGATAACAGCCCTGGTGCAGGACCTGCTGAGGGCTCGGGGCAGGCCTGGGATCTTCAGGAGCTCTCTGGATTTGAGGCTGTGGGATGAATATTGGATCACCCCTGGCCCATGTTTACACAGCTCCGAATTCCAGGGCTGATTAAACACCTGCATTGGTATTGTCTGATTGCACCCAGGATTTATTGGTATGTGAGCTGTGCTTCCAGCTCCCGTATCAGCAAACATTGCAATTTCTTACTCAGTTGTGGACATGTTTCAAACCCAAATCACATTTGTGTTTTCGAGCAGCTTTACAGCCCTGGCAGATGGAGGGCTGCACAGCCATAGGTCAGGTTTTGCAAAATAAAACTGTATTTTTCCTGGAGAATGGCTCCTACCAAACAAGAGAGAGGATTTAGGTATTTTTTCAGTGACATTTGGCTCCGTAAACCCAATTTCACAGTGGGGCTGTAGCTGGTGTTCAGGTGCAGGAGCAGAACGTTGTGGGAAGGCAGAGCTGTGCTAATGACTCGTCTCAGAGGCTGAGGAGGTTTGAGGAGCTGCTCGTTCAGCTGTGTGTGAGCAGTGACACGTTTGCTGTCCCCCCTAGAACTCCTCAGGTCCATAACTGCAGCACCAATCCATCAGAGTTATTGCTGCCATCAGCCTTTGCCAGCCACAGGAGGGGTTGGGGTTTGTGTGAGGAGCTCTCACCCCGCTCCAGGTGCAGCTCCACCTGTGCTGCTCCTCCTGGGCCACCTCTGGAGGCTCTCCTTGCCTGTCTGCCGGGCTGTGAATGTGAGTGTGAATGTTTGTGCCTTGCTTTCCCTGCACCAGGAGCTCTGGAGCTCTGGGGGCCTGGGCAGAAATTATGGTGAGCATGGAGGGCAGGGATGTCCCCCAGTGAGGGCTGGGATGTCCCCCAGTGAGGGCTGGGCTGGGGGGACACGGACATGGGGGCACCAGTGGGACACCAGAGGTCCTGCATGGGACAGCTCCCATGGGGACGTGCCCTGGGACACCTCCCTGAGCCTGGCCTGTGCTCAGCATAGCTTGGGCACAATTCCTGGGATCCCAGCCTGGTCTGGGTTGGGAGGGACCTCAAATCCTCAAATCCCACCCAGTGCCACCCTGCCACAGCAGGGACACCTGCCACTGTCCCAGGCTGCTCCCAGCGCTTCCAGCCTGGCCTGGGGCAGTGCATTCCCCATCCCTGCATCCCCTGTGTGCTTTGGGCTGGTAGCACAGGCAGGACACAGAAATTCCAGGAGCTCTGTGTTGTGCTGTGTCCCACACCCGGCTCTGCTCCTCAGAACACAGACAGGAGAGGTGGCTGTGGTGTGATAACGTTTCATTTTTAATTAAAAAGGTGTTTGGTGCCAGCCCTGGCACAAGTGCCTCTGCAGGCAGCGGAGCTCTGCTCCATGCACCGCTGGAGTGTGGCACTGGGCAGGACAGGAGCACACGGAGCCAGGCAGGCACAGATGCATTCCCCAGGGCTCGGGGAACAGATGGAGTTTACTCGACTCAGGAAAGCAGAAATATGCAGACTTTGAGCTTGATCCAGCTTCACTGAAGGCACTTTTCTGCTGACTTCAGGGGCTGGTGGAGTAGGGCCTTTCCAGGCTGCTTGTTGGGTTTGATTTTGTTGGGTTTGATTCAGAGGAAAACATCATCTCTGCTGAGCACCCTGAGACTCTGAACACTCACCAGGGTGTCTGTATGGGAGGTACAAACTGTGTCCAGGGACATTTTAGGCTTGAATGTGGGATGGATTTGTTTGTTTGTTTGTTTTTAAAAGGTGATTCCCCCCTCCAGTGCCCCTCCCCATCCTGCCCCCAGCATTTATTTCCCTTTCCAAGGCAATTCCTCAAACACTCTGTGCACTGAGCCTCCTGACCCTGTTGAGTGTAATCAGATAAACATTGATTGCACTTAACCTCACAGAGCTTCGAGATGGAGAGTTTCAATGGTTAATTAACAATTGTTAATTGTTGGAGCTGTGGAAGGATGGTTTTGTTATCTCTGTGCTGTATCAGCCCATGGTCCCCAGTGCCACCCACCCTGTCCAGCCCTGCCTGGGACACTTCCAGGGATGGGGCCTGGGATTCAAAGAAATAAATAATTGAATTAATGCAAACTCCATGTCATTACACCCTGACGATTTGCTTCAGAGGAACTGCTCTGCGTAGGAAAGTTATTTTTAAACACTATTAATTCCTGTTGTTGCTGCAAAGGTTCTCTTGTACATCCAATTAAAAACCATGCTTGGTGTAATTTGTAACTTGAAAAAAATCGATTTCAGCGACAAGCCTTTCATGTTCTGGGTTTTGGCATCAGGTGTGTGAAAGGGAGTCACAGGTAAAGCAAAAAATCAGGCAGGGAGTGAGTGAGGCTGAGGGAGCCCTGCCAAGCCTGACCTGAGGATGGAAATGTCCAGAGCTGGGTGTGAATGTTTGTGTTTGAACTCTGGGTTCTCCAGAGCTGGGTGTGAATGTTTGTGTTTGAACTCTGGTTTCTCCAAAAATGAGTGTAAATGTTTGTGTTTGAACTCTGGGTTCTCCAGAGCTGAGTGTGAATGTTTGTGTTTGAACTCTGGGTTCTCCAAAAATGAGTGTGAATGTTTGTGTTTGAACTCTGGGTTCTCCAAAAATGAGTGTGAATGTTTGTGTTTGAACTCTGCGTTCTCCAGAGCTGAGTGTGAATGTTTGTGTTTGAGCTCTGGGTTCTCCAGAGCTGAGTAAATGTTTGTGTTTGAACTCTGTGTTCTCCAGAGCTGAGTGTGAATGTTTGTGTTTGAACTCTGCGTTCTCCAGAGCTGAGTGTGAATGTTTGTGCCTGAGCTCTGGGTGTCACTGCTGGGCTCGGGCAGGGGGATGGAGCCTCTTGCAGGTTCCTGGCTGGAGCTCCCCTGTGCTGGGTGGGCTGGGACAGGTGACACAGGGGAGGTGTCCCCACCACAGGGACACCCTGAGCAGCTGCAGCAGCAACTCCTCGTGCTGCCAGCACCAGCCCAGGGGCTCAGTCTGGGGCTGCAGTGATCCCCAACTGCAGAGGGATAAACAGCTCTGCAGAGGGATGGACAAACACCTCTCTAGAGGGACGGACAAAGTCATTTCCAGAGGGGTGGGCAGACACCTCTCCAGAAGGATGGACAGACACCTCTCCAGGACAAACACCTCGCCAGGACAAACACCTCTCCAGGACAAACATCTCTCCAGCACGGCCTGGAGCCCCTCAGGGGAAGCAGGCTGTGCTGTAGCACCATGTTCAGCTGTGCTGTTCCCACATTTCATCTTTCCCAGAGCGCTCCAGCCCTGCTGTCACTCAGGGCCTGCTTCCCAGCATCCCCGCCTTCAAAAACATCACACAAATATTTTTGTCACCTCTTCCATCAACTTAACAAAAAAAAACCATCACAAGGCTTTCGGTTTTTCCTTCCTTGCCTGATCTTTTCTGCAGGCTGAACAAAGCAAACGTCTGCTCTGGCTGCCAGGCTGTTCTTCATGCTGACTTTATCTGTCCCTGTGCAGAGCCTCTCCTCCCCTGCCTGCCAGAGCCCTGCAGTGACAGTTCCATCCTTCTCCTGCCTCACCTCCCATTTATTGCCCAAGATGCAGAGGCCCCTGTCGCAGTGGGGAGAAGGCAAAGAGGTAATTGTGAGAGGAGCACAGCAGATTTTTCTCCTTGGTGTGAGCACTCGCTCTTGTTTCCCTGCTATTTGTATAAATTATCCATCCTTGCCCATCCACTTTGCACCTCCAGTGCTGCCTTTGCATCCTGAGGATAAAAATAGCTGAGCAATGCTGGTCGATAAAAGATCTGAAAAAGGAATGTCAGTGGGAGTGTGGCTGCCCTATTTTTTGGGTTAATTAAAGTGAGGATGTTTCCTCCATCTCGAGCCCTCTGTAATTTTGTTTCTTCTCCCCCAGAACACTGAACTTGCAGTTCAGCTCTGTGTTTGCCTTGGAATGGGACCCTGGGCCAGGAAAAACTCAGCATCACCTCCTCCAGAGCTGGGAGATGGGGCTGGCAGAGCTGGGGGTCCCTGTCCCACCTGCTCCCACCTGGGGCCCTCCAGGACCTCTCCAGGGACTTGGGCACCTCCCAGGATGAGAGACAAACTCCTCTCCAGAGGGATGACAAACTCCTCTCCAGAGGGACGGACAAACACCTCTCCAGGATGAACACTTCTCCAGGACAAACACCTCTCCAGGACGAACACTTCTCCAGGACAAACACCTCTCCAGAGGGACAGACAGACACCTCTCTGTCACCTCTCGCCTGCCCCAGTGTCCAGCCCTGTTCCCAGAGCCCAGGAGGGCTTTGGGTCCAGCCAGGCCTCCCTGTATGGAGTCCAGTGATTGCCAGGGTGGGATCCACGCCCTACAGAGCAGGGCCCTGCTCAGCACTCCTGCAGACCCTCCATGGTGTGGGGAGGGAGGGAGGGAGGTTCTGTCAGGCCCTGCTCAGCACACAGACTCTCCATGGTGTGGGGAGGTTCTGTCCGGTCCTGCTCACATGAAGACCCTCCATTGTGTGAGGAGGGAGGGAGGGAGGTTCTGTCCGGCCTTGATGACCACACAGACCCTCCATGGTGTGAGGGAGGGAAAGTGGGAGGTTCTGTCCAGCCCTGCTCATCACACTGACCCTCCATTCTGTGGGGAGGGAGGGAGGTTCTGTTTGGCCCTGCCCACCATGAAGACCCTCCATGGTGTGGGGAGGTTCTGTCAGGCCCTGCTCACCACACAGACCCTCCATTCTGTGGGGAGGTTCTGTCAGGCCCTGCTCACCACACAGACCCTCCATTCTGTGAGGAAGGAGGTTCTGTTTGGCCTTGCTCAGCACACAGCCCCTCCATGGTGTGAGGAGGTTCTGTCCAGTCCTGCTCATCACACATTCCCTCCATTCTGTGGGGAGGGAGGTTCTGTCAGGCCCTGCTCAGCACAGAGCCCCTCCATTCTGTGGGGAGGTTCTGTCAGGCCCTGCTCAGCACACAGCCCCTCCATTCTGTGGGGAGGTTCTGTCAGGCCCTGCTCACCACACTGACCCTCTATTCTGTGAGGAGGTTCTGTCAGGCCCTGCTCACCACACTGACCCTCCATTCTGTGGGGAGGGAGGGAGGTTCTGTTTGGCCTTGCTCAGCACAGAGCCCCTCCATGGTGTGAGGAGGTTCTGTCTGGCCCTGCTCATCACACATTCCCTCCATTCTGTGGGGAGGGAGGGAGGTTCTGTTTGGCCTTGCTCAGCACACAGACCCTCCATGGTGTGAGGAGGTTCTGTCCAGTCCTGCTCATCACACATTCCCTCCATTCTGTGGGGAGGGAGGGAGGTTCTGTTTGGCCCTGCTCAGCACACAGACCCTCCATGGTGTGGGGAAGGAGGTTCTGTCCAGCTGCCAGAGCTGCTCCCGAGGTCCAACACCCTGGAAATGAAACCTGGGGTCTGTTCCCCAGCATGGGAGCACCCGGGGCCCCTCAGCTTGGCGGGCTCTGAGCTGACCCAGCCCTCGATGCAGCTCTGGAAAGTCTCTCCCAGATTTTTTGCAGATTTATTGCAGATTTATTGCAGATTTGCTGTCAGGGCACTTCACTGGAGTTGCCATCCCGAGCAGTTGGTGCTGCAGATGGTCCTTCAGCTCTGTTTGCATCTCAAAGGGATCCCAGGGGGCTCCAACCCCTCCGTGTGCCTGGGGGATCCGTGCTGGGGTCACCAAGGGAGGGGTGGCTGTGACAGTGATGCACACACACTGTGAGTGGCAAGAAAATAAACAAAAACCCCCACAAAACAAAACAAAACCAAAACCCAAACCAAAACAAACAAAAAACAAAACCCAAACCAACCCAAACAAAAAACAAAACAAAACCCAAACGAAAACAAACAAAAAACCAAACCAAACAAACATAAAACCTAAAACCAACCAACCAAACCAAACAAAATCACACAAAAAATAAAACAACCAACCAAACAAAAACCAAACCAACCCAAACAAAAAGCAAAACAAAACCCAAACGAAAACAAACAAAAAACCAAAACAACAAACATAAAACCTAAAACCAACCAACCAAGCCAAACAAAACCACACAAAAAATAAACCAACCAACCAACCAAAACACATCCAATGGATGAATTCCTTTTTGCATCATGCAAAGTGAAGGGTAAAAGCTGGAGGGGAGCTGGCAGTACAATTTCAGAGAAGCCCCAGGCTCAGTTCCAGGTGAGATTTCCTCTCCCTGGGGAATTCCTGACCTGGGGGGCAGTGCTGGAGCCCCAGGGGCCTCTCCCACACCCCTGGGCTCAGGTTCTCTGCTCAGCACCTCAAACCCCTCAAAAGGAAAAGAATGAAAAATGTCACAGTGCATTTGGAGAACTTTAAGAAAGGCCAAGTTTCACCTGATTTTAAAAGCAGCCTTTCTGGTGGAGCTGAGGAATTTTTCCTTTCTGCCCTTTGCAGAGGTGCTTTCGCACTTTTATTTAGAGGAATTCTGCTGATTAGATGTTTTACTACACAATATTATAATTATGCAAATAAATGCACAGTACCTGTGTTTAGCTTACCACCACTTTCTATTGCATCCATTCAATTTTTCATTTTTCTTATTCTCAAACTAAACAAAAAAACCCCAAAAACTGTAGAAGGAAGATAACACTGAGCCCCCTTCCATGTGCTCAATCAGAACCTAAAAAATTATCTTTATTCTTCCATTTGTTAGATGATAAAACCTCCTCTTTGCTGCTGTCCCAGGGGAGCAGACATTCGTTCAAGTAAGGTTTTATTCCTTGTGACTCCAGATCAATTTATTATAAGATTTCTTCGAATAATGAGGAAAGACTCCTACATTCTCAGAAAAAGACAATACAGCAGTGAAAAAATAGCCATAGAAAATTGGTCAGAAGGGCAATTTCCAGCTAAGGGGAACATCCATTAATCTCTGCTCTGAAAGTCAAGTGTTCTTGTTGCTGCTGGCTGATGGCTCAGCGCTGCGTGTCCTGATGCTGCTGCCACTTCAGTCCCAGGCTTTTAAAGAGCCAGAGGGAAACCAAGAGGGTTCATAAATAGCACGAATTTAGGGTCATGGAGCAGGTGAGCCCAATTACTGCTGTTCCTCCATGTCCCCACATGCCCGTGGACACCAGTAAGGACACGGCTTTCAAAGGGACCAAACTCATTTACAGCAGGGGAGGAAATCAGATTTCCCTAAGTTCTGCAGAGGCTCTGCCTCCTCTTCCTCCTCCTCCTCCTCCTCCTCCTCCTCCTCACCCCCCATGGGAGCTGGCTGTTATCAGTGTGTGTCTGCACCTCAGGAACCCTTGTGCACATTTTGGGATTGTCCCCTTTGGGCAGTTCATGGACGTGGAAGGGAAATGGTGTTTGAGAGGAAGATTTAAATGTTCCTGTGTTCTCTTCTGAGAGCTCGACTGATGTAATCCAGCCCTGGGCCCAGCACAGGAGGGACCTGGAGCTGCTGGGGAGAATCCAGAGGAAGCACCAGGATGTCAGAGGGATGGAGCAGCTCTGCTGGGAGGAAAGGCTGGGACACATGGGGGGGCTCACCTGGAGAGGAGAAGCTCCAGGGAGAGCTCAGAGTCCCTGGCAGGGCCTGAAGGGCTCCAGGAGAGCTGGAGAGGGACTGGGGACAAGGATGGAGGGACAGGACACAGGGAATGGCTTTGAGCTGTGAGTGGGGAGATTGAGATGGGATTTGGGCAGGAATTGTTCCCTGGCAGGGTGGGCAGGAATTCCCTGGCCCAGGGTGCCCAGAGCAGCTGTGGCTGCCCCTGGATCCCTGGCAGTGCCCCAGGCCAGGTTGGACATTGGGGCTGGAGCAGCCTGGGACAGTGGGAGGTGTCCCTGCCATGGCAGGGGTGGCACTGGGTGGGATTTGGGGTCCCTCCCAACCCAAACCAGGCTGGGATTCTGAGATTCCATGATTGGATAATGGTTGGATTTTCCCACACGGAGTTTCTAGCCAATGAAAAAAACAGGAGCTGAACCCAGGAACAAAACTCCCCCTGATCCTTCTCCGTTCCTGGGATCATTTCCCTGCCCCAATCTCTGTGCTCACAGTGCCCCAGGGTGATCTCACCCCTGAGCAGGACCAAGGGTGTTTATTCAAACTTTAAGCTCGTTCCTCTCATGAGCAAGGAACATTTAGACAAAACCTCGTTCCTAGAAATCATTTCCTGTGGGAGAGTGCTTGGTTAAACCTGGGGACTCGGTGTGGTTATGGCTGATTTGGGCTCGTGTTGGTTTTCAGAGCTGAGAGGCATTTGGAGTCTAATCCCCGTAGTATTTACTCTGCATCTCATAAGACCATTTACCCAGGGGAGGGCTTAACCCTGCAAGACTTTGTGCAATACCGTGAGAGTAATTCTCCTTTTCACACTTCCCTCAATAACCCGGGCAGCCGTGCAGAAGAGCAGGATTATGTCAGGCAGCCCCCAGGAAAATGCCTGCACATGCTAATGCGGGGCTGGGGAGGGCAGGCTGGGCAGGAGAGCCCCGAGGAGAGGCAGGAGGAGCTGGAAATCACAGCTGGGATTCTGTAAAATCCACTGCACGGGGCAGAGCGTGGAGCTGAGCCGGCAGGGAATGGGGGAAATGTTTCCTGCCAGGTGTGAGAGCATCTGCTCCTCTCCTGGGCTCCTGCAGGGCTGGGGAGTCCAGCAGCTCCCCTGGCAGGGCCTGAGCACCCTGAGGGGAGCAAACTCTCCCCAATATCCACCTGAGCCTCTCCTGCAGCTGGAGACCCTGGGAATGTTTAGAAATGAAATGTGGCCCGACATTCAGACATCCCTGGCTCATGTAAATATTGAATGAATGAAGATTCAGGCCAGAGCTGCAGGTCACTGTCCCACTGCAGAGGCAGGGAGGCTGAGGAAGGCAGATGAAGTGCTCAGGGATGCAGGATGAGGTTTCCTTCCAGCCAGGAGTGCTGACTGCTCTGCCTTTTCCCCTTCCCTGCAGCCACACACATTTATTTTCCTGTGACTACCTCTGCACAACAGTCCCTTCCTTGCAGTCCAGGAGGGGCTCTGTCCTCCTCAGAGTGATAAAGTGGAGTGATCCAAAGTCTGGGCAGCCTCATCACTGAGCAAATGGAGCTGGTGGGAAGGACGAGGCTCAGCAGGGAGGGGAGCAGTGAAAAACTGCTGTGCAGCACAGCAAAGGGGAAGATCTAAGGAAAGAGCAGGAAAAAAGGGTTCTGTGGCACTGCTCTTAGCAGGGTGTCCCCTCAGGTGTGATCCTTCATGCCTTGGAAAATGTGGCTGCTCCCCAGCCATGAGACCATCCCTCAGCAGCAGCAATAAAACATTTTATTTCCCAGCTGTGGTTGTTGTGTTCACCCTCCTGGGTTCAGCCCAGGGCCTTCCCTGAGCTGCTGTCGCTCTTGGGAGTGTTCCCATGAGGAAAATCAGGGTTTTATTCCTCCCTGGGAACAGCTGCTGTAGCCTTTCTCTGCGTGCTCTTTGGGCTGCACATGAAAGTAACAATAATTTTTTATCTCATGCATTATGAACTATTAAAAGAAATATGGAGTATAATAAAAAGCTGTAGTCTCAAATGGTCTCAGGTGGCCCCTCTGCCCACAGGTGAATTTGCAGCCTGAGTCTGTTCTCCTTGAGCAGCCTCAGGAGAGGCATCAGCAGGGGCTGAGAGTGCCAGGGTGGATGGAAGGGCCATTCCCACTCCTCTCCTATTATTGGAAATGACAAAATAAAGCAGGGAAGCTGTGGAGTGGGCAAAGAAAGAGAGTGGGGTGATTAATGAGATTGGTGTCTCTGGGTAATTACTCCTGATTTCTGTGGCATCAATGGAGTCACACAGAATTCCCAGGGGGCAGAGGTGACAGCACTGCTCTCCCCTCAGGGCTGCCTCAAAGGTTTCAGTGCCCAGCCCACCAAGGAGAGAGGCAAGGAGTCACATGAGGAGCTGTCAGTGTCTGACACCAGCTGACAAACCCTAAATCACAGCTTCTCTCCATACAAAGCTGCTGTGCATTAATCCAGTGGGTTTTACTGGTTTAGATGTGTTTGCACTGGTGGCAGAGGGAGCCCAGCAGCTCCCCTGCCTGCAGGTAGAACAGATCCCAAATGCTGCACTGAGTTTTAGTTTCTGGGGCTCAGAGGTGTGTGGTGCACACAGAGGAACGATGCAGGTCAGAAGGCACACCTGGTAAGTTCTCCTCAGGACCCCCCACATCTGCTCACAGATGATGTGCTCGTGTTCCCCAGCCAATGGAAAAGAGCAAATTTTGATTTTTTGTTGGATTTGTCCTGGCTCATCCTCTGGGCTCCCAGCGAGCCCAGGATGATGGCACAAGGGACGTGGGACATAAATGTGAATTAATGGAATTTCTGTCCACCTCACCTGGTGTTTCTGTGCCCTGGGCAGCCCATCCAGAGGTGTTTCCCTGTCCCTGCCTCTTCCCCTTGCTCACCACCCCAGCTTGAAATCAACCAACAAACTTGGTGTATTAAAAGTGAAGTTCTAGTGGTGACAGCCCTCAAAGCCCTGTCACACCTCAGGATATCCAGCACGTCTGATGGGATGATCCAGTGTTATTGAAAGATTCACTTCACTTTATTAAAAGAGGAATGAATTATATCAGATCACTTTGTCAAAGTGGTTAGGCTGTACAGAAGTATTTGGATCTTAATTTGATATTTCATTCTCTGCTTCAGACAGGAATATTACTAGTGGGACACTTTATGAGTAAAGATAAATTTGTAATAAACCACGGTGCCTACTTAAAACCTCATTATCCCCATCCTGCTCTTGTCCTGGAATGATGCACGTGAGCTTTGGTGCCTGTGGGAGAGAGGAAGAGGCTGGTTCTGTCTGCCCTGGCACCCTGGACATCCCAGCTGGGTGTGGGGTGAGGGAGGACCAGTGACAAGGGGGTCAGTGTCTGTGTAACGGGGAAACAGTGACAGGACAGGAGAAACAGCCTCAGGCTGTGCCAGGGGAGGTTTAGGGGGATATTGGGAAAATTCCTTCATGGGAAGGGCTGCCCAGCCTGGCACAGCAGGGCTGAGTCCCATCCCTGTGGGGATTGTACAGCCCTGTGGCACTTGGGGACATGGGCAGTGGTGGCCTGGGCAGTGCTGGGATGGTGGGACCTGATGGGCTCAGAGGGATTTTCCACCCTGAACAGTTCTGTGACTCTGGGGTTGTGTGAAATGCACTTTGAACCCACACAGAGCCTGAGCACACGGGGGAGCTTGGGGGTGCTCCCTGCCAGAGCTGGGGAGTTGGGGGTGCAGGGAATGGGATCAGAGCAGCTAGCACTCAGAGCAGGCTGTGCAGCCCAGCCTGGCCCAGCTCTGTCCCTGGGCTCAGCTCTGTCCCTGCGCCCAGCTCTGTCCCTGGGCCCAGCTCTGTCCCTGCGCCCAGCTCTGTCCCTGGGCCCAGCTCTGTCCCTGCGCCCAGCTCTGTCCCTGGGCCCAGCTCTGTCCCTGCACCCAGCTCTGTCCCTGGGCCCAGCTCTGTCCCTGGGCCCAGCTCTGTCCCTGGGCTCAGCTCTGTCCCTGGGCCCAGCTCTGTCCCTGCGCCCAGCTCTGTCCCTGGGCTCAGCTTTGTCCCTGGGCCCAGCTCTGTCCCTGGGCTCAGCTCTGTCCCTGCGCCCAGCTCTGTCCCTGGGCCCAGCTCTGTCCCTGGGCTCAGCTCTGTCCCTGCGCCCAGCTCTGTCCCTGGGCCCAGCTCTGTCCCTGGGCCCAGCTCTGTCCCTGGGCTCAGCTCTGTCCCTGGGCCCAGCTCTGTCCCTGGGCCCAGCTCTGTCCCTGGGCTCAGTTCTGTCCCTGGGCCCAGCTCTGTCCCCGGGCTCTGTTCCTGTCCCTGGGCCCAGCTCTGTCCCTGGGCCCAGCTCTGTCCCTGGGCTCAGCTCTGTCCCTGGGCCCAGCTCTGTCCCCGGGCTCTGTTCCTGTCCCTGGGCTCAGCTCTGTCCCTGGGCCCAGCTCTGTCCCCGGGCTCTGTTCCTGTCCCTGGGCTCAGCTCTGTCCCTGGGCCCAGCTCTGTCCCTGCGCCCAGCTCTGCCCCCGGGCCCAGCTCTGTCCCTGGGCCCAGCTCTGTCCCTGGGCCCAGCTCTGTCCCTGGGCTCAGCTCTGTCCCTGGGCCCAGCTCTGTCCCTGCACAGCCTGCAGTGGCCCTGGAACAGCTCCCACCCCGGGCACCTTCTGCTCACTTCCACTTTCCTGCTTTTTGGCTGTTTTCCCCAGGTTTGAGTTCAGCTTTCCCATCCCTGCTGCCAGCACAGGAATGATTCAGACTGTCAGGGACACAGGACCACGGCACAGCCACCCCTCCTCAGCCCCCTGCTCTTCCTCTCCCTCCTCCTCTTCCTCACACAGCCCAGCACCTGCCCCTGCCCCAGGAGGTTTTGCAGCTCTGGGGCCACTGTCACAGGGCGTTTTGGGGCTGTCCCTTTCTGCCTGGCCAGGAGCTGCTTTCCTGTGCAGCTCAGCCCTGGCAGCTCCCCTGACAATCCGTGAGATAGAACTGAGGAAACAGAGTGGAACTGAGCCTTGGGAAGCTTCCAGGCTGTCACACGGTGAGGAACAGGGAACTTTCTGGCCCCTTTTCCAATCAGGCTCTTCCTGAGAGGTGAAGAGCTCGCACACAGCGCGTGGGGTGAGAACAGGCAGGAAACAAATCCCTGGCACAGAAAATATCAGCAATTCGCTGCATATGCCAGAGAAGAGGCATCGCCGTGCTGCCAGGTTCAGTTCCCTGCCCTGGGTTTAGAGAGGGTTTGGTTCCAGCCAGCAGTAATTGCTGACATTCTCTCTGGATTTCACACACTTTTCTGTGCAGGGCTCTGGGCAGGTAAGGAGTCAGACATTCCTCAGCACTGCCTTTGCTGGTGCTGCTGCTCTGCTGTCAGTCAGCCTGCCCTAATGTGGTTATTCCCACCAGGAGATCTCTTCAAGGCCTGTGAAACCCTCAGGCTGAGTGCCCTGCTGCGCTGTTGGAGGGGTTCAGCTGCAGGTGGGTGGGCTCTGCTCAGCCCTGCCTGTGGGTGTGCTCGGGTCAGGGCCCCAGCTCGGGGCTGCCTGGGTGGGATGGGCTGGGAGGGGTTTGCAGGAGGCAGCTGCACTCACTGGGGTCAAACCTGAGACCTGGGGGAGCAAAACCTTTGGGGGGCTCGGTGGTGCTCTGGGTGAGGGAGACGTGAGCAGCTGGGACAGAGGGGCAGGGGATGGGAATGGGGTGGGGATGGGATGGGATGGGATAGGGATGGGAATGGGAATGGGAATGGGAATGGGAATGGAATGGGAATGGGAATGGGAATGGGAATGGGAATGGAATGGGATGGGATGGGATGGGATGGGATGGGATGGGATGGGATGGGATGGGATGGGATGGGATGGGATGGGATGGGATGGGATGGGATGGATGGGATGGGATGGGATGGGATGGGATGGGATGGGATGGGATGGGATGGGATGGGATGGGATGGGATGGGATGGGATGGGATGGGATGGGATGGGATGGGATGGGATGGGATGGGATGGGTGGGATGGGATGGGATGGGATGGGATGGGGATGGGAATGGGGATGGAATGGGATGGGAATGGGATGGGATGGGATAGGATGGGATGGGATGGGGATGGGATGGGAATGGGGATGGGATGGGGATATGGGGATGGGGTTTGGGGATGGGGTTTGGGGATGTGGATGTGGGTGTGGATGTGGATGTGGATATGGATGGGATAGAGATAGGGGTAGGGATGTAGGTGTGGATGGGATAGGGATGTGGATGTGGATGTGGATGTGGATATGGATGGGATGTGGATGGGGATGTGGATATGGATGGGATGTGGATGTGAATGGGATGTGGATGTGGATGTGGATGTGGATATGGATGGGATGTGGATGGGGATGTGGATATGGATGGGATGTGGATGTGGATGTGGATGTGGATGGGGATGTGGATGGGGATGTGGATGTGGATGTGGATGTGGATGTGGATGTGGATGGGGATGTGGATGTGGATGAGAACACAAAGCCAGGCTTTGGAGAAGTCTGTCGGGAGCCCTTTCCCTGGGGCTGTTCCCGGGAGCCTCGCTGCCTGCTGTGAGCTCTGCAGTTATTTTTGCTCTGAGGAGGAGCCTGGGCTCTGCTCTCTGCTGTTCCTGGCTGAGCAGTCCCAAACTGCTGAGCCTGCCGTGGTGATGGATGTGGGCACGTGGAAGCCTCCCTGGGGAGTGCATTTTTAACAAGGTGAACTTTGATTGCTCTAAACCCTTTTCCCACTCCGTGTTCAGCAGCTTTCATGTGTCACAGTCACACACAGTGTCTGGGAGCACCCCAGGGCTTTAACCCATTTAAAGAGAAGCTCTGGGAGCTGGGGGGGTTTGTTCTCTATCAGGTATGAAGCTGAAGGATTCCACTTCTTTCCCCAACAAAAAAAAAAAGTGGTTTTGAAAACTTGGCTTTTGGAGGTAGAAAAATGCCAGAGTAAATATATTTTTCTCATAATTTCTTTCTATTTCTTGTTTTGTAATTTCTCGTTTCTTGGAACAGAGACTCTGCGCTTTCTGTGGAATCTGAGTTCATGTGCTGGCTTATCTGATTTATGTTGAATCTGATGGAATTATTTGGTTGGGAAAAATTACACAACCTGATAGCTCTGGTGCAGGGTAGCTGCTGTGGCTCCTGCTGGGCAGGACGAGCTCTCCCCTGCTGCCACTTGCCCACTCCTTGGCCCTGGGAGCTGCTCCCCAGTTTATCCTCTCAGGGTTTGTGCTTTCCTTCCTCTTTCACAGCTTTGGTGCTGTTTCCTGTGTCGAGTTGCACTCCCTGCCTCTTGTGAAATGTGCTGCAGATTTGCTGTGCCAGAATTAAACTGCTGAAATTCAGAGTTTGGGGATGTCACCGAGTGTGGCAAAACACTCGAGATCCTTTCAGCTGCTCGAGCAGCAGCTCCTGCTGGGAGTCACCACGGAATGGCTTGGGCTGGAAGGGACCCCAAATCCCACCCAGTGCCACCCAGTGCCAGCCCAGCATGGCAGGGACACCTCCCACTGTCCCAGGCTGCTCCAGCCCCAATGTCCAACCTGGCCTGGGGCACTGCCAGGGATCCAGGGATCCACAGCTGCTCTGGGAATTCCATCCCCACCCTGCCAGGGAACAATTCCTGCCCCAAATCCCATCTCAATCTCCCCACTCACAGCTCAAAGCCATTCCCTGTGTCCTGTCCCTCCAGCCCTTGTCCCCAGTCCCTCCCCACATTTCTTGGTGGCTCCCTCAGGTGCTGAAAGGCCACAATGAGCCCGGAGCTTCTCCTCTGCAGCTGAACCATCCCAATTCTCCCACCTTTTCCCCACAGCAGAGGGGCTCCAGCCCTCGCATCAACTTGTCACCTTGGAGGCAAAATTTTAGCAAAAGCCTTAATGAGGAAATGAGAGGATTTGCAGGAATTGGGCCCTGCCAGGGATCCAGGGGCAGCCACAGCTGCTCTGGGAATTCCATCCCAGCCCTGCCCACCCTGCCAGGGAACAATTCCTGCCCAAGATCCAGCTAAATTTCCCCTTTGTCCCCACTGCTCCTTGTCCCATCAGCTCCTCTGCAGGTCCCTGTGCTCCCCCAGGCCCTGGAAGGTGCTGGGAGGGCTCTCCAGAACCTTCTCCTCCCCAGCTGAGCACCCCCAGCTCTCCCAGCCCATTTCCATGGAGGATTTGCTCCTTTTCACCTTCGTGGCCTTCCCCGCTGCCTGTGGGGCAGGAGCTGCTCGGGGCTGGCATTTCCCATCTCTGAATTCCCCGAGCTCTCTCTCAGAGCACTTAGGGCCAGTTTGCCCCGTGCAGAGCTGCATTATTTCAAGAATTAAAACCAGAACAATCTGACAGAATAGTTGGCTTTTTTTGCCTTCTGCTTAGAGACAAAACTTTTATTGCAGCAAATGGAACTAAAATCAATATACATGGAAATGACTCGCATTTGGGGACCCTGGGTATTGTTGATTTAATACTATTTATTTAACGGCTTGGCAAATGTGTGGTTTGTCTGTCTCGATAGATTTTGAAGAAAATGATAATGTTTTATAGTAAACAGTATAAAAATTCAAGCGAAGGCATCTTAATCAACTCCTATAAAAATTAAATGAGAGATTGAACATGTCACAAGCTCCAGTCTGTTTTATCATGCTGCTCATATTAATGCTGCAGCTTCCTTTGTGCTGGCCCCGTTAATATTCATGAGGGCTTTAGTGCAGGAGTGCCTTTCTTCCCGGGGCTCCCTCCTTCCTTGTCTCCAGCCAAAATCCAAACCCTCCTCAGCCCCACGGAAAGAGCAGATTATCTCCAGGAAGGCTGTTGGATGTAAGCAGAAGTGACATCTCGTGGCACCCTGAATGTCAGCGCTGTGCTGGGTGCTCAGCACGCAATTTCAGCTGTAACAGAAAACAAAAACTCTGATATTCCCTTCAGCTCGGGGCACAGCTTGGAGGAGTCAATGCAGCAGGTGACAGCAGCCAGGATTGGCCACCTGCCCTGGCCTGGGGACATTTGGGGTCCGTGTTTGCTTTAGGAGGGATTGGGGCTGGAGAGAGCAGGGATCACCCCGGGGTGGCTCCATCACCTCCTGCCCTGGCCTGGGGACATTTGGTGTCTGTATTTGCTTTAGGAGGGATTTGGGCTGGAGAGAGCAGGGATCACCCAGGGGTGTCTCCATCACTTCCCTCCCTGGCAGGGCAGGAGCCTCCCCCAAGGGCAGGGCCGGGGATGGGGGCACTGGGAAGGGCCAGGAGCTGGGATTTCAGGGAATAAATCCATCTCCAGGAGCTGGGATTTCAGGGAATAAATCCATCTCCAGGAGCTGGGATTTCAGGGAATAAATCCATCTCCAGGGGATGGGGGCACTGGGAAGGGCCAGGAGCTGGGATTTAAGAGAGTAAATCCATCTCCAGGGGATGGGATTTCAGGGAATAAATCCATCTCCAGGGGATGGGGGCACTGGGAAGGGCCAGGAGTTGGGATTTCAGGGAATAAATCCATCTCCAGGAGCTGGGATTTCAGGGAACAAATCCATCTCCAGGAGCTGGGATTTCAGGGAATAAATCCATCTCCAGGAGCTGGGATTTCAGGGAATAAATCCATCTCCAGGAGCTGGGATTTCAGGGAATAAATCCATCTCCAGGAGCTGGGATTTCAGGGAATAAATCCATCTCCAGGAGCTGGGATTTCAGGGAATAAATCCATCTCCAGCTCCAGTGCTCTTTAAACTGAGAACATCATCATCCTGTGATGAGCTCCCTGCGTGGTGGAAAGGGTCCTGATGACATTTGCTGCTCAGAAAATCCACGTTTAAAGGATGCCAGGAAGGTTTAATTCCTCCTTTTGACTGAGGAGGCAGGTTTGTAACTCGTATCTTCCCGTGCCGGGGATGACTTCTCACTGAACATCAAATAAGCCTGAGTAATTTCTTCTTTGATGTATTTATTTTATAAAAGCCAAAAAGGTGTACTGGAAGATCAAGCATCTGTCTTTGGAGAAATCCCTATCAAGGAGTTTGGAGATGAAGGTCTCTCCTGCTCCATGGCACTGGTAATGCAGTGAATGACAAATCATGAAGGAATAAATTTGCATTCATATTTATTGAAGGCAATCTTGAAATATCCCCAAGCAAGAGAGGCTTGTGTTGTGAAAGAGAAATTAAGGTGACATTGGCAATCAAAGCAGTGGCTGTGGGATGGGAGGTGTCACTGCTGGGGGCAAACCTGGGAATTTGGTGCAGTTCTGCCCAAAACTGTGCCAGGAGAAAGGGGAATAGTTTTAACTGCAGGAGCGTTGATCTGGACTGGATTTTGGGAAAAATCTGTCCCTGGCAGGGTGGGGCAGGGTGGCACAGGGTGGGCAGGGTGGCACAGGGTGCCCAGAGCAGCTGTGGCTGCCCCTGGATCCCTGGCAGTGTCCCAGGCCAGGTTGGAATGTGGGATACTGGGAGGTGCACAGGGAGTGGCTTCCCACTGGAAAAGTGGGGATTTAAATGGAGATTTAAATAAATATTTAAATGGATCTTGGGCAGGAACTGTTCCCTGGAATGGTGCTGAAGGGCTGGGCTGGAATTCCCAGAGCAGCTGTGGCTGCCCCTGGATCCCTGGCAGTGTCCCAGGCCAGGTTGGACATTGGGGCTGGAGCAGCCTGGGGCAGTGGGAGGTGTCCCTGCCATGCTGGGCTGGCACTGGGGGGGATTTGGGATCCCTTCCATTTGTGCCTGCAGTGTGGGGGTGAGTGAGTCCCTGCCTGTTTAACTGGCTTTTATCAGCAATTACTTATTTTTATGAGTAATAAATTAATTTATTCATAAATTTATTTACTAATTAATTTTCTAATAAAACCAAATTATTTTTATAAGTAATAAATTATTTTATCAGGAACTGTGGTTCGGGATCCTGAGCCACACCGAGTCAGCAGTGGCACGGGCACATCTGTCCCTGTGCTCCCTGTGCCCTCCCAGCTCGGGTCTGACACCTCCCCGAGCTCTCCCCGGGCTGCAACCCCTCCTGCCCCTGCTCCGGTTCCCTCGGAGCCAGGAGGGAGCGGGGAGTGCCCGGATCCTTGAGGAGGCTGCGGATGGATGGGAACTTCTCGGCTGGTGGCAGTATAAGACATTGAATGGAGCAGCCTCTCCTGCCGTGCTCCCTGGCTCTTCCCTGGCTTTCCCAGGATTTCCCTGGCTCTCCTTGGCCCTTCCCTGCCCCTTTCCTGCCCCTTCCCTTCCCCTTCCCTTCCCCTTCCCAGCCCCTTCCCTGCCCCTTTGCCCCTTCCCTGCCCCTTCCCTGCCCCTTCCCTGATCCTTCCCTGCCCCTTCCCTGATCCTTCCCTGCCCCTTCCCTGATCCTTCCCTGCCCCTTCCCTGATCCTTCCCTGCCCCTTCCCTGCCCCTTCCCTGCCCCTTCCCTGATCCTTCCCTTCCCCTTCCCTTCCCCTTCCCAGGCCCTTCCCTGCCCCTTTCCTGGTCTTTCCCTGATCCTTCCCTGATCCTTCCCTGCCCCTTCCCTTCCCCTTCCCTTCCCCTTCCCAGGCCCTTCCCTGCCCCTTCCCAGCCCCTTCCCTGATCCTTCCCTGCCCCTTCTCCCTGGCTCTCCCCAGCCCTTCCCTGGCCTCCCCAAGCCAAGACGGGATTCCTGCAGCTCCTCATTCCCCAAACCCGGCAGGTCTGTGGCACCCACTGTGCTGTCTGTGCCAGCTGACGTGCCTGTCACTGTGGGTTCAGTCCTTGCCCTCTGGAAAACCACAAAATCCTGCAAAGTTCTGCCTCTCCACGGCTGGCAGTGGATCAGGAGCCAAGCCAGGCTCGGCTGCAGGTGCCTGAGTGTCCAGGTGAGGAGTTCTGAAATCCTCAGGGGTGATTTCCATGGCACAGCACACAGAGTTCCATCCCTCCTGCAAAGCCCTGGGAGCGGGGTGAGAACAGATGCTGAGTCCCAAAGTGGGTAAGGGCAGGAACAGGATTTAATGTATTTAAACTGCAGGATTAGTGCCCTGTGTCCCCGAATGCAAACCAGGATCCTCCTTCCAGCTTTATTTCTGTGCCACTTCCATGAAGCATGCTTACCCTCCTTACTCCCCCTTATATCCCAATTTTTAATTTGCCAGTCATGAAGAATTTTGCTCTTTGTTGTTCTCCATCAGACACAGCAGCAGGTGTTCCCTTAGCCCAGCTTTCTGAATCCTTCAATTCCTTACACATATTCCACAATATCCAGAAAAATTCCCTCCTTTATCTGTGTTTAGGTGCTGAATGAGTCCAGCATTCCAGGAATCCGGCGTTACTGGCCTGGGAGCAGCTGTGCCCTGGAAAAAGGGATTGTTTGGAAGCAGCCATTCCCCCTCGGTCCTGTTAACTCATCCTGTGGGTTTGGAAGTTCCAGAGGTGCTGCCTGTGGGTGCTTTCCCTGTCTCTGCTTTGGGCACCTTGGAATGCCTGGATCACTGAGGCTGGAAGGGACCTTTAAATTCACCCACAGCACCGTGGTCACCACCAGCCCCATCCCCAAGCACCACCTCCCTGCGTGTTTGGGGCACTTGCAGAGGTGGGAACGCCACTGAAAGATCAGGAACTTTCAGGATGAGAAGATAATGGCCCTGCCATTTTCCCCCCAAATTCTGGCAGTCCTTGCACTGCAGAGAGGAGAAAGGAGCCGGTACCTGGTGGGACTGAGGAGTTGGGTGAGCAGAAAGGCAGCACCTGTGGGTGCTGTGAGCTGTGAGCCAGTCCCCGTGTTCCCTGTGACCTTCAGGGCTCATTCCAGTGCAGCTGGAGCCTCCTGAGCGCTGGCCCCAGCTCCAGGAGTGTTTCTGCCTTTTAGTTTTGTCTCAATCACCCAAAGGTCAATAAACTGCTCATTTATTTGAGCGCTAACGCTTCAGTGGGCCGACAAATCTCCATCTCTGCAGAGCAGAGGCGGGCTTGGTGTGTGATCCCAGGAGCTCCTGCAGCCTGGATTTGTAGCCCTGCACGTACAGCTGATACAAGGCAATCACCTCTTTAGGGGAGTTTGACCTTTTTCCCCTTCATTTCCTTATTTTCCCAAATTGGTTTGATTCCAGCGCTCCCGTGGCTCCTGTCTCAGTCAAACTCTGCAGCTTCCAGGTGTCAGTGGAGCTGAGCCTCAGCCACTTCCTCAAAAATTCTTTTTTGGTTGTGATGGGAGCAAAACTCAAACCAGCTGCAGCTCAGCTGTTGTAGCTGGACAGTCCAGAAGGATGGAGAGAGGGATATTATTTGTTGGTTATTAATTTCTTGGTTATTAATTTGTTAGTTATCTTTACCAACAAACGCAGGTATCTGACTTCTTTTGGAACCCTCAGGGTGATGCCCCTGGAGAAGGATGCAGAGAGGATTTGTGTTATTTTTACCGACAAACGCAGGTATCTGACTTATTTTGGAATCCTCAAGGTGATGCCCCTGGAGAGGGATGGAGAGAGGGTTGATGTTGTTTTACCAACAAACAAACGCAGGTATCTGACTTCTTTTAGAATCCTCAAGGTGATGCCCCTGGAGAGGGATGCAGAGAGGTCTGGTGTTATTTTACCGACAAACGCAGGTATCTGACTTATTTTGGAATCCTCAGGGTGATGGCCCTGGAGAGGGATGGAGAAAGGGATGGTGTTATTTTACCAACAGATGTAAGTACCTGACTTCTTTTAGAACCCTCAGGGTGATGCCCATGGAGAGGGATGCAGAGAGGGTTGATGTTGTTTTACCAACAAACACAGGTACCTGACTTCTTTTAGAATCCTCAGGGTGATGCCCCTGGCTTTGCTTCCTGTTTTTCCTAAAGGGAAAAACCCACCAAAACCATGGGTGTGGTATGAAAATATCAGGAGAGACCCTGCAGAACCCCGTCCTGCCCGAGGCTGTGGGGTGGCTCCTGAGCCCAGGGAGCATCCAGGGCCGTGGTTTGGCTGCAGAGCCCAGCCAGGGCTGGCTGAGAGCTGAAATTCTCTCCCACTGCCTGCAGCTGTCGGGATCCCGGGTTATCTCCTGGCAGAGCCACCCTGGCAGCTGAGGCACCCTTGGCTCTGAGCAGTTGTTGAAGCACCCGGAGCTGCTGTTTCAAAACAAACCCCTCGCACACAGATGGCCAGCGCCGCCTCATTTAAAGCACAGCTCATTTTCCCACCGGCTTTTCCCAGTTTAAATGCCAGTGAACATATTGAGAACTGCAGAGGCATTAAAAATAAAAGATGTCTTTAAACTTGCAGCAAAAATAACTTGCAGAGAAATATTACTAAGGACCCACCGGTTCATCAGGAGAGATCCAGGAGGGGAATTTCAGCTTGGCACGGTGAAAAAGAAGAGGAGGAGGTGGCCAGGAGCGCTGTGATGGCTGTGGAGGGAGCTGTTATCTGTGGGCAGGGATGGCAGATCAAACGGAGCCCAGCCTGGGATGTTTCCTGTGGCTTTTCAGAAATGGATTTCTGCCCAACTGGTGCCTTGATTTGCAGGGTCATGTGGAAAACCTGATGCTGCTGCCTTCATAGTGGCTAACAGGATTAATTTAAGGAAAAGTGAGAATGTTTGAGTTAAAGTGCTTCATTTGGGGGTTAAAAGTGCCCAAACACCAAAGCACCGAGAGGGAACAGGATTGGGTTACACAAAAAATGTCTCTTTAAAGGTTTAACTTGGAACACTCCGAGCAAACTCTGAGGGATCAGGGAGTGTGTGGAAAACAAATCTAATTTAAAGTAGCAAAGACAAGCCAATAAAGCTGATCCTATCAAACAGTTTCAACAGTGGGATAAAACGCAGAGCTGCTCTTAACCAATGCAGTTCTGAACACAAGGAAAAAGCATTTTGATTCAGCGTACAACCCGCCATGGATCAGGGGCTGAATTGGTGGAATTTCAAGGATTGATCTCTCAGGAATTTCAGGAATATTTTCTGAGCGGAGGGCAGAGCTCCAAGGCTGGAGTCCAGCCTGCCTGGCCCTGGGGAGCTGCTGTGCCCCTGGGGTGCTGCCACGGCTCCCAGCCTGGTTTGGGTGGAAGGGACCCCAAATCCCACCCAGTGCCACCCCAGCATGGCAGGGACACCTCCCACTGCCCCAGGCTGCCCCAGCCTGGCCTGGGGCACTGCCAGGGATCCAGGGGCTGCTCTGGGCACCCTATGCCAGAGTTTCCTGCCAGGGAACAATTCCTCCCTCACCATTTCTGCTCCTGGGTGTTTAAATCTGCATCCTGAAACAACGCCCAGCACTGTGATATCAATTGTCATTTTTTCAGTAACCACTTGTAAAAAGCCAGCTCTGTGCCTTCACGGCTGGCATTGAGCTGCTGAAAGGAGGGAACGTTTCCTTGGTTAAAGCGAGCCATCCCTGTTTGCCTTTGCAAGGTGACACCTGCAGCGAGCACAACAATTTCCTCCCTCCGCCGCGCTGCCATTTCAAAATTTGCCCTTTTCAAAAATCCATCTAAAATCTCATCTTTTCCCAGGTTTACCTAAAGTGCTGATTCTAACCTTGCTCTCGCCGCGCTGTGTTTGTTTGACTTGTGTGAACTACTATTTTTACAGCTTTTCTTATTGCTGTGTTGTGTGCTTTGTAGCTCTGCGCAATCCAACCTTAAACATTTATAAAAGTCCTTAAAAATCCAGAAAGTCAGAGCGAAGAGTAAGCCGTGAACTGATTAATCTGTTACAGCACTAAAAAAAAACCCTTTTGGGGAGGGGGAGGAACAAAGCAGCACGGGGAGCAGCGGGATTGAGAGGTGTGCAATCTGAAGGAAATAACTCCTGTTTGTTTAACAAACAGAACTCATTGGGCAGGGCAGGATTCAGCCCTGCAGCAGCTCCCGGGCTGGCAGATGTGCAGCAGGAGCTGAGGGTGGTGCTGCAGGGTTCTGAGGCCAGCAGAACCCCAAAGAGCTGCTCAGGATGGAATTTCTGGGGTACCTGTGGCACAGGAGGGGCTGGAGCTGCTGCTCTGGCAGCCTCCTGGGGGAGGGTTTGTGGATGCAGGTAAAGAACAGCAGGAGGGGAAGGAGGCTTTGAGGAGGGGTAAAAATGTCGATCACATCGCCCTGAGGAGAAATGAGTGGAGGGAGCAGGGCTGGGAGGAGATGGAGACTTTGAACGGGGTGGGAAGGAGGAGAGATTGAGGAAAAGCAGCTGCAGGTTGTGAAAAACGAGGTTCACTTTCTTGGACAAATCTAGAAGTTTAATCAAAGAATAAAAAGAAAACAGACAATTAGGAGAGACAAAAGCAAAATTCAGTTTCTCACCGAGGGTGCCTGGCACAGAACCAGCCAGCACCCCGTTAACACAGAGTTTGTTCCTTAAAAACATCAGCCTGTTGCACATTTAAACATTCACATGCATGATTCAAACATTCCTTTGGAGTGGGAATTCCTTTGTTCAGTCCCAACTCCCCCCAACCATTCCATCCACAGACCCGTCCTCGGGTGGCTCCATTCCCTCTGATAGCCCAGGTCCATAAATTCTTCTCCCGGGGCTCTGCTCATTTCCATTTGGACAAGATCCTTGAGAACAGAAGTTCAATCGCTTTTGGGCAGCAATCTTCATGCAGGAAAACAAAAGCCCCCAGTGTTCTAACACTAAGTTACAATCATAAAAAATATACATTCATCACATTTGTAACTTCTATTAATAAAAGAAAATACAGTTCAACCTTCCTACATTATACATACCATATTCATTTTAATATTTGCGAAAAGCCAACTCTATACAATGCATTTATAACAAGGTGGAGGAAATGCAGGCCTCGGGGCTGGACGTTGACCCCTGCACCAGCCAGGGCTACCTGGGCTGGGAGCTCTGCTGGCCAGGGATGTTCCTGTGTGCTCGGAGGAGATAAGTCCTTATCTGAGCTGAGGGGAAGGAGACAGAACCGTGTGTAAAAATCGGCAATTATAAAAAGCTGAGCTCATAATAGGCCATAATAAGGAAGTCTGGGTGATAAATTGAAAGATAAATGCTCACGAAAATGAAGTTAAGTTCTTCTCTGAGCAGCCTGGGCTAGCGGGAGGTTGGAATGAGATGGGGTTTGAGATCCCTTCCAGCCCAGACCAGTCTGGGATCCTGTGAATTCCCCAATCCAAACCATTCTGTGATTCTGTGACTGAAATGCTGAGGTGTGGGAGGTTCTGTCCCCTCAGTGGGACAGAGGGGGTACAGACAGCTCTGGGACCCCCTCAGGGCCGTGTCCTGGGGCTGGTGGATGTCCCCATGGCCGTGTCCCTTCCCCGCAGGAGCAGGGCACAGAGCAGGCAGGGCTCGCTCCGTGCCAACCCACTGCGGGAGCATCAAAGGCAGGGCAGGACACAGAGCACAGCTCAGCCTTGAGCAGCTCTGCCCCTGAGCCCGGCCCGGGGGCAAAGCCTCTGAACGGGCCCCGGGGGTGCGTGAAGGGCAGGTGAAGTGCGAGCCTCTGCTCCTGCCGCTGCTTTGTGTGCGGGAGAACAATCGCCTTGCAAATGCAAATTCAGGATTTATCAGGTGGGTGCTCAAACGGGAAAGTTCTGAGACTTTTTTCCTCAGGTCGGAAAGGAAATAGTTCCTTCAGATAGAGAATAACCCCAGGAACAGAGCCCGGACCAGGAGGTGCTCTGGGTTACAGCAGAGGTGAAGAGATAATCCAGGATCTGCCCCGAGCCTTTCAGCAGAGCCGGACTGCTCTACCAGCACCTCAAAAAATTCAGCAGTACCAGCCTGACTGCTCTGCCAGCACCTCAAAAAATTCAGCAGTACCACCCTGACTGCTCTGCCAGCACCCCCAATTCAGCAGTACCAGCCTGAATTCCCTACCAGCACCTCCAATTCAGCAGTACCAGCCTGACTGCTGTACCAGCACCTCCAATTCAGCAGTGCCAGCCTGACTGCTCCACCAGCACCTCCAAAAATTCAGCAGTGCCAGCCAGAATTCCCTACCAGCACCTCCAATTCAGCAGTTCCAGCCTGACTGCTCCACCAGCACCTCCAATTCAGCAGTGCCAGCCTGACTGCTCTGTCAGCACCTCCAGTTTGGACACCAGATTGACTCAGGCTCTCCATCTCCTCCTTGCCTGCCCAGATCTTGATTTGGGACCACAAACCCCCCAGTTCAGGCCCATGCAGGTGACACAGCAGTGCTGTGCAGGGATGGGGCTGCAGCCCCAGAGCCCCACTGGTGCTCACTGGGGTTGTGTGGTTCTTACTGGGAAATTCCCCCGTGGCTCCTGGGGACCTGCAGGGTAGGGATGGGGAACGTGTGCAGGGCAGGGAATGGAGCTGGGAAGGGAATGGAGAATCCCTGAGGGAGCTGGGAAGGGGCTGGAGAATTCCTGAGGGAGCTGGAAAGGGGCTGGAGAATTCCTGAGGGAGTTGGGAAGGGGCTGGAGAATTCCTGAGGGAGCTGGGAAGGGGCTGGAGAATCCCTGAGGGAGCTGGGAAGGGGCTGGAGAATCCCTGAGGGAGCTGGGAAGGGGCTGGAGAATTCCTGAGGGAGCTGGGAAGGGGCTGAGCCTGGAGCAAAGGAGGCTCAGGGGCCCTTGTGGCTCTGCACAAGTCCCTGCCAGGAGGGGACAGCCAGGGGGGTCGGGCTCTGCTCGCAGGGACACAGGGACAGGAGGAGAGGGAACGGCCTCAGGGTGGATATTTGGGAAAATTCCTTCCCCAAAAGGGCTCCCAGCCTGGCACAGCTGCCCAGGGCAGGGCTGAGTCCCCATTTCTGGAGGGATTTCAGAGCCCTGTGGATGTGGCACTTGGGGACACGGGGCAGTGGTGGCCTTGGCAGTGCTGGGAATGGTTGGACTCTGGTCTCAGAGAACTTTTCCATCCTTGATGACTCTGTGAGTCCATGACACCAATTTCACATGGCTGGAGAGATGATGAAGGACCAAAAAGACCCTTTACTCCCTTGGATTCTGGCACAGACAGAATCTGGCATTTCTGTCCCGTTTCCATGGCTACAGGAGGATTGGCAGAGCCTTGGGCAGGGTCCTGGCTGCTGTTCCAGGGCTGGCTCTGGGTTGGCTCCTGGGGTGTCCCCAGCAGCACGGCTGGGAGGGCACGGAGTGGCAGCTGGGTGAGCTGCTGGGCTCAGCTCCTCAGTGCTGTGGGGCCAAACTTTGGGTCTGGGACATCACCAGGTCCCAAACCCTCCATGGCTTTGGTGTTGTGGGAGCAGGATTGGAAATCACATCCTTGGAATTCTGGAAAATTCCATAGAACTACACAGTCCCAGAGAGGGTTGGGATGGGAGGGACCCCAAATCCCACCCAGTGCCACCCCAGCATGGCAGGGACACCTCCCACTGTCCCAGGCTGCTCCAAGCCCCAATGTCCAACCTGGCCTGGGGCACTGCCAGGGATCCAGGGGCAGCCACAGCTGCTCTGGGAATTCCAGCCCAGCCCCTGCCCACCCTGCCAGGGAACAATTCCTGCCCAAATCCCATCCAGCCCTGCCCTCTGGCAGTTTGAAGTCTCAATTCCCCTTTTTAAAGCTCTGCCCTCTTGCAAAGTCTTGCCCAAGCACTGATGGTGGCTGACCCAAAGGTTTTCTCCCCCAGCTTTCCATGGTGCTGCCTCACCCCTGCCCCGGTCTGTGCACACAAATGGCCTTTCCCCCCTAAACGAGCTCTCCTTCATGCAAATGGGAATTTAAAATATCACCTTATGCTAATATCTGGGTGTTTCCAGCCATTGAGAGGTTGGATGAGCAGGTGGGATGTCCATGGCCGAGGTTGCACCCAGAGTCATTTCATTTTAGGGGGGAAGTGAGTCACACCCAGAACTGAAAAATACTTTGAATTCTGTGAGTGTTCCCTTGGCACCTTGCTCGACGCTGCTGTTCAAAACCAGAGACCTCACTGGAAAGGTTTTCAGTAATATTAATTTTCCTCTTGCACACAGTACAAATTCCTCTAAAACGAAGGGTTCTTTCCAAACAGCGTTCATCGTGTTTTGTTTCAAAAAACCACTTTGCAGTATACATGATGTTTGGGCTTGCTACAAAATGAATTTCAGTAAACTCGTGTTTGAAGTATCGATTGGAAGATGGATAACTGACAAATCCAATAGAAATGTGATGTTTCAGAGCCGCAGGTGCCACCTTGAGTTGGTGGGGATGTCCTTTCTGGCGGGCACCGTGCGTGTGGTGCACGCTGCTCTCCTCATTCCAGGGGCCCGGCTGACCTGTGCTGCCCCTCTCCTGGGTATGGGGTGGAATTCATTGCCTGAATCAGTTTGTAAGTTCATCCCTTTGTGTTTGGAATTCAGGTGTGCGGAGGTCTCGTTTCCCCTGGCTGTGGGAGGTGCTCAGTCCCATCCCTTTATCCCGGGGTGTGTCCTGCTCTCCTCTGCCCCGAGGCTGGCAGGGCACACCCAGTGCCCCCGGGCTCTGCCAGCCCAGCTCCTGGGGGACCCTGCTCACAGCCCAGCCGTGCCACAGCCTGCGGGGCTGGGTCAGAGCCAGACTCGGGCCGGGGGAGCTCAGGGGGCTCAGGGATTGGTGCAGGGACTCTGCAGGGCTGGGGCACCATCCCAGCTGTTGTCGGATATCTGAGAGCTGCAGAGACAGAATCCATCTGTAAACAGATCCATCTGTAAATAGATCATCTATAAACAGATTTATCTGTAAATAGATCATCTAGAAACAGATTTATCTGTAAATAGTTCCATCTATAAATAGATCAATGTATAAACAGATCCATCTGTAAACAGATCTATCTGTAAATAGATAATCTATAAAGAGATCCATCCATAAATAGATCCATCTGTAAATAGATCAATGTATAAACAGATCCATCCATGAACAGATCCATCTCTAAACAGATCTGTCTATAAATAGATCCATCTGTAAACAGATCCATCTGTAAATAGATCCATCCATAAACAAATCCACCTATAAACAAATCCATCTATAAACAAATCCATCTGTAAATAGCTCCATCTATAAACAGATCCATCTGTAAATGGATCCATCTCTAAACAGATGCATGTATAAACAGATCCATCTATAAACAGATCCACCTGTAAACAGATCCATCTATAAATAGATCCATCTATAAATAGATCCATCCATAAATAGATCATCTATAAACAGAGATCCATGTATAAATAGATCCATCTGTAAATAGATCACCTGTAAATGGATCCATCTCTGAACAGATCCATCCAAAACCAGATCCATCTCTAAACAGATCCATCTATCAATAGATCCATCTGTAAACAGATCCAGGGGGTTGGACAAGGCAATCTCCAGATTTCCCCAACCCTTCAGTGCCTCTGCTCTGCCTCTCTGCTCCTCCTGCCGTGTCCTCCATGACCCCGGCGTGCTTTGGAAACCCTGCTGCTCCTCACTGGGAATCCAGAGCTGCAGGAGCACTGGGGCTGGAAAATCCCCCTGGGAACATCCATCCCGCCATCCCAGCACTGCCCAGGCCACCACTGCCCCTGTCCCCTGTGCCACATCCACAGGGCTGGGGATACCCCAGGGATGGGGACTCAGCCCTGCCCTGGGCAGCTGTGCCAGGCTGGGAGCCCTTCCCTTGAGGAGATTTTCCCAATATTGAAAATAAACCTCCCCCAGCCCAGCCTGAGGCCATTCCCTCTCCTCCTGTCCCTGTGTCCCTGTTCCCAGAGCCCGACCCCCCCGGCTGTCCCCTCCTGGCAGGGACTTGTGCAGGGCCAGGAATTCCCCCGGAGCCTCCTTTGCTCCACCCTTGTGCTGAGACTCACGGCCCAGGACTTCAACATAATTATAATAAAAGATACGGTAGCATAACCTCTCTTGTGGGTAATTAAACAGTTACAACAACCATTTTACACTTGTGTTATCACAGGAGTGTTCTTAAACCGTAAGTGCCAGGTGATCTGGAAGGCATTCCAGGGAAGGCATTCCAGGGAAAGTATTCCAGGGAGGGCATTCCAGTCCAGAGCTGCTTTGGTAGCAACACACAGAAATAAAAGAATAAAAACTTCTGCTTAGAATGTGTCTTTTTTCTTTTATAAATCTTGGATCTGTTCTTTAGATCATTTATTCTCCTTACCAGCTTGGATTACAAAGGTTACTCGGTGCATTGGCTCAGTGATGTGCTGGTGGGTGGCACTTAGAGGGGATAAATTAGGCACAGGGTTATTCCCTTCTCTGCTGAGTTTAGGGAGCTGTGTTGGGTTTTTTTAAATTGCTGTTGCGTGTTTGTTTTTTGGTTTTTCCCTGGATTTCTCTGTCTCGTTTGCCGTGTCGTGCCTGTTGCTGTAATTGGAGCCCGCGGAGTGTCAGGGCACAGCTGTCGGGTGAAGCCTTCAAAGGGTCCCTCCCCTCCCTCATCGATTTGCGAGCTCGAACATCGATTTCCATGTCAGGGCTGGGAGCCTGGGCCGCAGCCAGCCCCGCATCTCTGCCGCCTGATTTCAGCTGTCACTGCTCACAACACAAGGGGAGTGACTGTGAAATGCGGATTGCTTTGGTGTGTGATTTCTGGAGCCCGACTGGCAGGTGCTTTCATGAGGATCCTCTCAGGAAATGACTCAAATACAAAGATAAACAGTACTTAGGGAATGCCTAATTAATAACTACAATCATAATATTTTGGTCTAAATATTAAAGGAAGCCTCATTAAAGGAATGCAGAGGCTGTTTTTTCGGCTGGCTTGGCTGGGGGAAGGCTGAATTTGTCACAGTAGGAAGTTTCTGCGAGGGCTCTGGTTGTGCTTAGGACGTGTTTAAACACAAATCATCGGGGCCACTGATGGTTTTCAACCCCAAATGGGAAATCCAAGCAGTGCCAGGAGGGCAAAGGTGCTGTGGGACCCTGGGGTGCTGGGATGTGGTGTGTGATTTCTGATCCCGTGTTCTCCAAAGCCGTGCCTCACCCAGCCCTCATTTTCTCTTTATTGCCTGTCCAGCTGTCACTGCTGGTGGTAAAGCTGAGCTGAGAGTGTTCCACACATCCTCTGCTGATGTTGGGTGAGCCCTGGCTCCTGTGTTGCCTCTGGCCCTGCTGGAATTTGGGGCTGGATGCTGCTCATCTCTCTCTGCAGTTCCCATTTCCAGCCTGAATCTCCTGTTATCAGGAAAATTCTCATTGCTGTTTGTTTGGTGCCGAGAAAAACAGGATTCCCATCCTGACAATCATTTCTGAAATGCTCCTTGTGCTTCTGTGGAACAAATTCTGTTATTGCTGCTCATAACATCCCTCCTCAGGCCTGGCTGGAGACAGGAGCACTTCCCTCCAAGTAATAACACACTTTGGTTTGGCTTTTTCAGAGCAAGCATCCTCTGTGGAATATCTGCTCTGAACAGCTGCAGTCTGAGGCACTGCTGGCTCCCCTTTGCCAGAACCCTGCTGGACAGAATTTCAGCCTGCCTGGCTTGAGAAAGGTGAGAGAACAAGGGCTGAATGTTGAGCTGCCTGTTAAACTCACCTGGCATAACCAAAATAATGGGTGATCCTGATGCCTTGGGAGGGCTGAGCTGGAGCAGAGACTGGGCAGAGCTGGAGGATAAAGCAGAGATTTATTGAAAGGCCTTTAGGGGACACCTTGGGCAGGACAGGGCCTGGCCAGGGCTGCACCCAAGGTGGGCCAAAAATGGGCACAAAATGGGCACAAAATGGACACAAAATGGACACAAAATGGTCACAAAATGGTCACAGAATGGACAGAAAATGGACACAAAATGGACACAAAATGGACACAAAATGGGCACAAAATGGGCACAAAATGGACACAAAATGGACCCCAAATGGTCACAAAATGGACACAAAATGGACACAAAATGGACACAAAATGGACACAAATGGGCACAAAATGGTCACAAAATGGTCACAAAATGGACACAAAATGGGCACAAAATGGGCACAAAATGGTCACAAAATGGTCACAAAATGGACAAATGGTCAAGAGATTCGGAGGCCATTTGTGTGTGGGAGAGCGGTTTATAAACATCCCGTAATTTAGAAATGCCCTACTTAGGAAAACACTTAATTTTCAATTTGGAATGTTTATATTTTTAATTTTCAATTTGGAATGTTATTTTATAAAATCCAGGAGTTCTCAATATTTCACAGAACCATGGAATGATTTGGGTGGGAAGGGACCCTAAATCCCCCCCAGTGCCACCCCTGCCATGGCAGGGACACCTCCCACTGTCCCAGGCTGCTCCAGCCCCAATGTCCAACCCTGGACACTGCCAGGGATCCAGGGGCAGCCACAGCTGCTCTGGGAATTCCATCCCAGGGCCTGCCCACCCTGCCAGGGAACAATTCCTGATTCCCAAGATCCCATCCAGCCCTGCCCTGTGGCAGCAGGACCCCCAGCTCTGAAGGACGTGCTTTAATTGCAAGGTCAGTTCATTAACTGAGGTTCTCCTCACCCCTTGGGTAGCCGGGATGCAAAGCGTTTGTCGGGGACCTTGTCAGAAATTGTCATGGGCTTCAGATGGAGGAGATAATTCTATTAGGATAATATATTTATTTCCTTGTTAATCACAGGCAATTTGCCATGGTTTTAATAACTATGACTTGTCATTTCAGACCCGGGGAAGTAATGTAGAGGAACAGATAAGAACTTTATCTACTAATTCAATATATCCCATGCCTATTATCTCCTTTGTGGCAAGGCTTGTGTAATGTGAAGTGTTACACTGGGAACAGAGGATTCTATGAAGCCATTAGAATTAATTTCCATAAACAGCTTTGTACTGAGCTTTTTGGGGAAAAAAATCCTGGAAGGACTAAAGGAATAAAATATTTTCTGATCCAGGTTTCAACCAACATTTCTGAGTGGTCCCATAACAATAATAGTAATAGTAATAGTAATAGTAGTAGTAATAATAATAATAATAACACCAATAATAGTAATAATAGTACTAATAGTAGTAATAGTAATAATACTAATAGTAATAATACTATTAGTAATAATACTAGTAATAACAATAATAATATTCTACTTGCAGTTGTGGTTTCTGTGAAGAGCTTTTTGTGCACTGACAGAGGACACACAACTGTCCCTCATTCTGCTGATCTCACAGACAATTTCACACAAACACTCAGGGAGAGACAAAGAAACACAGAGGAGAAAGAAGAGGTCTCTGAAAGCAGTAATAACAAAACGTGAATGCAGCACTAGAGCTACCTAAAAACCTGAGCCTTGTTTTTAATGCCTTTGGTATCTCCAGCAGCTTGGAGACACCAGAAGTTCAAAAATTTATATCTTCCTGCTGATGTTATTTCCATTTTAACAGATTCTAGGCAAGCTCAATGATTTGGGGTTAATTAAGATGCTTTCTGTGTGGAGGACATTCCCCATCCAAGGCTACCAAATATTTCATAAACACTCAAATGAAACTTTGACCTTTTCTGCACGAGCACAGTAGGGAAGGAATGTGCAAAGCTGATTTCCACCAATGTTAAACCACAAATTCCTTCCTGAGGTGTCTGCAGTGTCCATGTGGGACCTGTCTCTGCTGCCAAAAATCCTCAGGGAGCAGGAGGAGGAGATCTTGGCCAGATCAGGGATCCAGGGGCAGCCACAGCTGCTCTGGGCACCCAGGGCCTGCCCACCCTGCCAGGGAACAATTCCTGCCCAAATCCCATCCAGCCCTGCCCTGTGGCACTGGGAGCCATTCCCTGTGTCCTGTCCCTCTGTCCCTTGTCCCCAGTCACACTGAGGTCACCCAAACTTCTCCAGGTGAACAATCCCAGATTTTCTCCCAGCAGAGCTGCTCCACCCTCTGCTCCTGCTGGAGCCCCTCTGGGCTCTCTCCCAAAGGTCTCAGTGGGAAAGGGTGGAGAGAGTGGAGCAGGAAGGTTTTGCTCCCTGTGACACCGGGGATCAGGATTGGTCCCTGCTGCAGCAGGCACGGGTTTGGAGCTGGAGGGATGCAATGCCTTTCAGAAATGGATTAAACATGGAAAACAAAGGGGCAAAGTTAATTGAAAAGGAATGTGACAAATGAGCTTTTTAATGAGTTAGAAAGGCTTTCTCACTTGCTATGTGAACGGAAAATGGAAAGAAAAAAACCATAATTTGCATTTTTCCAATCAGGAGCGATAAAGCAGAATGCTGCAAATACCTGAGGACAAACAGTGTCAGTTTTGGATTAGTGGGTGATGATACAATTGTTATTAAAAGTGTGCTCTGTGGGGCTGCACAGCAGATTTTTAGCACAATATTCCTGCAGGTACTTTTGTGCATATTGAACAGCAAAGAAAACACGGAATTTTATTTTTTTGCCTTTTTTTTTCTCTTGTTCATAAAACCTCGTTTTGCCCAGTGGTGCTCAGTGGCTGTTCCTGCGAGCAGCAAATGTAATTATTTTGACTGCTATCACTGAAAAGCCACTAACAGGCTCGATTTGCATATGACACGGCACTAGAAGTAATTTTGCATGTACTTATCAGACAATTAGGTGATTCCTGTGCTAAGCCAGGCCAATGTGAGGAGAATCAACTTTTAAGTAATATTAAGACTGTGAGTACCGTGCTGGTTATTCCCTCAGCGTCCTCTCAGCTCCAGCTGTGCGAGTCTGAGGCTGCAATAATTCCTGAAGAATTACCTCTGTAGTTTGTTCCACTTTACGGGTTGGCTCGCTTTCCTCCCGGAGCCCGCTCGGAATTTGCCCAAGCGCATTCCTCAAATTAGAGCCCGGAAAATGCACGGCACGTAAATCTCGTTTGCATATTTCTGTGAATAATGCAGCCAGCCACTTGATTATGCATACATGCAGATAGCAGATCTAAATATAGCCGCCTCCTCTGGAGGGCTGTGTGCTGAGGTGCCACCGAGCCCAGCTCCTCCTCAGCTCAGGGAGCCACCAAATCTGCCCCTTCAGGGCCTCTGAATCTCCCGGGAATACACCTGGGATTGGGATGGCCTTGCAGGAGTGCAGCTCCTGCAGGTGTTGGAGCAGGGGGACATCCCATTAGTACATCCCATTGGTGGCACTCGTGTGGGCACTTTGGAGTGTCCGGGCACTGGAGCAGACTGGGGGGTGAGCACACCCTGGCACCACAGTCTTGTTCCCCCATCCCATCCCATCCCATCCCATAAATCCCATAAATCCCATAAATCCCATAAATCCCATCCCATCCCACCCGATCCATCCCATCCCATCCCATCCCATCCCATCCCATCCCATCCCATCCCATCCCATCCCATCCCATCCCATCCCATCCCATCCCATCCCATCCCATCCCATCCCATCCCATCCCATCCCATCCCATCCCATCCCATCCCATCCCATCCCATCCCATCCCATCCCATCCCATCCCATCCCATCCCATCCCATCCCATCCCATCCCATCCCATCCCATCCCATAAATCCCATCCCATCCATCCCATCTCATGGATCCCATCCCACCCCAGCTCCCAGTCCCTGTCCAGGCCATTTCCCTGCTCTGTGCACAGAGGCACAGCAGGAAAAGGAAATTTTGTTATTTTTTTCATTATTTCACATATCCAAGGTCTCTGTCAGTGCCTGTCCCAGCCCGTTTGTCATTAATTCTGCCTTTGAAAAATTCACTGATTGGACAAGTGGGAGCCTAAACTTTGCTTAACATTAACTGTCCTTGCGTCTCCTGTGCTCTGAAGCCTTGAATCCACCTTTTTGGAATGAAAAGCAGCGCTCTGGCTCTCCTCAGCTCGCATTCTGTAGCTTGAGGTCCCCATTCATCTCCCATTTCTGCTCTGGAGTGACACGGGGGAAGCGCTGGGATGTCAGGAGTAATTGCTTTTTTGTTAATGTGTGCCTGGCTCTCTTGTTGAATAACTCAAAATTAAAATCCAGGCTGGCTCGGCGTGCCAGGCTCCCAACTATCACAAACCCCCTCATTAATGTTGCATGCTGCCAATTGAAAGAGGTTTTGGCAGGGAGTGGGAATTCCACGCAGGTTTGGCTTGGCTTTTCCCTCCCCGAGTGTTCAAATATGGATGCAGCTGTGCATTAGTGTGGAAGGCCCATGAGTAATATTGATGTGAGAGGCAGGCCCTGCTGGTAATGGGGTGAGTGGGTGGCCATTACATTAATGTAATAAAACCTTGGCCCAGTGTGTAATCCAGGATGAATGAATCACTTGGAGCCCCCATTCCGAGCCAAACCTTCAGCCTGGTTTTAACTTGACCTTCCAAATCCAGCTCTGACCCAGCACACAGTGTGCTCCTGGCACGGAGACGTGGCAGCAAAACACCCCTTAAAAATCAAGATCTGGAGTTTTCAAACATCACTGTCACGCTGCCAATTTAGAGGCAAATTGGGAGCAGTTTCTTTTGAGAACACAAACCCACGTTCCTCGTCCTGACATGGCTGTGGGGGCGTTTGTGCTTTGCAGGCTGCTGCTGTGACTCAGCCTCTTGTTTTGGGATTCACGCAGCTCCTGGTGACCCTGCTGCAGGCTCACAGCTCTCCTGCAGGGGATGATGAGCAGCGAACAAGATAAAAATCCACCGAAATTCAGGGTGCTCAAAGATCTCCTTCTAGCAAAGCCACAAATCTGCTGGGTGGATTTCTCCCAGTGCAGACTCCTTGCTAGGCAATATTGTTGAAATAAATGCCTGAGATAGAAAACTCCGTGTTTGCTTTCTCTGGGCCGTGTCTGGGTGTTCTTTCTCAATTTTAATCCCATCTGCTGTATTTTCAGGCCTCTGCTCCCTGTGATCCCATCCTGAGCAAGACCTGATCCCTGCCCTGTGCTCTGGTCAGTGCTTTCCAAAAAAAAAACCCAAATGTTGTTCTTCATTCAGTCTCCTTTTAGTACAGGCTGGGTGATAAATATTTTTAGCAGTAAGGACAAGTAAAATCTGTAATTCCCCCGTACCTCAGACCCTGCAGAGCCATCCCCACTCTGCCCACCCCACCTGGGCACGAGCAAGGCCAAGGTGTGGGGCTTGGCTTTGCTTTGCCCCTTCAAACCCCAGAACTGAATCCTGCTGTCAGGGGGGCTTGGTGGGGAGCTGGGAGCCTGAAAGGGCAGGGTGGAGAGGAACCCCTGAGCCCTGGGCCAGGGTGTTATAAATGCATTGTATAGAGTTGGCTTTTCACAAATATTAAAATGAATATTGTATGTACAATGTAGGAAGATTGTACTGTATTTTCTTTTATTAATAGAAGTTACAAATGTGATGAATGTATATTTTTTATGATTGTAACTCAGTGTTAGAACACTGGGGGCTTTTGTTTTCCTGCATGAAGATTGCTGCCCAAAAGCGATTGAACTTCTGTTCTCAAGGATCTTGTCCAAATGGAAATGAGCAGAGCCCCGGGAGAAGAATTTATGGACCTGGGCTATCAGAGGGAATGGAGCCACCCGAGGACAGGTCTGTGGATGGAATGGTTGGGGGCAGTTGGGACTGAACAAAGGAATTCCCACTCCAAAGGAATGTTTGAATCATGCATGTGAATTTTTAAATGTGCAACAGGCTGATGTTTTTAAGGAACAAACTCTCTGTTAACGGGGTGCTGGCTGGTTCTGTGCCAGGCACCCTCGGTGAGAAACTGAATTTTGCTTTTGTCTCTCCTAATTGTCTCTTTTCTTTTTATTCTTTGATTAAACTTCTAATTTTTTCTAAGAAAGTGACCCTCATTTTTCACAGTGAGGTGCAGATGGTTCTGCTCCCCCAACACCTGCAAATGCAGCCCAGCCCTGTGAAGGAGACAGAATGCCTTAATAATGTTATTTATTGAGAGAAAAGCATTGATGTGCTACTTCAAACAAATCTGTTACTCCACAAATGGAGCAAAGAACTGAAAATTAGCTGCTTTATTATAAAATGAGGTATTTAACCATTTATTACTTACAAATAATTAGGGAAACAAATTGCTCCCTAATCAGCTGAACTGCAAATACTTTTCAAAGTAATTTTTTTTTTTTTTTTGCAGCCAGAGCCTGAAGCGTGCACATTTTTCACTTCTTCCCTCTCCCACGCTGTGTGAGAGTTTTCATTTCCTGGGTGCTCCCTGGGAAGGAATCAGGTTCTGTGAGCTCTGGTGGCAGCTGCAGACAGCCCCAGAGCCCTGGGCTCTGCTCTGACCCATCCTGGTGCCCTTGGCTGGGGCACATCTGAGCTGTGGGGAGGAGCTGGGCTGTCTGCTCTGCAGTAAAGATTAACACAGAAATTCTCAGCTTTACGAGCTAGAATTGTAGAGAGAAAAGAGACTGAAAGTAGAGGGGTTTAATGCTTTAATTTACAGAAATTAAATTAAATGCTTTTAATTTAAAGAACCCAGCCAGCAGGGAAGGGCCTTCCTTTGGCCAGGAGAGGAGGCTGTCAGTGCCAGGGGCTGCTCCTGGAAGTGTCTGGAGGCAGCTGTCCCTGCTCTGAGAGCAGAAACCACTTCTGAGGCAGTGGGAATTAATATTACATCTATTATTATTATTATTACTATTATTATTACTATTATTATTACTATTATTATTACTATTATTAACAATTGGGAGAAATATGAAAAGTAATAAGGCTTTCAGAGAGCTGTGGGAGCAGCCCCAGAAACAGAAAGAACTGAAGAATTTAGAATCAGCTGTAACTGCAAAGCTTGAAAATAGGAAAAGTTACAATGGTACAGCAAGCAAGGACATGGAACAATAGTGTGAGCCTTGGGTTTGGCTAGGACAGATCTTAAAGTTGTCTAAAAATGTGCTTGGCAAGAGAGTAGAAGGTTTTAAGCTCAATAATGGGCTATTGTTTATTGCTAACACAAAGCATCCAAGCAGGCACTGTTTGCAGCAGGTGTAGCTGTGCTCTCAGTGACTGCTACAACAATTGTCTGGGAGCTTTAGCAATGTGCTGCTGGCTGGAAAACTTTGAAAATGCCCTGAGACAAAGAGATCTTTGGCTGCTGCTGGCAGGTGTGAGTGTGGCCATCCCTCAGTTGTGTAAAACCCTGTGATGAGCCTGATGCTGCAATAAAACATTCAAGGAACAGCCCCCAGTGGTCCTGTCCCATTCGTACTCAAGAAATGAGCATTGCTGGCCGGGGGGGCTCACCTGGGGAAGAGAAGCTCCAGGGAGAGCTCAGAGCCCTGCCAGGGCCTGGAGGGGCTCCAGGAGAGCTGCAGAGGTCTCAGATTATCCCTTTCCTGACCCACAGACCTCCTGAGATGTGTTTTAAAGACTTTTATTCCTTTTTCAGCCTCATGAGGAGGGTGAGGCAGTGCAGATGTTACAATTCTCCATCACAATCAGAACCCAAACTATTTCCTAATTACAATAATTGTAAGTGATTCTTGGCCTATCAGCTTTTGCCTCACAATGCTGTTAATCCTTAAAGCCAATCATCTAAAAATCATAAATCATCTAAAAATACTCCAAGTGGGGCCTACTACAGTGCACCTTTCACAGTTCTATTTTCATATTTATGTGTTCCATATATTTATCTTTCTAATTCTCAAAAATATCTGCTCTATTTGCAAGGCCATCATTTGAAATTGTTTCCAGTTCCATTTCTCTCTCTCAATGTCTGTCCTGTCCCATGGCCTAAGTCAAGATATTTTATCTCAGAGTTTGCACAAACAAAAATAAAACCAAACCAAAGTTCCAACACTACAGATGTAAAGGCTGTGTGAGCTTCTGCCAGGCTTTGGGAATTCCCTACAAACCCATTTCCCACCGGGAGGGCCTGGGACAAGGGGTGCTGCAGGGTCCCTGTGCAGCCTCAGCTCCTGCAGCTCCTCTGGTGTAATAAAGCACTCAGGACTCAGCCTCTTCATCAAGGAAAAGCCAATTCTTTACCCACATAACTCATTTTTATTCTGTTTTTACAGACCTTATGCTCAGCTCCAATTGGCTGTAGTCTTCTTGCCACTTGATAAGACTCCTTATTTTTAAATTGTTTATTTATCTTCTTCACTGGTTCTCATGGGATGGATTTGTTGTTCTCTGACTGAGGTTATTGTGCTCACTGCTTCTCCCTCCTTTGATCCTTTCTGTGGGAGCTTACGAGCCAGTTTAGCTACAGTAGCAGGGCCCAAAATATATTTTATAATATCTTTATTTTATAATATCTTTACCTGTATGTAAAGGCTGGCTTTGGCTTTGCCCCCTCTTGTCTTTAATTAAACATTTTGTCCCCGTGGTTTCCTTTTGCCCAGGGCTTCCTGTGGGGCTTTGGCAGCCCAGGAAATCAGGAATCTCACAGAGCATCTCCACCCTGTCTCTGGGTGATGGTTCAGTGTCTGTTCAAACTCTCATCAACACAAATTCAGCGTGATGAGTTTGTAATAATCTGCATGTCATTAGCACATTTTAATTGTCAGGGCTCTGTGAACAAAAGGCTTCTGAGCACAGACATATTTCAGGGTTGGATTTACAGGGAACAGCCTTAAATATTGTATCTCAATTTAAAGAATATTTCAGTTTCAATGACAGATGAGCCCCTAATGATTCACCTTAGCAGGAGGAGAGTGCAAGCCTCTAAGGCTGTGGAATGTTAATTAAATGGATGTTTTTATAACACAGTGTATTTAGTTATATAAATCAAAGATTTATTGAATGCCTATAATGGACAGAAATAAAACTTGATTTAGAATTCACAGATTTTCAAGTGAAAAAGATGGAGGAAGCTCATAATTGGAGCTATTTTTCTTTCTCTGCTGCTTTCTGGAACGGGGACAGTACAAGAACCATATTCAGCTCCCAGTCCCTAAAATTGTGTCTGGTACAGGAAGGGAGAAAAAAGTAAAAGGCAAAGAAAGTCAGGTGGTCGTGAATTCCCTTTGGGTGGGTCCTTCTGCACTGCTGGAAATGGAGATCAGCATCAGGGACCCCACAGTCCCTGGGAGCATCCTGGTGGGTGCAGGAACTGTTCCCACCTGAGCCAGCAGAAACCCCCATTGCTCCTGGTTCACTCTGCAGGTATCAAACCACTGAAATTAAATCATGGGTTAGGCTGGCCTGAGGGGGAATGGGTTGTGTTTTCTTGCAGAAACAAAACAAATGTTGTACCTTCTTTTTTTTTTTTTTTCCTCTGTCTTTTGCAGCATTTCAAAGAAAGATGCAAATCAATGAAAGGGAAATTCTGAGCTTAAGGACTATTATAAACCCTCAGCAACTCCCCTGCAGCTTTACCGTGCTTATTTCTCAGGAATCGATTTTTTAATCAATTGCTGACCCTTAAGCAGGATGTTTTTACATCTGGCTTTAAACATTTCCTCTGCCTGGGGTGTGTGAATGCATTTCTACATCACCTCTCTGCATCTCCCAGAAAGGGAGACTCTGGGATTTGGGAACTGCCACCTTCCCTGGCAGGGTGGGAAGGGGCTGGGATGGAATTCCCAGAGCAGCTGTGGCTGCCCCTGGATCCCTGGCAGTGCCCCAGGCCAGGTTGGACATTGGGGCTGGGAGGGGACAGTGGGAGGTGTCCCTGCCATGGCAGGGTGGCACTGGGTGGGATTTGGGATCCCTTCCAACCCAGTGTGGGTTCTGAGCTTTGCTGTCCCTGTGTCCCCAGGGGAGGGGACAGCCTGGGGCAGCTCTGTCCTGGTGCCACTCTGGGTTGTTCCTCTCGGGTTTCTTGTTGTGATGACCCAAGGAATTGGTAGAAAATCCTTTTCCCACACCCCATGCACAGAAGAAGAGGTTGAGATGTGTCAGCTCAGTTTCTCAAAGTTGTTTATTATTTGTTCATTATTTGTTTATTATTTATTATTTCTCATTGAGTACTTTCAGTCCCTGCCCTGCTGGGGTCCTTCCTGCTGTCCAGGTTGTGGCCGACTGACCCCAGCCAGGGCAGTCTGAACCCTTTATACCAAGCACTGTGTGTTCCATGTTTCCAGGTAAATACCAACACCTCTCACCTATGTTAGACAGTTCATTTCTACTCTAACCCAATCCAAAAGTGCCACCACCACAGCAGCAGATGGAGGACAAGAAGAAGGAGCAGAAGGACAGGGACACATCCAGATTCCTCCATTTTGCCTTCTTGAGCCCCCATTTAAACCCCAAAATTCTACATCTACACCCTCTGATAAATTAATTATCATTCTAATCAAACTCTCGTGGCTTGTAAATCTCCACACAAGGTTGGCAGCCTCTCCCATGGACTGAGATTGAAGGCACTGGCACTTCTGACTCTGTGCCAGGGTCTCTGGAGCCCTTGCCAGGGTCTGGGGCCACCCAGGGCAGCCAGAGGGATCTCCTGGGTTCTGACAGTTCCCAGGCCGGGCTCAGCAGGAATTGCTTGGGCTGGGGTGATTGTGCACTCTGTGACCTTCCAGCAGCCCAGTTTGGGTGGAAAAGCCATAATTTCAGGCATTTGGAGGGCACAGGGCAGCGTGCAGAGCCCCGGGCTGCCCGTGTGGGATGGATCACAGTTCACTGGCAGTGACAGCCTCACCTGATCCCATCTGTGCCAGCAGCACTGCAGGGACACAGAGCTGCTGTGACACCCTCACCTGATCCCATCTGTGCCCACAGAGCTGCTGTGACACCCTCACCTGATCCCATCTGTGCCCACAGCACTGCAGGGACACAGAGCTGCTGTGACACCCTCACCTGATCCCATCCCTGCCAGCAGCACTGCAGGGACACAGAGCTGCTGTGACACCCTCACCTGATCCCATCTGTGCCCACAGCACTGCAGGGACACAGAGCTGCTGTGGCACCCTCAGCTGATCCCATCTGTGCCAGCAGCACTGCAGGGACACAGAGCTGCTGTGACACCCTCACCTGATCCCATCTGTGCCCACAGAGCTGCAGGGACACAGAGCTGCTGTGACACCCTCACCTGATCCCATCTGTGCCCACAGAGCTGCTGTGACACCCTCACCTGATCCCATCTGTGCCCACAGCACTGCAGGGACACAGAGCTGCTGTGACAGACACTGAGCCCGGGGTGAAAATCAGTGATCCTGGCCAAAACCTGACACGTGTGGGTCACAGCCCCACCCAGCTTTGTTTCCTTTTCCCTTTAGAATATAATCGAGGTGGGGTTTGTGCCAAAAATTAAAGATTTCTGAAAATCCAATCCTCTGGTGGGGATTAACTCCCGACCCTTTTATGGCCCCCAGAGGAGGGCTGGTGTGGGTGCTGGGTGAGGGCAGGGTGGGCAGGGCTGTGGGGTGTCCCACCTGGAGCAGTGCCTGGGCATGGCTGGGACATCTCCATCCTCGGGATGCTGGGGGACACCAAAGTCCCCTGGCCTGGGGAAGGTGTCCCTGGTCGTGTCAGGCTGTTGGAAATGTGGGAAATACTAAAAGTAATGAGGCTTTCAGAGAGCTGTGGGAGCAGCCCCAGGAACAGAAAGAACTGAAGAATTTAGAATCAGCTGTAACTGCAAAGCTTGAAAATAGGAAAAGTTACAATGGTACAGCAAGCAAGGACATGGAACAATAGTGTGAGCCTTGGGTTGGGCTAGGATAGATCTTAAAGTTGTCTAAAAATGTGCTCAGCAAGAGAGTAGAAGGTTTTAAGCTCAATAATGGGCTATTGTTTATTGCTAACACAAAGCATCCAAGCAGGCACTGTTTGCAGCAGGTGTAGCTGTGCTCTCAGTGACTGCTACAACAATTGTCTGGGAGCTTTAGCAATGTGCTGCTGGCTGGAAAACTTTGAAAATGCCCTGAGACAAAGAGATCTTTGGCTGCTGCTGGCAGGTGTGAGTGTGGCCATCCCTCAGTTGTGTAAAACCCTGTGATGAGGCTGATGCTGCAATAAAAGCTCAAGGAACAGCTCCCAGTGGTCCTGTCCCACTCATGCCTGAAGCCCCAACCCAGGAAGGAGAAGATTTAAGGCCCCATCCACCCAAACCATTTTGTGTCCCCATGAAAGTGAGGAGTCTGAGCTGGTCTCCACCCTGGCCAAAAATCCCAGCCTGGCCTTGGGGCTCACAGAGATGCTGCACTGAGCTGAAGAGCTTCCCTGGAAACTTTCTACTGTGATGAATGAGATTTTTTGATGGAAGGAGCACTTTGTGGGGAAATTCTTGATGAGAAATCCTTTGCAGTGTTATTGAGCTCCTCCTTTGGAGCTTCCATTCCCAGCTGCTCTCCCTTGCTGCTGCTCAGACATTCCTCCCAAACAGGCAAATAAAAATAAAATAAAATAAAATAAATAAATAAAAATAAAAATTTTCAAATAAAAATGAAATTTTAACTCGTTTGTAACTTAATTGGGGGCTGCCCAATGGAATGTCCCAGGGGTTATGAGGAGGGGACAGCCGGGGGGGTCGGGCTGTGCTCCCAGGGACACAGGGACAGGAGGAGAGGGAACGGCCTCAGGCTGGGCCAGGGCAGGCTCAGGATGGATATTTGGGAAAATTCCTGCATGGAAAGGGCTGTCCAGGGATTTAAAATCCATGTGGATGTGGCACTTGGGGACACGTGGCAGTGCTGGGATGGTGGGACTGGATGGAGAATCAGTGTGAGAATTTTATGTCAGTGGAAAAGCCGGAGGACAGAGCACCCCAGGACACTCAATAGTGGAAGTGTAGTGGCTCTGCTAATTCCTGCTCTGTGAATATTTAAATACTTGCAGCATCTGCAATAATTGCTGGCACTTGGCTGCCTGTGGGGGAAAATATTAAAATATAAAGCTTTGACCGTTCCTCAGCAGAGAAAAGGGAAAATATGAAAAATCTGTATGAGCAGCTTTGTCTTTGGATTGTAAACAAAAATACATTTATTAAAATACAACAAACCTTCTGGCAGGTTAAACAAGAATATGTACAGTATGCACATGGACATATGAACACTAAAGTTCATTTATTTGATGCAGCTCCTTAAGGCAAAATCCCTCAAATGCTCCAGGGCTCCCTGTGTGTAAGCATGGGCTGGAATCACAGCCAGGGAGATCAGGCCAGCCAGGAACTCCTCCTGCCCTGGGTGTAATAAATAAAAACTCTGGGGTGCCCAGGTAGGAGAAATGTCAACCCTTTATTTATTTAAAATAATTCATTATGGATGTCAGTTCATCATGGCTTCATTTCAAACAGCTCAGAAACTCCTTCCTAAAGCTCCTCTCACAGCTGTGCTGGGTGGAATTTGTGGGTTGGGGTTTTTGCATCCTCAAGCGGATATGCTGCAGAATTGTGTCTCTAATAAAGAGCTCATCTACCCACAGAGCTTCCTTTAAACTTCTCTGAAGTGAAGGCAAGAAGGCAAATCTGCACTGAGGGAAATGGAGGCTTGATGCAAATTTATTTTACATTCTAGCACCATTCCCACTAATGATTATGACACTATTTTTCTTTCAGGGAGATAAATCCTAACTGATACATAAATATCTTCCTTTTTTCACATCCTTTGTGGGGTAATTTTTATTCACAGTCACCAGACTTGCTGTGGTTTTTATGCCACGAGCTTTAATCCTGTCACAGCTTTTTAACTCCCCTCTGATTTTGTCAGCCACCAAATTCATGGGTTTGGACAGGGCTGAGGGGGGTGAGGAGCTAAGAGGGAACATTGAGGGGACAAGGGGGGTGAATTCCCCTTGTCCCCTTGGCTTTCCCTCCCAGATGGGTTATTGGATGGGATTTGGGCAGGAATTGTTCCCTGGGAGTCTGGGCTGGAATTCCCAGAGCAGCTGTGGCTGCCCCTGGATCCCTGGCAGGGCCCAATTCCTGCAAATCCTCTCATTTCCTCATTAAGGCTTTTGCTAAAATTTTGCCTCCAAGGTGACAAGTTGATCAAGGGCTGGAGCCCCTCTGCTGTGGGGAAAAGGTGGGAGAATTGGGATGGTTCAGCTGCAGAGGAGAAGCTCCGGGCTCATTGTGGCCTTTCAGCACCTGAGGGAGCCACCAAGAAATGTGGGGAGGGACTGGGGACAAGGGCTGGAGGGACAGGACACAGGGAATGGCTTTGAGCTGTGAGTGGGGAGATTGAGATGGGATTTGGGGCAGGAATTGTTCCCTGGCAGGGTGGGGATGGAATTCCCAGAGCAGCTGTGGCTGCCCCTGGATCCCTGGCAGTGCCCCAGGCCAGGTTGGACATTGGGGCTGGAGCAGCCTGGGACAGTGGGAGGTGTCCCTGCCATGCTGGGGTGGCACTGGGTGGGATTTGGGATCCCTTCCAGCCCATCCCATGATCCCATAAATTCCCGTGCCACTGCAGCACAGCCAGGCTGTGTCCATGGCAGCTCAGCTGAGGAGTTTATTCCCAAATCTGGAACTGCTCAGTGCTGGGGCTCTGTGTTTGCTGCAGGGGGGCCCAGCTGCCCTGCAGAGCTGTGCCTGGTGTGTCTGACACCATGGAACGCTCTGTTCTTCTCAGGAGGGGAAGGAGAAGATTTTTTAGCCTGGGTGAGGCTCTGAGCTCTGTGCTGGATCCCAGCCTCAGTTCAGGGCAGGGAAAAGCAGATGAGGGGTGCAATGTTTGCTGCCTCTGTGCTGATGGAAACGCAGGGTTGCTGATTTGACTCTTTAAACTTTATAAATACATCTCCTGGTGTTGTGGAGCTGTGCTGAGGGCACACCCAGCCTGCAGGGATTGCCCTGGGATGTGTGAGAGGGGACAGGGGGACCTGCAGGGCCCCTCGAGGGCACAAGGGGCTCCTGGACAGAATGGACAATTCATGGAATGTCTGCCTGTCCTCTGTGCTGATCTGAGGTTTGCTGCTCCCAGGAGCTGCCCTGAGCCAATGGCAGAATCAATAAAGTTGAAAAAGGTGCATCAGCCCCAGGGTCACCTCAGCACCAGCGCTGTCCCTGTCCCCAGGTGCCACATCCACACCTCCCCTGAGCGCTCTCAGGGATGGGGACTCCACCCCAGTTTGTCCCAGTGCTTTACAACCCTTTCCATGATTTTTACCCCAAACACACGGGGGGGGTTGCAGCTTTGCTGCCACCCAGAATAAATTAAAACACCTCCAGCATTACCTCTGCCTAACACACAAACGTCACCGTTCCACAATTAACCAAGGATACAGATAAGTACAAAGTGTTGGGTTAAACAATTCCAACTGAAACGTGGGCGGAAATAAAACTCTACAACTTTAATATATATTATTTATTTAATATATATTCTAAAGCACTCTTTGAAATACATGTTAACATTTAGAGGCCTACTATAAAAGATCATCTGAAATTCTTACATTTCCATGTCACCAACTGTTTTTATTCAGATGTTTAAATTGACTGAAATACTTTCAGCCTAAGTGCAGCAGTCATGGCAGGTGTGGGGTTTGACCCCTGAGTCTCTGCCCACCCCAGGGTGGTTGGAGCAGCAAACTGCAGCTCTGGCACGGCCCCTGCGTGCTGGGGCTGCCTTTGCCCAGGAGAACAGCACTGACAGCCTGAGCAAGCGCTACAGGACGCCAACAACTCTGCTTTAATGCATTTTTAACGCTGTAAAAGAGGTGGTGTGGAGCTCGTGGAAGGTTTTATGGCGCAGTTTTAGTGCCTGTCATTAAGGCAATAGAAAGTTATGCCCCTTCTTCCATAGGTTACAAATATTTTGCCATTACCTACAACTGCGTTTTCATTGCACTGATGGCGTTTGCAACAAATGTGGCATCAGAAGGGGAGTTTTGCTTTCCTGGCAAGATTAAATGTTGTGTGTGAATATCAGTTTAAGTGATATCAGTGTCAGCTCCGGTTATAGAAACAGCTGGAACAGTTTTAGAGTCAGGATCCCAGACTGGTTTGGGTTGGGAGGGACTTCGAGGACCATGCCATGCCATGAATCCCATCCCATCAATCCCATCACATCCATTCCATCCCATCCCATCCCATCCCATCCCATCCCATCCCATCCCATCCCATCCCATCCCATCCCATCCCATCCCATCCCATCCCATCCCATCCCATCCCATCCCATCCCATCCCATCCCATCCCATCCCATCCCATCCCATCCCATCAATCCAATCAATCCCAGTGCCACCCCAGCATGGCAGGGACACCTCCCACTGTCCCAGGCTGCTCCAGCCCCAGTGTCCAACCTGGCCTTGGGCACTGCCAGGGATCCAGGGGCAGCCACAGCTTTCACTGAGGATTTTCCAGCCCTTCCTGCTCAGGGATGTTCAAACCCCGGTGGAATTCAGGAGTGCAGAGAGGGTGAAAACAGCACCTTTCTCTCCTGGGTGGTGCAACAGGAACTCTGTGACCATCAGCGCAGGGGGCTGTGTGTCCCTGAATGTTCCTGGGTGTCCCTGAGTGTCCCTGTCTGTCCCTGTCTGTCCCTGGGTGTCCCTGTGTGTCCCTGTGTGTCCCTGGGTGTCCCTGAGTGTCCCTGTCTGTCCCTGTGTGTCCCTGGGTGTCCCTGTAGGGCCTGGGGGCTCGGTCCCTGCCAGGTTTGGGGTCTCTGCCCACACCGGGTGTTCCCTGGGGATGCAGGGCAGGCACAGGGGCCTGGGGCCCTCCTGCCTCACCTCTGCAGGTTCCCAACCTGCTGGAAAAGCAGAGAGGGGTGCGGGCTCGGAATTTCTGGGCCTGAGAGAATCCTCAATCCTGTAAGCTCTTTCCCAAGGGAAAACCTTCAACAGTTTTCATCTTTTCCAAAACGCCCTTCCCTGTTTTTATAAACATTCCATGTGGGCTGCAGACCCTTCTCAGGTTTTTCCCAAAACACTCCAGTTCACCTGGTGTTCACCAAAGGGGAAAAACATCAGTCCTGAGTGACCAATCACTGCCCTGTTGGTGGAGTGTGTTATAAAGGGAGGAAGAAAATTGTAAAATAAACTTCTGCTTCAGCCTTCTGATGAGGAATTGGTCTGTGTGTCTTCGTTCCGTGTCCTGCTGTGACAGAGGGGACAAAGCATCCAGCTGCGCTGCTCCTGGCTCCTGCCTGTCCCAAACCTGCTGCTTCCAGGAGCAGAGTGAGGGACCCACCCGAGTGGAAAATGGGCCAACACGAAGCAGATAACGCTGATTGTAGGAGTTAGCAGGGAAATGAGAGTTTAAAACACTTGTTTGTTCGCTGCATAGATAGGGCTGCGTGCTTCCTGCCATAAATTTGTCTTGTTCACACTTCATTATTCTCAGAAGGATAAATACAGGGAAGCAGGGGAAGATTGGAAGGGGAAGGCATTTAACAGTGCTGCTGAACCACGTCTGAGAGCAGAGTGAATTATGCACCATCCCTGAAAGGTTCGTTAGCAGCTGTTACTCGTGGCACTGCCTGGGATGGATTTGGCAGCTCAGCTGGCCAAGGAGGCTGCACAGGATTCATTTGATCAGTTTAGTGTCTGAGTAAAATCTGCGCCACTGCTGGGAGCCAGGGTGTTCTTATCAACAATGGGATCAGGGTGTTCTTATCAGCAATGGGATCAGGGTGTTCTTATCAACAATGGGATCCAGTGTTCTTATCAGCAATGGGATCAGGGTGTTCTTATCAACAATGGGATCCAGTGTTCTTATCAGCAATGGGATCAGGGTGTTCTTATCAACAATGGGATCCAGTGTTCTTATCAACAATGGGATCAGAGTGTTCTTATCAGCAATAGGATCAGGGTGTTCTTATCAACAATGGGATCAGGGTGTTCTTATCAGCAATAGGATCAGGGTGTTCTTATCAACAATGGGATCCAGTGTTCTTATCAGCAATGGGATCAGGGTGTTCTTATCAACAATGGGATCCAGTGTTCTTATCAGCAATGGGATCAGGGTGTTCTTATCAGCAATGGGATCAGAGTGTTCTTATCAACAATGGGATCCAGTGTTCTTATCAGCAATGGGATCAGGGTGTTCTTATCAACAATGGGATCCAGTGTTCTTATCAGCAATGGGATCAGAGCGTTCTTATCAAAAATGGGATCCAGTGTTCTTATCAGCAATGGGATCAGAGTGTTCTTATCAACAATGGGATCCAGTGTTCTTATCAGCAATGGGATCAGGGTGTTCTTATCAACAATGGGATCCAGTGTTCTTATCAGCAATGGGATCAGAGCGTTCTTATCAACAATGGGATCAGAGCGTTCTTATCAGCAATGGGATCAGGGTGTCCCTGTCACACACTGGGATCAGGGTGTCCCTGTGTCACACAGTGGGATCAGGGTGTCCATGTGTCACACACTGGGATCAGGGTGTCCCTGTGTCACACAATGGGATCAGGGTGTCCCTGTGTCACTCAATGGGATCAGGGTGTCCCTGTGTCACACACTGGGATCAGGGTGTCCCTGTGTCACACATTGGGATCAGGGTGTCCCTGTGTCACACAGTGGGATCAGGGTGTCCCTGTCACACAATGGGATCAGGGTGTCCCTGTGTCACACACTGGGATCAGGGTGTCCCTGTCACACACTGGGATCAGGGTGTCCCTGTCACACAGTGGGATCAGGGTGTCCCTGTCACACAATGGGATCAGGGTGTCCCTGTCACACACTGGGATCAGGGTGTCCCTGTGTCACACAGTGGGATCAGGGTGTCCCTGTGTCACACACTGGGATCAGGGTGTCCCTGTCACACACTGGGATCAGGGTGTCCCTGTGTCACACAGTGGGATCAGGGTGTCCCTGTCACACACTGGGATCAGGGTGTCCCTGTGTCACACAGTGGGATCAGGGTGTCCCTGTCACACAATGGGATCAGGGTGTCTCTGTCACACAATGGGATCAGGGTGTCCCTGTGTCACACACAGTGGGATCAGGGTGTCCCTGTCACACAATGGGATCAGGGTGTCCCTGTGTCACACAGTGGGATCAGGGTGTCCCTGTGTCACACAATGGGATCAGGGTGTCCCTGTCACACAATGGGATCAGGGTGTCCCTGTGTCACACAGTGGGATCAGGGTGTCCCTGTGTCACACACTGGGATCAGGGTGTCCCTGTGTCACACAGTGGGATCAGGGTGTCCCTGTCACACAGTGGGATCAGGGTGTCCCTGTCACACAATGGGATCAGGGTGTCCCTGTCACACACTGGGATCAGGGTGTCCCTGTGTCACACAGTGGGATCAGGGTGTCCCTGTGTCACACACTGGGATCAGGGTGTCCCTGTCACACACTGGGATCAGGGTGTCCCTGTCACACACTGGGATCAGGGTGTCCCTGTCACACAATGGGATCAGGGTGTCTCTGTCACACAATGGGATCAGGGTGTCCCTGTGTCACACACAGTGGGATCAGGGTGTCCCTGTCACACAATGGGATCAGGGTGTCCCTGTGTCACACAGTGGGATCAGGGTGTCCCTGTGTCACACAATGGGATCAGGGTGTCCCTGTCACACAATGGGATCAGGGTGTCCCTGTGTCACACACTGGGATCAGGGTGTCCCTGTGTCACACACTGGGATCAGGGTGTCCCTGTGTCACACAGTGGGATCAGGGTGTCCCTGTCACACAATGGGATCAGGGTGTCCCTGTCACACAATGGGATCAGGGTGTCCCTGTGTCACACAATGGGATCAGGGTGTCCCTGTCACACACTGGGATCAGGGTGTCCCTGTGTCACACACTGGGATCAGGGTGTCCCTGTCACACAATGGGATCAGGGTGTCCCTGTCACACACTGTGATCAGGGTGTCCCTGTCACACACTGGGATCAGGGTGTCCCTGTGTCACACACTGGGATCAGGGTGTCCCTGTCACACACTGGGATCAGGGTGTCCCTGTCACACAATGGGATCAGGGTGTCCCTGTGTCACACAATGGGATCAGGGTGTCCCTGTCACACACTGGGATCAGGGTGTCCCTGTGTCACACACTGGGATCAGGGTGTCCCTGTCACACACTGGGATCAGGGTGTCCCTGTGTCACACACCGGGATCAGGGTGTCCCTGTGTCACACACTGGGATCAGGGTGTCCCTGTCACACAGTGGGATCAGGGTGTCCCTGTGTCACACAATGGGATCAGGGTGTCCCTGTGTCACACACTGGGATCAGGGTGTCCCTGTCACACACTGGGATCAGGGTGTCCCTGTGTCACTCAATGGGATCAGGGTGTCCCTGTCACATAGTGGGATCAGGGTGTCCCTGTGTCACTCAATGGGATCAGGGTGTCCCTGTCACACAATGGGATCAGGGTGTCCCTGTCACACAGTGGGATCAGGGTGTCCCTGTGTCACACACTGGGATCAGGGTGTCCCTGTGTCACACACTGGGATCAGGGTGTCCCTGTCACACACTGGGATCAGGGTGTCCCTGTCACACAATGGGATCAGGGTGTCCCTGTGTCACACAATGGGATCAGGGTGTCCCTGTGTCACACACTGGGATCAGGGTGTCCCTGTCACACACTGGGATCAGGGTGTCCCTGTCACACAATGGGATCAGGGTGTCCCTGTGTCACACACTGGGATCAGGGTGTCCCTGTCACACACTGGGATCAGGGTGTCCCTGTCACACAATGGGATCAGGGTGTCCCTGTGTCACACACTGGGATCAGGGTGTCCCTGTCACACAATGGGATCAGGGTGTCCCTGTGTCACACACTGGGATCAGGGTGTCCCTGTGTCACACACTGGGATCAGGGTGTCCCTGTCACACACTGGGATCAGGGTGTCCCTGTCACACAATGGGATCAGGGTGTCCCTGTCACACAATGGGATCAGGGTGTCCCTGTGTCACACACTGGGATCAGGGTGTCCCTGTCACACACTGGGATCAGGGTGTCCCTGTCACACAATGGGATCAGGGTGTCCCTGTGTCACACACTGGGATCAGGGTGTCCCTGTGTCACACAATGGGATCAGGGTGTCCCTGTCACACAATGGGATCAGGGTGTCCCTGTGTCACACAGTGGGATCAGGGTGTCCCTGTGTCACACACTGGGATCAGGGTGTCCCTGTGTCACACAGTGGGATCAGGGTGTCCCTGTCACACAATGGGATCAGGGTGTCCCTGTCACACAATGGGATCAGGGTGTCCCTGTGTCACACAATGGGATCAGGGTGTCCCTGTCACACACTGGGATCAGGGTGTCCCTGTGTCACACACTGGGATCAGGGTGTCCCTGTCACACAATGGGATCAGGGTGTCCCTGTCACACACTGGGATCAGGGTGTCCCTGTGTCACACACTGTGATCAGGGTGTCCCTGTCACACACTGGGATCAGGGTGTCCCTGTGTCACACACTGGGATCAGGGTGTCCCTGTCACACACTGGGATCAGGGTGTCCCTGTGTCACACACTGGGATCAGGGTGTCCCTGTCACACACTGGGATCAGGGTGTCCCTGTGTCACACACCGGGATCAGGGTGTCCCTGTGTCACACACTGGGATCAGGGTGTCCCTGTCACACAGTGGGATCAGGGTGTCCCTGTGTCACACAATGGGATCAGGGTGTCCCTGTGTCACACACTGGGATCAGGGTGTCCCTGTCACACACTGGGATCAGGGTGTCCCTGTGTCACTCAATGGGATCAGGGTGTCCCTGTCACATAGTGGGATCAGGGTGTCCCTGTGTCACTCAATGGGATCAGGGTGTCCCTGTCACACAATGGGATCAGGGTGTCCCTGTCACACAGTGGGATCAGGGTGTCCCTGTGTCACACACTGGGATCAGGGTGTCCCTGTGTCACACACTGGGATCAGGGTGTCCCTGTCACACACTGGGATCAGGGTGTCCCTGTCACACAATGGGATCAGGGTGTCCCTGTGTCACACACTGGGATCAGGGTGTCCCTGTCACACACTGGGATCAGGGTGTCCCTGTCACACAATGGGATCAGGGTGTCCCTGTGTCACACACTGGGATCAGGGTGTCCCTGTGTCACACACTGGGATCAGGGTGTCCCTGTCACACACTGGGATCAGGGTGTCCCTGTCACACAATGGGATCAGGGTGTCCCTGTCACACAATGGGATCAGGGTGTCCCTGTGTCACACACTGGGATCAGGGTGTCCCTGTCACACACTGGGATCAGGGTGTCCCTGTCACACAATGGGATCAGGGTGTCCCTGTCACACAATGGGATCAGGGTGTCCCTGTGTCACACACAGTGGGATCAGGGTGTCCCTGTCACACACTGGGATCAGGGTGTCCCTGTCACACAATGGGATCAGGGTGTCCCTGTGTCACACAGTGGGATCAGGGTGTCCCTGTCACACAATGGGATCAGGGTGTCCCTGTGTCACACACTGGGATCAGGGTGTCCCTGTGTCACACACTGGGATCAGGGTGTCCCTGTGTCACACAATGGGATCAGGGTGTCCCTGTGTCACACAATGGGATCAGGGTGTCCCTGTCACTCCAACCTCAGCAAAAACAATTCCCAGCACTTTGGTTTCACTCAGATCAGAGCCATCAGCTGCTCAGTACCGGGTGGAAATGCAATTTAAATGCCTGTGAAAGACAATTGCCTGGTTAAAAATACATTTCCCGGTGCTGTTGGCACTTTGCAGATTTTCTTTCCCCCCTTTTGGGGGAAGCAGCAGCAATGTGTGTGTTTGTTGTCTGAGCCGCCTCCTCCCCGCTCCACCAAAGGCAGTTTGCAGCACTTGAGTGACATTTATTTACTGCTCAAATAGGCTTTGTCTCCCATCCTCTGCAAGGTGAGTTTCCCACGAGCTGGATCCATCAAGAGGTGCCGTGAACAATAAAAACCCAACCCCAGCCATCCTCCCATGAGTGTGGGGAGGTTCCTCCCGGAGCAGGATGCCTGGAGCTGGGGATTGCAGCTTTGTGTCTCAACAGGAGCTGCCTGTGCTGCTTATTCATCACAGAGCCCAATGGAAAAATCAGCCCTGAATTCCTTAAAAGCTTTTACATCTTCTCCATTCAAGGGGCTGAATAAAAATTAGCTCTCCACCAATTTTTTTTTTTTTTTTTGGATTTTCAATACAAACCCACTTTGGCTGCTATTTAGGGGCTTAGATATGATCCAGTCATTTTCTCTTTTTTTGTGACTGCTGTGCTAGAGATGAAACAACTGTTGGTGGAAAAATATTGCCTGATTGGCTGCCTGATCCTCTACCAAACAACCAAACACTGGGGGTTTTTATTTCTCACAAACTATTCTGAGGGACAAACGCTGCTTTTGCAGCCCGTGTATGTAAAAGGGAAAGAAGCCATCTGTGACCACCAAAATGAGCAGAAATAAATAGCTGGGTGGAGAGAAAGAACCCTGAGAGATCTTGGTGAGCAGCAGAGGGGATGGGAATACGGAAAATGCCAAGAACTGTGTTATAAACGCACATTATAAAGTTGGCTTTTCGCAAATATTTAAATGAATGCTGTATGTATAATGTGGGAAGGTTTTACTGCATTTTCTTTTATTAATAGAGTTTAGAAATGTGATGAATCTGTATTTTCTTTTTGCTTGTAACATAGTGTTAAAAGACTGGGGTTTTTTGTAACATCTAAACTGGCCAAACCAGAAGGCAGGTGGAGTATTCCTGCATTCCTGCATTCCTGCATTCCTGCATTCCTGCATTAACCAAATGGAGATATTGGTGGACCAAAAGCCACAGAAAAGGATTTATTGATCTCCTGGTATCAGAAGAATAAGACGCAAGAACCACTGCAAGATGCCAAGAAGAACTTTATCTACAAGAAGTAATAAAATGATAATTTGGTGAAATAGGACAAGTTGGGGGGGAACCAAAACCAAGAGAACTTAAAGGAATGTTTGAACAATTTATTGGGGTCTATTGAATGTGTAACACAGAGATCCTTAAAACAAAGGGTCTGAAGGGGGCTGAGAAACTGAATTTTGCTTTTGTCTCTCCTAATTGTCTATTTTCTTTTTAATTTTTATCAAACTTCTAAATTTTTCTAAGAAAGCGAACTTCGTTTTTCACAAAGGGATTCCATAGCAGCCTGGGCCTGTTTGTAATTCCGTGTGAGGACGGTGGTGCCCACACGTGAGCGGTGGCAGAATTTCACACCGCACCTTTGGACCCCACATCCGTCACAGCCACGGAAGCTTCCAGACTGCAGCTGACACCTGCTCTCCGTCTGCTCTTCCCTTTCTTCTCGGGAAGGGCTGGGAAGCTCGGGAGCCCAGCGTGGCAGACTTAATTAGAGCCTCTGCTCTGACAACGTCTGCGCGTCCCTCAGGTCTGGGATGAAACAATTCTCCCAAACCCAAAGCAGTGAGAGCTTTGTCTTTGTTCTCGTGTTCAGGAAGATGAGAGAGGCCCCGAGCCCCCTCGGCTGCAGGAGGTGAAATTGTGTTTGGCTTATTTTCCTTCCTCAACAGCGCTGCAGCGTGTTCTGAGAGCTGCTGCTGCTTCCCGGCCCTGATCCCACCGGCTCCCGGGGAATGTCGCAGCACTCACGGCATGTGCTGCCAGCTGCTGCTGGGAACGGGAATGGGATGGGCTGGGAACTGGGAACGGGGCTGGGCAGGGAATGGGATGGGCTGGGAACTGGGAATGGGGCTGGGCAGGGAATGGGATGGGCTGGGAACTGGGAACAGGGCTGGGCAGGGAATGGGATCAACTGGGAATGGGTCTGGGCAGGGACTGGGATCAACTGGGAATGTCACAGCACTCACGGCACGTGCTGCCAGCTGCTGCTGGGAACGGGAATGGGATGGGCTGGGAACTGGGAACCGGGATGGGCAGGGAATGGGATGGGCTGGGAACTGGGAATGGGGCTGGGCAGGGAATGGGACTGGCTGGGAACTGGGAATGGGGCTGGGCAGGGAATGGGACTGGCTGGGAACTGGTAACGGGGCTGGGCAGGAACTGGGATCAACTGGGAACTGGGAACGGGGCTGGGCAGGGAATGGGATGGGCTGGGAATTGGGAATGGGAGTGCCTGGGAACTGGGAACGGGGCTGGGCAGGAACTGACACTGGCTGGGAACTGGGAACGGCGCTGGGCAGGGAATGGAATGGGCTGGGAACTGGGAATGGTGCTGGGCAGGGGCTGGGGTCAGTTGGGAATGGCTGTGTGCAGGGACTGGGATCAGCTGGAAGCTGGGATGGACAGGGATTGGGATAAACTGGGAATGGGGCTGGGCAGGGATTAGGATTGGCTGGAAATGGGGGACACTATAGGGACAGCCACCAGGGATACCAGAGCCACTGGGGAACAGGGACAGGAGAAACCACAAGAATTAGGGGATATGGGGGAACTGAACTGGGGTGAATCCCACAGTGTGGCAGGGACAGGGGAAACCACGAGGATTGGGGGATATGGGGTGAATCCCACAGTGTGGCAGGGACAGGGGAAACCACGAGGATTGGGGGATATGGGGGAACAGAACTGGGGTGAATCCCACAGTGTGGCAGGGGGAAGGCTTTTCTTTCAGCCTGGGTGCAGAAACTCTGTGGTGCATTCTTCCAGGGCTCCAGGGATTCCCGAGGGGTTCAGGGGATTCCACAGCCAGGGACACTCCTGGCTGGACCCAGCAGGGACATTCTGGGGACAGGGAGGGCTCCTGGTGCCTCGGGCTGTCCCTCCTTGCCCTTGGCTCCGGGGCAGGGACCCTGAGGCAGCCCCAGCCCGGTGCTCTGCGCTTTTACTGCTCGGCAGTTTCAGGCGAGCACTTGGAGTTTACTGCCGACTTTATTGGGAGATTTTGTTTCTCCTTGAAGTCACCCAGCATTCTTTTCTTTTTCCTTTTTTTCCCCCCTGCGATTCTGCTTTTCATTTATCCTTAGAAGGAGATTTCCAGAACCAGGAAGATTCCAGGGCTGATCTGGAGCACTGCACACGTTCTATATGGGCAGGTTGCTGTTAAATATTGCTGCTGAGCCTGGGAAGAGGAAGAAGAAGAAGAAGAAGAAGAAGAAGAAGAAGAAGAAGAAGAAGGAGGAACTCCAGGGAACTCCAACTTGACCCCCCTCTCTGCTTTCTGAAGCAGCTGCTTTTCTATCTGCCCCACTCCAGGGGCAGATAGAAATATTATATATAAAATAGATATATATAGATATTCTATATTATATATATAGATAATATTCTATATTCTATATTATATATAGAATAGATAGAAATATTATATATAGAATATCATATATAGATATATTATAAATAGAATATTCCTATTTCCAACCTGAGGAATGCAGGTTTAGCAAATTGTCATGAGAGAAGTGAGGGCAGCTGAGCTTTTATTTTCAGCTGAAGGAATGATTCACTGGATCCCCTGGTTACTTTAAAAACGACAATTGAAAGGTCTTTGTTGTGTAAGCACAAACCTTGACTGCTGGGAGCTCTGGAATTTACAGATTTTGAGAAGTAATTGTAGTCTCAGGGCCAAAAATATCTTACCCCACTTTGGTGCATGGCTCAATTTTACTCTGAGGGACCAAATGCGTTTCTAACCAGCTTGTGAACTAAACCAAGTGTCACAGAGAAGTGCAGAACCCCAGCCTGGCACAGCCCACAGAGGTTCTGCCTCAGCTCAGAGCAGCAGCCCCCAGAACTGCCACATCCCTGTCCCACCTGCACCCTGCACCTGCACAGGGCAGCAGGATAAGGGCTACAGCACTGAAGAACGCTGGAAAACCTCAGCTCTGAATGGGAAACACAACGAAACGACACCAAGGAGTTAAATTTGGTGTGTGCTCTGGTGTTGCAATACAACACTGAAAGAAGACATTCCACTCTGAGATGCCCAAGGCTAAAAAAGAGAGATTTTATTCCCAGACCTCAACATTTATAGAATTCCAACAGTGACCATGGATTGGAGGGTGAAATTGTCCTCTCCAACCCCACTGGTCACACCAACATCCATCAATTCTCTCCTCCTCGAGCCAGGAATGCAAAACAATCATTATTGACATGAAAATGAGTGAGAAACCCCATTACAATAATGTGAATTCAGAAGGCTCAGAAGAACTTTAGAAGAACAGGGCGACACTCTGGTGCAGAGGAGGTTTGGGCAGACACAGCTGGGAAGATGCACCTGGTGAGGCCTTGGATTTCAGCGTTCATGTTTTCCAGATCTCTGGCACCTGGGGCGTTATTGCTGCAGATTTTGGGCAGAGCAGGGCAGAGGGCTCTGCAGTGAGTCCCAGCAGTGCCCCTGGCTCAGCCTGGCTCAGGGCAGAGTGTTTTATAAAAGCCCTTCCACCCGTTTTTTTTACCTTTTGGGTCAATCAGATCACAAAAGGAAAAAATTTACCCAGGCCAGAAGACAATGTGGATAGAGCCTGCTGTCTGTGATTTATTGTTTTAATTAAAAGCTTTTTAAGCTTTAATTAAAAAGGTACATCAGCACTCAGTATTCAAGAAAAATGCCTTTGTGCTCGGTTCAATTGAATAACGTAAAATATAATGAGATACATATTTCTAGTCTGGAGTTTCACATGGAAAAAAGCAATATACATAATTAAAAAGCAAATTCGAACGGATAGAAGGGAGCTGTTGGCATGTGAAATAAAAGGTTTGCTTTAGATTAACACCAGCCATGAGGATGGTTGTATTTTTTTATTTGTAACATCCCCTGAGATCCCCACAGTGAGAGTGCAGCGAGTTCATGGCTGTGCACCCAAAGGAGCAGCAGGTCATGAATACAGCAAAACTTTTCCAACATTATACAGAGTTCATTTTAACATTTGTGACAAGCCAATAATATCATTTGTACCCAGAACAACTGCATCCCAGGATTTCCCCTCCTGCACAGGGATCCTGGCAGTGCCTTTGTCCCGGGTGTGACACACAAAGGGAATTATTGCACCCTGAGTGGTTTGGGTGCTGCCTGCTGTGCCTGGATCAGCTGCAGAGCTCTCCTTGCCAATCTCCTGCCCCCACAGTCCTCTCTTCAGTCTGTGTTTGTTTTTCTTTGCAGCCTTTTCCTCCCCTCCGCTTTACTGCCAGGCCCCCTTTACCCCCAGGGCTTTAATTTCCTTGTAGATTATCTGGCTAAGCTAAAATGAGCCAACGCTAGAATTAACATCTCTTTATTTTGCTGTTAATTGCCACTTGACCAGCTACTCCAAAATTACCCTGTGAAGTTGCATAATGAAAGAATCCACGACTGAGAATGTTTCGGGTTGGCTTTTTTTTTTCCTAATTTAAAATCAAACCAGTTTTTCTTATTTGCATTAATGAGCCTCGCAGGAGCCCAAGGGGCTCGGCTGTGCTGGGGGAAGTGTTGGGGTTCCCCTTCCCCCTTCAGATGCTTTTTATAACTGATTTTAGCCCTTGGGTGCATTTGTCAGTGTGTGTTGTACATTCTGGCCGGGAGTGTGTTTGGTATTGATTGCTGCTGATGGAAACTGGCATTTTTGGAGATTTCTGTGCTTTTTGGCAAGCACTGTGTGCTCCTGGTGGGTGAATTCCTTCCCCAGAGCTGGGTCAGGGCACTGCCACCCTCCCTCCTGCCAGGAGAACTCCCAGAGCCAGGTCAGGGCACTGCCACCTTCCCTCCTGCCAGGAGAACTCCCAGAGCTGAGTCAGGGCACTGCCACCTTCCCTCCTGTCAGGAGAACTCCCAGAGCTGAGTCAGGGCACTGCCACCTTCCCTCCTGCCAGGAGAACTCCCAGAGCCAGGTCAGGGCACTGCCACCTTCCCTCCTGCCAGGAGAACTCCCAGAGCCGGGTCAGGGCACTGCCACCTTCCCTCCTGCCAGGAGAACTCCCAGAGCTGAGTCAGGGCACTGCCACCTTCCCTCCTGCCAGGAGAACTCCCAGAGCCGAGTCAGGGCACTGCCACCTTCCCTCCTGCCAGGAGAACTCCCAGAGCTGAGTCAGGGCACTGCCACCCTTCCTCCTGCCAGGAGAACTCCCAGAGCTGGGTCAGGGCACTGCCACCCTTCCTCCTGTCAGGAGAACTCCCTGGTTCCTGCTAGCTCAGGGCACTGCCACCCTCCCTCCTGCCAGAACTCCCAGAGCTGGGTCAGGGCACTGCCACCTTCCCTCCTGCCAGAACTTCCTGGCTCCTGCCAGGTCAGGGCACTGACACCCTCCCTCCTGTCAGGAGAACTCCCTGGCTCCTGCTTTCCCTGCCCACATTTCTGTAAATCCAAACTGACTGCACAGGCTCACAATCCGCTCCTGTTTAAAGGGAAGTCAACTCAATTTTCCTCTCCTCTCAGAGGTCTCCCAGGCACACAGAAAAGAAAAGCCCGTGTGCCAGTCTTGTAGAGGTGGAGCTTGATTTTCCTGAGCTCTTATTTAGCCTTGCAAAAATGCTCCACGTGAACGCTGCCGAAACCCCAGCAGGTGCTGCAGCTCTGCTCTGTTGTCCGTGTAGTGAGTTATTATTAGAAATGAACGTTTCCAGGATTTTTGTTCCGTTCTGTGCTGCTGAGAGCCGTGCAGCCTGTCCAAGATCACAGCCATGCCCTCCAAACAGGGTTGGTGCTTTTTGTTACTGAGCTCCATCCCCGTTCCTTGTCGTTCTCAGTGAGCTCAAATCTGCTTTTTGTGCCTCTTTCCTTTTCCCCCGTGGCCTGGCCAGGCTGTTCATATTCAGCTGATCACTCAATAACATTTGGGCTGTGGTGCAAGTGTTTCCAGTCTATCTGCTCATCGCTTCTCATCTGTGTCAGGCACAAATTGCAAGACAAGCAGAGACAGGAACTTTTGTTTTTTGTGGTGGTGGAAGTAGGGAAGAGGCGGCATCTCTGTATTTTCTATAATTTTTTCTGTATTTTCTGGGGTTTTTTTCCTTTATTTTCTGTATTTTTTTCTGTATTTTCTGTATTTTTTCCTGTATTTTCTGTATTTTTTCTGTATTTTCTGTATTTTTTTCTGTATTTTCTGGGTTTTTTTCTGTATTTTCTGTATTTTTTTCCTGTGTTTTCTGTATTTTTTTCCTGTATTTTTTCTGTATTTTTTCCTGTATTTTTCCCTGTATTTTCTGTATTTTTCCTGTATTTTCTATTTTTTTCTGTATTTTTCTGTATTTCCCGTATTTTTTTCCTGTAATTTTTCCTGTATTTTCTGTATTTTTTTCCTGTAATTTTCCCTGTATTTTCTGGGTTTTTTTTCCCTGTATTTTCTGTATTTTTTCTGTATTTTCTGCATTTTTTTCTGTATTTTTTCCCTGTATTTTTTTTCTTGTATTTTCTGTATTTTTCCCTGTGTTTTCTGTATTTTCTTTCTGTAATTTTTTCTGTATTTTCTGTATTTTTTTCTGTATTTTCAGTCCTCCCCCTCTGTAGTCAGGGCAAGGCAGGGATCTCTGCGTTGTGCTCCTTTGAGATCCCATTTTTTTTCCAACTCCTTCAACTGGAAGCATGAACTCAAGGCTGTGTGAGGGATTTTGAGCTGGGCTCAGCAGGGCAGGTTCCAAACAGACCCAGAGCTGAACCAGGCGCCAACTCAAGGCTGTGTGAGAGTTTTTGAGCTGGGCTCAGCAGAGCAGGTTCTAAGCTGAACCAGGCACCAACTCAAGGCTGTGTGAGAGTTTTTGAGCTGGGCTCAGCAGAGCAGGTTCCATCCTTTTAAATAATGCAGGAAATTCACAACCCAGAGCTGAACCAGGCACCAACTCAGGGCTGTGTGAGGGGTTTTTGAGCTGGATTCAAACAAACCCAGAACTAACCCAGGGCTGTGTGAGGGTTTTTGAGCTGGGCTCAGCAGAGCAGGCTCCAAACAGACCCAGAGCTGAAGCAGGCACAGCCCAGGGTTCCAGTGTGACATTCCACAGGGCTTCCATGCCTATTCCTTGGGAAGTGGAGATGAGGCTGGAACAAAAAGCAGCAGCTAAAATTAAGCCAAGTTCCAGCTCCCTCACTAGTGGGTGCTAGGCCTGTTTCTAGGGAAACGCCGAGAGCTGTGTAAGGAGAGATGTTCCCAAACTCCCGGAGTTATTTGGAGCCCGGGGCTGCTGGGCTCTGCCCTGGAGGCTCCGTGGAAGGCTCTGCTCTCTTGGGGTGAGTTTTGTTCCCAAAGCCAAAGTTGGGGTTCCTCAGCAGTGCTGAGATCAGCTGGGGATAAAATCTGACACAGCTGAACTTTGCCCCATTTGAATTGCCCTTCAAACTGACATGATTTTGGTGGCTGCTCCTGCTCTGATTTATTGTCTTTATTGCAAGATTGGGGTTTTTTTTTGTAAAACTTGGGCAGCTGGCAGAGCTGGTTTGAGCAGCCTTCCCTCCCCTGGGAGCTGCCCGGGAGGGCCCTGGCCACACCTGAGGCTCAGGTGAGTGCCTGCCCTGCTGCACTGCTCAGCCTTGGCCAGGGCACCCCAGCCGGGGCCGTGTCCTGCTGTCCCTGCAGCAAATTCACTGTCACTCTCCCCGTTCTGAGAGTGACACCCCTTTGTTTCAGCCTGGGCCATCAGGAAAATCCAATTCTTGGCCAGCCTATTTTCCAGGGCAGGACACCCAGAGTGCTGCCAGGTGGGAGCTTCCTGTGGAGCAGAGAGGGTTTTGCCCTCTGCACGCAGCTGGTTTGATTTGTATTCAGGCTTCAGAAGACTGCAGGGTCAATGCGAGCAGATTTCAGAGCAGAATTGCAAGTGGGGTTTCAGGGTTTCAGGCAGGTTGCAGAACGTGGGATGAAGGATTTTGGCAGCAGGGCTGGTGTGGTTGGGGATGGGGCAGTGCAGCTGGAGATGCTCCTGGTCTGGTTTTTCCTCTTTACCTCCATCCTTCCCAACAAATCCTGCTGCCATAGGCTGAGGGATAATTTGGCACTTCCAATCATTGTTAAGCAAACGTTACCAGCAGCTGCTTGGTGTTTGGTGGTTGTGTCTCACATCTCTGCCCCGTGCCAGTGTCACACAGCTCCTCCCTGGCTCTGGCTTTATTCCAGCTCTGATCCATCAGGTGTCCTGTTTGCCTTTCCCATTTCTCCTTCCCTGCCATTCCTCAGGCTGTACCCCTTTTCTCTGGTTTTATTCCACCCCTGATCCTCCAGGTGTCCTGTCTGCCATTCCTCAGGCTGTATCCCATTCCTTAGGCTTTATTCCATCTCTGATCCTCCAGGTATCCTGTATCCCTTTCCTCAGGTTGTATCCCCTTCTGACTTTATTCCATCTCTGGTCCATCGGGTATCCTGTCTCCCTTTCCCACCTTGCCCTCCCTGCCATTCCTCAGGCATATGTATCCCATTCCTCTGGCATTATTCCATCTCTGATTGTCCAGGTATCCTGTATCCCATTCTTCAGGCTGTATCCCTGGCTCTGGTTTTATTCCACCCCTGATCCTCCAGGTATCCTGCCTGCCATTCCTCAGGCTGTATCCCATTCTTCAGGCTGTATCCCATTCCTCAGGCTTTATTCCAGCTCTGATCCTCCAGGTGTCCTGCCTGCCATTCCCACCTCTCCCTCCCTGCCATTCCCAGGCTGTGCCCCCTTCCCCTGCACCTCTCCCTGCTGTTCCCCTTTGCTCTCCCTGCTCCCAGGATTCATTCCAGACCCATCCTTGCTCTCATTTTCCAGCCTCCAAGAAAGCAGACGAATTTATGAACCAACCTAAAACACGATCCAGCTGCTCCTCCCCAACACATCCCCGCGCCCAGGGAGAGCCTCCTGCAGCCCCTCTGGGGGTGCTGGTTTGTGCTGGTCTTTGTTTATTTCTGCAGGTGAGATCTGTGGGCTGAGAGCCTGTCCTGGTGCCTCTGACCTCAGATCAGAGAGGTGAGTGAGATCACAGGTACAGTTACCAGGAGCACTTTTAGTACAGCCTGATCTGTGAGGTCAGACCCTGCAGAGATCACAGGCACAGTTACCAGGAGCACTTTTAGTACAGCCATGATTTATGGGGTCAGAGCCTGTCCTGGTGCCTCTCTGACCCTGCAGATATCACAGGTACAGTTACCGGGAGCACTTTTAGTACAGCCATGATTTATGGGGTCAGAGCCTGTCCTGGTGCCTCTCTGACCCTGCAGAGATCACAGGCACAGTTACCAGGAGCACTTTTACCACAACCTGATCTGTGGGGTCAGAGCCTGTCCTGGTGCCTCTCTGACCCTGCAGAGATCACAGGCACAGTTACCAGGAGCACTTTTACCACAACCTGCCAGTTATTGTTTCCTGCTCCTGGGCCAACTTTGCATAATTTTTTTTTTTTTAAAACCCAACTTTTATTTGGATTCACTAGAAGTGCATTTTGCAGACTGAAGGCTTAAATGTCATTGCAATCTTCCTGCCCTTCCCTATTAATCTTTGTGTCCCCTCCACTTCTGTGTCAGCTTTCCCAGGCAAATTTTAATTTGTTTTCTCTGTATGCCCACGTGTCTCCTGAGGGTTTGGGTGCTCAGGTGGCTGCCTCTGTGAGCAGGTCCTGGGGCACGGGGAAAGGCTCCTGTTTAATGTTAAACATTAAATTAAACATCCATTAAACAGTAACAGCTCCTGTTAATTTTCCAGCTCTTGGCTGTGTGCAGCACAGAATTTTCTGCCACCAAAGTCTCTCCTGTGCTCACAGCCCATAAAGAAGTGTGGGCAAACTCCTGCCTGCCCCACACCCTGTGGGAGCTGTCTGCTCCTCTCTTTCAGCCTTTTATTTTACCCCGGAGTAGGTGAAATAGGCACCCACCTCTTTGTGTCCTTCCAGCTACAAACTGGAGCAGCGGGAGTTAAAATCAGCTTCATCCATCAATTCCTGGAAAGCACTTCTGGGTTAGCACCAAACTCTTTGCTGTGGGAGGGTTTTTAATGTGGTTGTTTTGCAGGAATAGACTTCAGAGGAGCAGCACAGAGAATCCTCTGAACTATGACTAAGAGGCAGCGATCAGCAGGGTGATCTCCATCTGGTGTGCACAGTAATTGTACTGCTGTTGGCCAGTAAAGCCATTTTCAGATGAATCCCAGAATTCCAGACAGGAATTTGGGTTTGGAAAGGACCTTAAATCCCACCCCAGCATGGCAGGGACACCTCCCACTGTCCCAGTGGCTCCAAGTGTCCAACCTGGCCTTGGGCACTGCCAGGGATCCAGGGGCAGCCACAGCTGCTCTGGGAATTCCATCCCAGACTTTCAGCACCCTCCCAGGGAACAGTTCCTGCCCCAAATCCCGTCCATCCCCGCCCCCTGGCCGTGGGAACCCTGCAGAGCCTGCATCCCTGTATCCCAGCCCTCCGGAGCCCCCTCAGGGCTGTTTCTCTGCGGTGAGGAGCAGTGAGGAGCAGCTCCTGGCTCCCGGGGGCTGCCTGCCCTGCCCTGCCCGGGGAGAGGCGGCTGTGAGCTCCGGTTCCGTGCACAGCAAACCGTGCCAGGGCTGCTCTGGGGGCCCTGCTCTCCCTCCCAGCCAGCCCAGGCTCCAAACAATTGTTTTGTCATTGCTGGGGAGTGAGGAGAGTGGCCGCCTTTATTCTGTGAGGAGATGATTGCGGTACTGGAGATGGGGGGGAGCTGGAGAGGCCACAAAGGCAACACAGCCATTTAATAATGCAGCAAACACATAAACTGTATTTCCCTTTGCCCAATTACTGCCCTGCTTCGGCTTTACGGTGCTGGAGAGCAGCAGTTTATCCAGAGAAGTGCCAGGGTGATTGCAGGTACGATCCAGGGATTTTATCTATGGATGTGTGTCCCTGTAGGTACACGTGTGTGAGCGCACTGTATGTGTGTGAGTGCAATAGACACATGTGTAGGTACAATGTACACGTGTGTGGGTACAACGTACATGTGTAAGTGCACTGTACATGTGTGTGAGTGCACTGTACATGTGTGAGTGCACTGTACACGTGTGAGCGCACTGTACACATGTGTGAGTGCAACAACGTACACACGTGTGAGTGCACTGTACATGTGTGTGAGTACAATATACATGTGTGAGTGCAATGTACACACATGTGAGTGCACTGTACATGTGTGAGTACAATATACACATATGTGGGTACAATATACAAGTGTGTGGACACAATATACACGTGTGTGAGTGCACTGTATATGTGTGAGTACAATATACACGTATGTGGGCACAATATACACATGTGTGTGCGCACTGTATGTGTGTGAGTGCAATAGACACATGTGTAGGTACAGTGTACACGTGTGTGGGTACAATGTACATGTGTAAGTGTACTGTTCACGTGTGTGTGAGTGCACTGTATACACGTGTGAATGTAATGTACACGTGTGTGAGTGCACTGTACACATGTGTGAGTGCAAGAACGTACACACGTGTGAGTGCACTGTACATGTGTGAGTACAATATACACATATGTGGGTACAATATACACGTATGTGGGCACAATATACACGTATGTGGGCACAATATACACGTGTGTGTGCACACTGTATGTGTGTGAGTGCAATAGACACATGTGTAGGTACAATGTACACATGTGTGGGTACAATGTACATGTGTAAGTGTACTGTACGTGTGTGTGAGTGCACTGTACATGTGTGTGAGTACAATATACACGTGTGAGTGCAATGTACACACGTGTGAGTGCACTGTACATGTGTGTGAGTACAATATACACGTGTGAGTGCAATGTACACACGTGTGAGCGCACTGTACATGTGTGAGTACAGTATACAAATATGTGGGTACAATATACACGTGTGTGGGTGCACTGTATGTGTGTGAGTACAATATACACATGTGTGAGTACAATATACACGTATGTGGGCACAATATACACGTGTGTGTGTGCACTGTATGCATGTGAGTGCAATAGACATGTGTAGGTACAATGTACACGTGTGTGGGTACAATGTACATGTGTAAGTGTACTGTACATGTGTGTGTGAGTGCACTGTACATGTGTGAGTGCACTGTACACATGTGTGAGTGCAACAACGTACACACGTGTGAGTGCACTGTACATGTGTGTGAGTACAATATACACGTGTGAGTGCAACGTACACACGTGTGAGTGCACTGTACATGTGTGAGTACAATATACACGTGTGAGTGCAATATACACGTGTGTGGGCACAATATACACGTGTGTGTGCGCACTGTATGTGTGTGAGTGCAAAAGACACGTGTGTAGGTACAATGTACACGTGTGTGGGTACAATGTACATGTGTAACTGTACTGTACATGTGTGTGTGAGTGCACTGTACAAGTGTGAGTGCAATGTACATATGTGAGTACAATATACACGTGTGAGTGCAATGTACATGTGTGAGTACAATATACGTGTGTGAGCACACTGTATGTGTGTGAGTGCAATAGACATGTGTAGGTACAATGTACACCTGTGTGGGCACAATGTACATGCATAAGTGTACTGTACATGTGTGTGTGAGTGCACTGTACACGTGTGAGTGCACTGTACATGTGTGAGTGCAACAACGTACATACGTGTGAGTGCACTGTACGTGTGTGAGTACAATACACTCATATGTGGGTACAATATACACGTGTGTGGGCACAATATACACGTGTGTGTGCGCACTGTATGTGTGTGAGTGCAATAGACACATGTGTAGGTACAATGTACACGTGTGTGGGCACAATGTACCTGTGTAAGTGTACTGTACACGTGTGTGTGCAATGTACATGTGTGAGTACAATATACACATATGAGTACAATACACACGTGTGTGGGTACAATATACATACGTGTGAGTGCACTGTACACAGTGAGTACAATATACATGTGTGTGAGTACAATATACATGGGTATGAGTGCACTATACACGTGTGAGTACACCGTACGTGTGAGAGTACAATATACACACACGTGTGAGTGCACTGTACACGTGTGTGGGTACAATACATACGGATGAGTACAATATACATGTGTCTGAGTGCACTATACACATGTGAGTACAATATACACGTGTGTGGGTACAATATACGTGGGTGTGAGTGCAATGTACACGTGTGAGTATAATGTACACATGTGTGGGTACAACATACACATGTGTGAGTGCAATATACCTTTGTGTGAGTAAAATATACACATGTGAGTGCAGTGTACGTGTGTGTGAGTGCAATGGACACGGGTGTGAATGTACTGTCCACGTGTGTGAGCACACTGTCCATGTGTGTGGGTACAATGTACATGTGTGTGAGCACAATTTACATGTGTATTGGTACAATGTACATATGTGAGTGCACTGTCCGTGTGTGTAGATCCAATGTACACGTGTGTGAGCACACTGTCCATGTGTGTGGATCTAATGTACACATGTGTGAGCACACTGTCCATGTGTGTGGGTACAATATACATGTGTGTGAGCACAATTTACATGTGTGTGGGTACAATGTATGTGTGTGAGCACACTGTCCATGTGTGTGGTACAATGTACATGTGTGTGAGCACAATTTACATGTGTGTGGGTACAATGTACATGTGTATTAGCACACTGTCCACGTGTGTGGGTACAATGTACACGTGTGTGAGCAGAATTTACATGTGTATTGGTACAATGTACATATGTGAGTGCACTGTCCACGTGTGTGGATCCAATGTACACGTGTGTGAGCACACTGTCCATGTGTGTGGATCTAATGTACACATGTGTGAGCACACTGTCCATGTATGTGGGTACAATATACATGTGTGTGAGCACAATTTACATGTGTGTGGGTACAATGTACATGTGTGAGCACAATTTACACGTGTGTGGGTACAATGTACACGTATGTGAGTGCACAGCTGCTGTGTCACTCCAACCCACGCCCTCAGTGCTCCCTTGGTGCTTGTCCCACACTGGGAGCAGCTCAAACCTGCTGAGAGAGGCTCCAGGGTGGCAGGTCAGGGACATTGGGATTTATTGGGCACCTGTGTGAGAGTGGGGAAAAAATAAAGGCATGAAATAATGTGTAAAAACCCCACCCCAAAACATCCAGGCAAATAAAACCTCAAAAGCACTCCCAGAGAAGAGACTTTCAGCTGCAGGAAGCAGAGTGTAAGTGGGGAGTTGTTAGGCTTGTCCCAGCTCTGGCAGATCTCAGGGCACCTAATGATGCACGTGGGACAAATCCAGCCGTGACCGCAGTGAGCAGAGATGTGAGGAGGGGAACAGGGCTGGCCTTAGATTGTGCTGCAATCCAGAAGGCAAGAAAGAGATTATTGGAGGCCCGGGAAGGAGCAGGAGCAGAGGGACTGTGAACTATGACATTGTTCTGAGGGGCAGAGCACGGGGCCCGCGCAGGATCCGGGGAGGCAGCGGTGCAATGAGGGATGAGCCAAGGGGGCTTTTAAAGGAACACCTCTCCTGCCTTGTCCACGTTTTTTTTCCCACTTCTCATCCTCCTGAGTGGTTTTATCAGTGATGTCCTGGCCGTGCCTCTCCCTGCTGGAAGTTCAGAGCTTTCCTCTGCCTGTGCCCCAGGTCTGTGGGTTTTGGGATGAGGTTCCTGTGCTGCCCCATCAGCTGGGAGTTATCCATGTGCTTGTGAGGGACAAACCCTTCCCTGAACTCGGCCCTGGCCTGGCTCTGCTCTTTGTTTTTACTCTTTTCGTACAAATCTGTGAAGGGCCCAGGGTCACACAGAGCCTGTGGGAGAGACTGCCCAGGGAAAGGTGGGGGGCTGCCAAAGCTGGGGGGATGGAGGTGCCTTTTCCTTTTCCCAGCTGGAATGGAGGGATGGAGGTGCCTTTTCCTGGCTGGAATGGCAGGTGGAGGTGCTCCTTCCTTTTCCTGCTGGAATGGCAGGATGGAGATGCCTTTTCCTGGCTGGAATGGCACATGGAGATCACTTTCCCTTTTCCCTGCTGGAATGACAGGATGGATGTACCTTTTCCTTTTCCCAGCTGGAATGTCACATGGAGATCGCTTTTCCTTTTCCCAGCTGGAATGGGGGGATGGAGGTGTCCTTTCCTTTCCCTGCTGGAATAGTACATGGAGATCGCTTTTCCTTTTCCCTGCTGGAATGGCAGGATGGAGGTGCCTTTTCCCTTTCCCTGCTGGAATGACAGGATGGAGGTGCCCTTTCCCTTTCCCTGCTGAAATGGCACATGGAGGTGCCCATTCCTTTCCCTGCTGGAATGGCAGGGTGGAGGTGCCCTTTCTCTTTCCCTGCTGAAATGGCACATGGAGATCGCTTTTCCTTTTCCCTGCTGGAATGGCAGGATGGAGGTGCCCTTTCCCTGCTGGAATGACAGGATGGAGGTGCCCTTTCCTTTTCCCTGCTGGAATGACAGGATGGAGGTGCCCTTTCCTTTTCCCAGCTGGAATGACAGGATGGAGGTGCCCTTTCCTTTTCCCTGCTGGAATGGCAGGATGGAGTTGCCCTTTCCTTTTCCCTGCTGGAATGGCACATGGAGGTGCCCTTTCCTTTCCCAGCTGGAATGGCAGCCCCGGGAGGGCTGCAGGCCCAGCTCAGTGGCACAGCCCTCATGTGTGATGTGCCCAGGAAAGCTGCGCTGGCTCCGGGTGTCCCCGGGTTTGGGGTGAGCCCGCAGCACCCACCCGGGGCTGGGCAGCTCCGCCCTGGGGATGAGCTCACCTGCAGGGAGGCTCAGGGACCAGACTGGGCTGCAACGCTCACAGCCCACACATTTTTTATATGTCTGTGTGCTCAGCGGTGTGCATTGCTGAAAATGCTAAAAAAGATACAAAAATCACTGTATTTTATGGATCTATTTATATAGTACATAAATATATAACATGTTTTATATTTATATATTATATAAATAGATATGTTTTATATTTATTTATTATACAAGTTTATAATTTTAAATATATGTATATTATTTAAATATATAAATTTTTAATATTTGTATATTATATAAATAGAACATGTTTATATTTATATATTATATAAATTTATAACATGTTTGATATTTATTTATTATACAAATATATAATTTAAAATATATGTATATTCTATAAATATATAACATGTTTTATATTTGTATATTATATAAATAGAACATGTTTTATATTTATATATTTATAAATATATAACATGTTTTATATTGATTTATTATACAAACAGATAATTTGAATATATGTATATTATGTAAATATAGAACAATTTATATATTTGTATATTACATAAATATAACTTGTTTTATATTTATATATTATATAAATATATAACGTTCTATATTTATATATCATATAAGCACATATGTTTTATATTTATTTATTATACAAATTTATAATTTTTAATATATGTATATTATATAAATATATAACACCTTTTATATTTGTAGATTATATAAACAAAACATGTTTATATTTATATATTATATAAATATACAACATGTTTTATATTGATTTATTATACAAATATATAATTTCTAATACATGTATATTATATAAATATATAACAATTTTTATATTTGTATATTTTATAAATATAACGTGTTTTATATTTATATATTATATAAATAGATAATATGTTTAATATTCATTTAATATACAATCATATAATTTGAATATATGTATATTATGTAAATATAGAACAATTTATATATTTTTATATTATATAAATATAACATGTTTTATATTTATATATTATATAAAATATATAGCTTTTCAAATATTTATATATTATATAAATGTATAACTTATATGTTATATATCCAGAACATTTTTATATTTGTATATTATATAAATAAATAACGTTTTTAATATTTGTACATTATATATAAATATATAACATTTTTATATCTATATATTATATAAATAGATAACTCTTAATATTTGTATATTATATAAATATATAATTGAAAAATATGTGTATATTATAGAAATCTATAACATTTTATATTTATATATTATATCGATAGATAACATTTTAATATTTATATATTATATAAATATATAACATTTTTTATATTTCTATTCTGAGAACATCTGCCTGTGCCCAGCCCCATTAAGCTGCAGAGGGTCTCTGCTGCTTTGGCTTTCTTCTCCCAGCTCCTGGAGCTGCCCTTTGAACATTCTGACCCATCCACAGCCCCTTCCCCAGCAGGCTGGAGCGTGAGCTGTTCTCCAAACACATTTCATCAAAACCCGCCAGATGTGACCCACAAAACATGACCCCTCCAGAGGATGTGTTGCTTATTTTCCTTCAATTCCTTCTCTTGGTTGCAGAACAGTTTGGTGGTAAATTGCTGGGATGAAATATGGAAGGGCAGAGTTTAAATCTCTTCTGCCTCAGGGGTTCCAGCTAAACCCAGCTCCTTCCCCTGGGATGTGCCTGGATTTCGGGGTGCTGGGAGAGGGACCCTTCCCCTGGGGTCTGTCTGGATTTCGGGGTGCTGGGAGAGGGACCCTTCCACTGGGATCTGTCTGGATTTCGGGGTACTGGGAGAGGGACCCTTCCCCTGGGGTCTGCCTGGATTTTGGGGTGCTGGGAGAGGGACCCTTCCCCTGGGGTCTGCCTGGATTTCGGGGTGCTGGGAGAGGGACCCCTCTGGGCTGGGACAACAGCCGGAGCCCCCTGAGCTCAAGGAGCAACGGGGGAAATGTCACTGACATGGGGAGCAGGAGTTTGGGGGTTCTGCTCCATTTACATATAAATACAGTAACAATCCCAAAGAAAAGGTGCTGGGCTGCTGCACTTTTCTGTTGGAGGCTGTTCAAAGGCAGCTCTGAATGGGCGAGAATTTCATTTTTTGGCACCTGTGTGCAGCTAAGGAATCTGGCCCCAAATGTTCGCTCTGCCCTTTCCTGCGACCTCCCTGGGCCTTCTGACATGAAACATTTAAAATAAATTTCTGCCTGTGAGAAGGGAACACGGGAGAAAACCCCGTTCTCTATGTGATCCTTGTCCCTTCAGCTTCCCTTTGCCCCTGCCCTGGGCTTTGTGTTGTTCCAACCCCACAGTCCTATCCCGGATGCACAATCCTGTCCTGGGTGCACAGTCCCTGTCCTGGATGCACAATCCCTGTCCCAGCCCCACAATCCTGCCCCACCCCCACAATCCTGTCCCAACCCCACAATCCCTGTCCTGGATGCACAATCCCTGTCCCAGCCCCACAATCCCTGTCCTGGATGCACAATCCCTGTCCTGGATGTGCAATCCCTGTCCTGGATGCACAATCCCTGTCCCAGCCCCACAATCCCTGTCCCAGCCCCACAATCCCTGTCCCAGCCCCACAATCCCTGTCCCAGCCCCACAATCCCTGTCCCAGCCCCACAATCCCTGTCCCAGCCCCACAATCCCTGTCCCAGCCCCACAATCCTGTCCCAGCCCCACAATCCTGTCCTGGATACACAATCCCTGTCCCAGTCCCACAATCCTGTCCCAGCCCCACAATCCTGTCCCAGCCCCACAATCCCTGTCCCAGCCCCACAATCCTGTCCTGGATACACAATCCCTGTCCCAGTCCCACAATCCCTGTCCCAGCTCCACAATCCCTGTCCTGGATGCACAACCTTGTCCTGGATGCACAATCCCTGTCCCAGTCCCACAGTCCCTGTCCCAGCCCCACAATCCTGTCCTGGATGCACAATCCTGTCCTGGATGCACAATCCTGTCCTGGATGCACAATCCCTGTCCCAGTCCCACAGTCCCTGTCCCAGCCCCACAATCCCTGTCCCAGCCCCACAATCCTGTCCTGACTCGGGCAGGACCCCCCTGCAGGAGCTTTCTGGGCTGTCCTGGATGTTTAACTGTGCTGGGAATTGAGCTGGTTCCTTGCTCGTGAGCTTTACAACCAAAGGACATAAAAAGAGGCTTTGCTGAAGTGGAGCAAATGTTTTGCAGCTCGTACAGCCCCCCTGGGTTCGGATGTTGTGAGGCTGTTGATAATTTCAGGTTCATTTCTTACTGTCCTTGCACTGGAGAGCTCAGAGCCCTCTCGGTGGTTTTTAAGCTCGAGCAGATGGAATAATAAGAGTGGCTATGGCAATGAAACTTATATAACTTATAATTTGTGACATAAAAAGGTGGCAAATATTCTTATTCTGGGCATTTGAGAATGATTAATTTATACTGATTTATTTCCTGCCTCGGTTGTATTTCACTTCAGCCAGTGCTGAGGTTGTGTGAGGAGCAGAACCTGCTGTGTAGTACAAAATCAAGTGTCAGGGGACAGAGGAACGGGGCCTGAATTATTTTGTGCAGTCACTCGATGAGGTCACGCTGTGTTAAAAAAATAAATGTTTCATTCCCTATCAATTATTCAGGGCTTTAGTAGCCAAAACTCAGATGGGGCTGAGTCCCAGAGAGCCTGAGCCCAGGATTTCCTCCTGCTGAGCCAGTGCCAGGCTGGCATTCCTCACCCTGGAATTCCCCCCTGGAATTCCCCACCCTGGTATTCCCCACCCTGGCATTCCCCACCCTGGTATTCCCACCCTGGAATTCCCCCCTGGTATTCCCACCCTGGTATTCCCCACCCTGGCATTCCCCACCCTGGTATTCCCACCCTGGAATTCCCCCCTGGTATTCCCACCCTGGCATTCCCCCCTGGAATTCCCCCCTGGCATTCTCCCCTGGCATTCCTCATCCTGGAATACCCCCCTGGAATTCCCCACCCTGGTATTCCCCCCCCGGCATTCCCCCCCTGGAATTCCCCCCTGGCATTCTCCCCTGGCATTCCCACCCTGGAATTCCCCCCTGGTATTCCCACCCTGGCATTCCCCCCTGGAATTCCCCCCTGGCATTCCCACCCCTGGAATTCCCCCCTGGCATTCACCCCTGGCATTCCCTCCCCAGCATTCCCCCCTGGAATTCCCCCCTGGTATTCCCACCCTGGCATTCCCCCCTGGAATTCCCCCCTGGCATTCCCCACCCTGGTATTCCCCACCCTGGCATTCCCCACCCTGGTATTCCCACCCTGGAATTCCCCCCTGGTATTCCCACCCTGGCATTCCCCCCTGGAATTCCCCCCTGGCATTCTCCCCTGGCATTCCTCATCCTGGAATACCCCCCTGGAATTCCCCACCCTGGTATTCCCCCCCCTGGCATTCCCCCCCTGGAATTCCCCCCTGGCATTCTCCCCTGGCATTCCCACCCTGGAATTCCCCCCTGGTATTCCCACCCTGGCATTCCCCCCTGGAATTCCCCCCTGGCATTCCCACCCCTGGAATTCCCCCCTGGCATTCACCCCTGGCATTCCCTCCCCAGCATTCCCCCCTGGAATTCCCCCCTGGTATTCCCACCCTGGCATTCCCCCCTGGAATTCCCCCCTGGCATTCCCCACCCTGGAATTCCCCCCTGGCATTCCCCCTGGCATTCCCCCCCATGGCATTCCCCCCTTGGAATTACCCCCTGGCATTCCTCACCCTGGCATTCCCCCCTTGGCAATCCCCACCCTGGAATTCCCCCCTGGCATTCCCCACCCTGGAATTCCCCCCTGGCACCTCTCTGTGTTTTAGGGGCTGATGTGGGGTTGCTGCAGGGGCAAACCCACAGATGTGCAAGTGCCACTCTGTGATCCCCAGGGACAGGAGGAGAGGGAACGGCCCCAGGCTGGGCCAGGGCAGGCTCAGGGTGGGCAGCAGCAGGAATTTCCCCATGGAAAGGGGGCTCAGGCCTTGGCAGTGCCCAGGGAGGGTTGGAGTGCCCATCCCTGGAGGTGTCCCAGCAATTCCTGGAGGTGGCACTCAGGGCTCTGGGGACAGCCTGGCCATGGGGCACAGCTGGCACTCCAGGACCTCGGAGCTCTTTTCCAGCCTCACTTCTGGCATCCTGAACACCAGAATCCCAAAGGCTTTTCCCAAAAGGGAACATCCATCCAATCCAGCCCCAGCAGCAGAGGTGTCCCTGCCCCAGCCCCTTCTGGCAGGGAACATTTTGTGTTCCCCACAGCTCCAAACCCCTCACAGCAGCAACAGGAAAGGAGCCCTGGAAGTCCTGAAAATCCCATTTCTGCATTTTGGGGGAAAAATTCTTCCTGGAAAGGGGCTCAGGGCTTGGCAGTGCCCAGGGAGGGTTGGAGTGCCCATCCCTGGAGGTGTCCCAGCAATCCCTGGAGGTGGCACTCAGGGCTCTGGGTGGTCATGGGTCACACCTTACCCTCAGTGGTCCTGGAGGGCTTTTCCAGCCTCAGGGACTCTGGGATAAAATCATTGGGAATGCTCCCCGAGGGCTCAGTCCTGCACAGCTCAGACTGACCAGGAAACCTGTGAGAGTCCTGAGAGGAGGTGTCAGGATCAGTGTGGGGTTGGGTGCCTGCTGCTCTCCCAACCCCATCCCAAACCCTGCCAGTGCTCTGAAAGCTCCCAGGAAATGTTCCCTCCATCAGGGATATTCCAGAGGCTTTCCCGTGCCAGAGCAGCTGCCAGAGCTTTGCTCACACAATTTCTTCCTGCTGCTGCTGAGGCCAGGGAGGGGAGAAACACCCCCAGCCCTGTTAGACTGTGTTTCCTGACAGACACCTTGAATTTTGGCAAATACTGAAGGACAAACAGGAATGGGCTCCCTTCCCACTTCTCCCAAAGATGTCGTGTCCGCAGGATTCCTGCTGGGATTTTGTGTCAGCAGCACCCAGCTGGGGAGCTGAGTCTGCAGGGGTGAATTAAATGTTCACTTTCCAGTGAATTCCAAGGGCCATAGGAGCTCAAAAAACACAGTTTCCCAAACCATGGCATTATTTCCCAAACCATGGCATTATTTCCCAAACCATGGCATTATTTCCCAAACCATGGCATTATTTCCCAAACCATGGCATTATTTCCCATGAAAAACGAGGTTCAGTTTCTTAGACAAATTTAGAAGTTTAATAAAAAATAAAAAGAAAACAGACAATTAGAAGAGACAAAAGCAAAATTCAGTTTCTCACCGAGGGTGCCTGGCACAGAACCAGCCAGCACCCCGTTAACAGAGAGTTTGTTCCTTAAAAACATCAGCCTGTTGCACATTTAAAAATTCACATGCATGATTCAAACATTCCTTTGGAGTGGGAATTTCTTTGCTCAGTTTCAACTCTGCCCCAACCATTTTATCTGGTGGATGTGAGTGGTTCCATTCCATCTGATAGCACAGGTTCCATAAATTCTCCCGGGGTTCTGGTCATCTTCATTTGGACAAGATACTGATAACAGAGGTTCAATAAATTTCTTTTCGTAGCTTTTGGTCAGCAATCTTCATTTGGTTAATGCAGAAGGATCCCCCCTACCTCCTGGTTTGCCAGTTTAAACACTACAGAAAAAAACCCCCAGTCTTTCACTTATAACACTAAGTTACAATCATAAAAAAATATATATATTTATCACATTTCTAAACTCTATTAATAAAAGAAAATACAGTACAATCTTCCTGCATTCAACATACAATATTCATTTTAATATTTGCGAAAAGCCAACTCTATACTGTGCATTTATAACAATTCCCAAACCATGGGATTATTTCCCAACCAATGGCACAATTTCCCAAACCATGGCACAATTTCCCAACCAATGGCACAATTTCCCAAACCATGGCACAATTTCCCAACCAATGGCACAATTTCCCAAGACATGGCACAATTTCCCAAACCATGGCACTAATTCCCAAACCATGGCACTATTTCCCAACCAATGGCACAATTTCCCAAACCATGGCACAATTTCCCAACCAATAGCACAATTTCCCAACCAATGGCACAATTCCCCAAACCATGGCACTATTTCCCAAACCATGGCACAATTTCCCAACCAATGGCACAATTTCCCAAACCGTGGCACAATTTCCCAACCAATGGCACAATTTCCCAACCAATAGCACAATTTCCCAACCAATGGCACAATTTCCCAACCAATGGCACAATTTCCCAACCAATGGCACAATTTCCCAACCAATGGCACAATTTCCCAACCAATGGCACAATTCCCCAAACCATGGCACTATTTCCCAAACCATGGCACAATTTCCCAACCAGTGGCACAATTTCCCAAACTGTGGCACAATTTCCCAACCAATGGCACGATTTCCCAAGCCATGGCACTGATTCCCAACCAATGGCACAATTTCCCAAACCATGGCACTAATTCCCAAACCATGGCACAATTTCCCAAACCATGGCACTATTCCCCAACCAATGGCACTATTTCCGAAACCATGGCACTATTCCCCAACCAATGGCAAAATTTCCCAAACCATGGCACTGCAGCAGCTGAGCTCCCCACAGCACGGGGGCTGCAGACATTGCTGCCCAGGAGATCCCATCGGGAGGGGCTCATCCATCCCCGTCAGCCCCGGGTCAGAACAGATAAATCACAGCGCTGCACAAGCTGCAATAAACACATTACCTGGGCAGGGAGGAGAGCAGTGGGGTGGGCCATTACTGCAGATAAATGATCGGGCTCTGCTGGTGAGCGCTAATGCTCCTGAATCACAGGGGTGTTCTCTGCTCAACTCTTGAAAGGTGAAATTAAAGTCCTTCCAAAAGAGCTCGTTCAAAACCCAATCTCAGCGCCGCTGCTGCTGCTGAGCTCGTGCCTAAAGATGAAAATCTCCCTCTCAGCAGGGCTGGAAACTTGAGCCAACCCCCCAGGGAAGGGAGGCTGGAGTTGAGTCCTGCTGAGCCTGGCTGGAATTCCCTTCCACAGCTCCTCAGTGCTCCGCAGCCACCCCGTGCTGATCTCACCCCGTGAGCTGCATTAACTCCCCCTGCTCGGCTCCTGGTGAGTGCTGAAGTGAAAAATGGGAAAGGAGGGAGAGGAGAAGCTTCAGGCTGTTCAGGTGAGGCAGAATTTACTCTTGAGGAAGAGAAAACCAAGGTGAGTTTGTGTGTGGCTGTGCTTCCAGCCAGGGCCAGGTCACCCACCTGTCACTGAAATGCAGCTCCAAGGCACTGGGGTGACACCAGGGTTAGAGACACCAGGGTGACACCAGGGTGACACCAGGGTGACACCAGGGTGACACCAGGGTTACAGACGCCAGGGTGACACCAGGGTTAGAGACCACAGGGTGACACCAGGGTTAGAGACCACAGGGTGACACCAGGGACACTCCGGGATTACAAGCACCAGGGTGACACCAGGGTTAGAGACACCAGCGTGACACCAGGGTTACAGACCCCAGGGTGACACCAGGGTTAGAGACCACAGGGTGACACCAGGGTTAGAGACCACAGGGTGACACCAGGGTTACAGACTACAGGGTGACACCAGGGACACCCCGGGATTACAAACACCAGGGTGACACCAGGGTTAGAGACACCAGGGTCATCCCAGGATTGCAGACGCCAAGGTTACATCAGGGACACCTCAGTGTTACAAACCCCGGAGTGACACAAGAGTGACACCAGGGTCACCTCAGGATGACCCCAGGGTTACCCCAGGATTTACAGACCCCAAAACAGCTGCGGGGAAGGCTCTGGGGCAGTGTGACAATGATGGATTTGGGGTGACAACCAGAGCTCTGCTGGGAGCCTGTGTGGGGCTGTTCCACACTGGAGAGACACAAAATGCAGCTGAGGTGTCTGAGGGCAGCTCTCACAGAGGAGGTGACAGTGTCCCCCCAGGATTAACCCCTCAGGGGCTGTAAATACACCCGAGGTGTCTCAGGGCTGCTCTCACAGAGGAGGTGACAGTGTCCCCCCAGGATTAACCCCTGAGGGGCTGTAAATGAGGCACAGCCCCGGTTCCCCAAGGCACACACCCCTGTCTCCCTCAGGCAGGTGCCCTCCGCTCTCCATTCCACTGTGATTCCTGAGCAGGACCTCACGAAGTTTGCTCTGACTGGGGCACTGGGACACGGAGGCAGCAGAAGTGCCTCGGTTAATTCGGAGAGCTCTGCCTGGCAGTGCTCTCTGTCTCCAGTGTGGGTTTGTGCTGTGGGACAGGAATGGCCCTTGCTGGCCTCTGGAGGCTTTGTTCTTGCAGTCGGTGGTGCAGTGATGTCCCTGGTGAAACGGGGGCGGAAATAAAACCCCACAACTAATCACAGTTGTTAGAGCGGTGTGTATTTAATCGTCCAAGATGTGTGGTGAATAACTTCACCAAAGACACTCATACCCACCCAATGGCCTTTCCCCTTATTATTCTCCAGGGTCTTACATATGCACAACATTATACAACCCACCTCATGCATATTCACGAGCTGGCCCCGCCCATCCTTGCCTTATATGGTAATTAACACCACGCCCATCTGGGCATGCTCAGTTTGTGGTGGTCTTATGGGGTCTCAGAGGATGAAGGAATCATTGTCCATTGAAGTCATCTTCAATGGACTCTTCACCTTTATTTCTCCTACGTGGCTTTTGGCCCTTTTGGCATAGTTTCAAGGGGATACTCAGTTTATGCTGCTAAAATTCTGTGTTCTCCCTCTTTATCTGCATTCTTGGCCTTGTTGTCCGGGGGTATTTACATTTTTCTCTTTACTATCACCAAAGAGTCCCAGATCCTTATAATATACAAAAGTTAACAGACACAGTGTTCAGTATCCACTAATTGCCTTCTAAAATGCAATTTAATATATGTTTTAAAGTACATCCTAACATACATGGGCCTGCTGTAAAGGATCATCTAAAATCCCCACATCCCTGTGTCACCTGCCTGCACGAGGCACCTCTTGCCTTGCTCCCTTTTTCCTGTATCATCTCCCTTGCTGATTTTTCAGGAGAGAAAACCTCTCCATCCACACCGGGGGTCCTGTGCCACCCTGGCAGGTAAATCCGTAATTGCAGCACCCCAGGACGTGGCTCCTCTCAGCTTTCAGCGCCTCTGAAATTCTGTTTGGGCAGCACTGAGGGCTGCTGGTGGCTTCAGCTCTACCGTTGTCCAACCCCACTGAAAGATCGAGGCCATTTGGAGGTCACTGCCAAATAATGCTCCTGCTGTAGTGGGGAAATAGACCTTTGACTAATGTGGCATTTCTGCGTGCATTTAAGTCACAAAAAGCTCCCCTTGCTGAAAGGCTGCTCGGCAGAAGTCAAAATATTGTTCCTCTTTCCTGTAAATGAATGCTGTGGGTTTGACAGCCGTCACGGACCTGACTTTAAATTTATTCTTTGTACACACAGTTTATCAAAAGGGGTTAGAAACATCATTTTAAAACAGTGTTTTGCTGCTCTCTGAAAACACGACGTGTAAATAATATTTCCTCAAGCATTTCGTTTATACTTTGGCTTTTGGATCCAGACTTTGGAAACGGATCTCTGCCATAACACGAATTCATCTGGCTGGCCAAAATTACCTTTATGTGCAGAGCCTTTCCTCGTCTGAGGGAGTGGGAATTGTGATGAATGCAAGAGTTCTGCATGGGGAGAGCGTGGCTGAGTGCCCATCCCTGCAGGGATTTCAGCCCTGTGCAGGTGGCACTTGGGGACAGGGGCAGGGCTGGCAATGTTGGACTCAGTGGTCTGAGAGAGTTTTCCAAACATGAGCTACCCATGTGTCCTGGTTCAGGGCAAATTTGGGGGAAAACCCCTGAATGGGTCCCTCTGGGATGCAAACCCAAACGGCCTTTCCCCTGACTGGTCCAGGAAATAAATACCTCGGAGAGAAGTGGAAAAAACCTATTTATTTAACAAACATTTTTAAATGTTTATTAAACTGCACGCTGCTTCTTTTTCCCCCGTCCCTCTCAGAACCAGTCTCAATGGTCCCGAACACAATATCCAGCACAAACAGAACAGAGTTGGGGACACAAGGATCAAAAGTCACCCCAGGACACCGTGCGGGGTGTGTGGGGTGTGTGGGTTGTGTGGGCTGTGTGTGGGGTGTGTGAGGTGGGGTGTGGGGTGTGTGGGGTGTGTGTGGGGTGTGTGTGGGGTGTGTGGGGGTGTGTGGGATGTGTGGGGTGTGTGGGGTGTGAGGGGTGTGTGGGGTGTGGGGTGTGTGGGGGGTGTATGGGATGTGTGGTGTGTGTGGGGTGTGAGGGGTGTGTGGGGTGTGGGGTGTGTGGGGTGTGGGGTGTGTGGGATGTGTGAGGTGTGTGGGGTGTGAGGGGTGTGTGGGGTGTGGGGTGTGAGGGGTGTGTGGGGTGTGGGGTGTGTGGGGTGTGTGGGATGTGTGAGGTGTGTGAGGTGTGTGGAGTGTGTGAGGTGTGTGGGATGTGTGAGGTGTGTGGGGTGTGAGGGGTGTGTGGGGTGTGGGGTGTGAGGGGTGTGTGGGGTGTGGGGTGTGTGGGGTGTGTGGGATGTGTGAGGTGTGTGGGGTGTGTGGAGTGTGTGAGGTGTGTGGGGTGTGTGGGATGTGTGGGGTGTGTGAGGTGTGTGGGGTGTGGGGTGTGTGGGGTGTGAGGTGTGTGAGGTGTGTGGGGTGTGTGAGGTGTGTGGGGTGTGTGAGGTGTGTGGGGTGTGTGGGTGTGTGGGGTGTGTGAGGTGTGTGAGGTGTGTGAGGTGTGTGGGATGTGTGGGGTGTGTGGGGTGTGAGGTGTGTGAGGTGTGTGGGGTGTGTGGGGTGTGTGGGGTGTGTGAGGTGTGTGAGGTGTGTGGGGTGTGTGAGGTGTGTGAGGTGTGTGGGGTGTGTGGGTGTGTGGGGTGTGTGAGGTGTGTGAGGTGTGTGAGGTGTGTGGGATGTGTGGGGTGTGTGGGGTGTGAGGTGTGTGAGGTGTGTGGGGTGTGTGAGGTGTGTGGGGTGTGTGAGGTGTGTGGGGTGTGTGAGGTGTGTGAGGTGTGTGGGGTGTGTGGGGTGTGTGGGGTGTGTGGGGTGTGTGGGGTGTGTGGGGTGTGTGGGGTGTGGGCTTGGCTGCTCTGCCTGAATCCTCCCCGAGCAGTTTTTCCTCAGGAGATCTCACTGGGGATGGGTGGCAGTCACCACCACCTCAATCCCACCTTGCTGCATCTTCCCCTCCAGCCTCCTCCCTCTGTGCCCCTTGCAGGGCAGCTGGGTCAGCTGTGAGTGAAATCCCTGCAAGGAGCCCCCAGTGCCTCTGCTGTGACCCCCCAAAAAGGGGCCTGGGGAGCTCCTCACTCAGCAGCTCCATGTGCTCCTCTCCTCTCTGAATTACAGACAAAAACTCTCCATCAGCGGTGCTCTCCTGCTCACTCTCCAGCATTATTAACTGCCTGCTCACCCCTTCTCTCAGCTGTTGATGTATTACACAGAAAATGCAGAGTTGGCTCCTGGGCAGCTCCTTAATGTAGGCGAGCTCTGAACATGTGCTGCCTTGTTATCCACGCCGTGGATAATCTGGAATTCAGACGTTTCTCCCGAACCCAAAGTTCGCCCAGAAATTAAATGTAATCCCGGGTGCTGGTTATCTGAATCCTTCAGACATCCCTCAAGTCACACAGCTAATCAGGATCACTGGCATGCAGCCTTTAAGCATCCTAATTTTATTCAGTCAGGAAAAATATCACTGAAGAATAAACCCCATTGCATGGGAAATCATCTGGATCCTTTTAGTAGGGTTTAACATTCTCATTTTTTCTTTTTTTTAGCGTTTTCCATTAGGATCAGTGGAAAGGATTTGACTCGAGCACCCATGGACACCCCTCTTTGGCAAGGAGTGGCAAAGTCAAATCCGCCACTTTCAAAATCTGCTCCACAATTAAATTTTCCGAGAGCCCTATTGATGTGCAGCAGGATTTTGTTTTTTGGGAGCTGATGGCAGTGGGTATTAGCAGGCAGACGTGGTTCAAAGCTGAGCTCTGCTGACTGACAGCTCATTTCACAGTTTGCTGCAGCTCTGTGTGCATCTGCCGAGTGCCAGGGAGGGCAGAGCTGTGGGGTCAGTGCCAGGGAGGGGCAGAGCTGTGGGGTCAGTGCCAGGGAGGGCAGAGCTGCAGGGTCAGTGCCAGGGAGGGCAGAGCTGTGGGGTCAGTGCCAGGGAGGGCAGAGCTGTGGGGTCAGTGCCAGGGAGGGCAGAGCTGAGGGGTCAGTGCCAGGGAGGGCAGAGCTGGGGGTCAGTGCCAGGGAGGGCAGAGCTGTGGGGTCAGTGCCAGGGAGGGCAGAGCTGTGGGGTCAGTGTCAGGGAGGGAAGAGCAGGGTCAGTGCCAGGAGGGGCAGAGCTGTGGGGTCAGTGCCAGGGAGGGGCAGAGCTGTGGGGTCAGTGCCAGGAGGGGCAGAGCTGAGGGGTCAGTGCCAGGGAGGGCAGAGCTGCAGGGTCAGTGCCAGGAGGGGCAGAGCTGCAGGGTCAGTGCCAGGGAGGGGCAGAGCTGTGGGGTCAGTGCCAGGGAGGGCAGACCTGCAGGGTCAGTGCCAGGGAGGGAAGAGCTGCAGGGTCAGTGCCAGGGAGGGCAGAGCTGCAGGGTCAGTGCCAGGGAGGGCAGAGCTGTGGGGTCAGTGCCAGGGAGGGCAGAGCTGTGGGGTCAGTCCCAGGGAGGGCAGAGCTGTGGGGTCAGTGCCAGGAGGGGCAGAGCTGTGGGGTCAGTGCCAGGGAGGGCAGAGCTGCAGGGTCAGTGCCAGGGAGGGCAGAGCTGTGGGGTCAGTCCCAGGGAGGGCAGAGCTGCAGGGTCAGTGCCAGGGAGGGCAGACCTGCAGGGTCAGTGCCAGGGAGGGCAGAGCTGTGGGGTCAGTGCCAGGTGGGGCAGAGCTGCAGGGTCAGTGCCAGGAGGGGCAGAGCTGTGGGGTCAGTGCCAGCTCCCCGTTTTTATTCACACAGGGACGAGTTCCTGGCACGGTCCCTGGGGGAGCCCCCAGAGCTCCCAGCCCTTCCCCAGGGCTGTTCCCACTGCCAGGAGCACCTGAGGCAGGTGAGCTCCCTGTGCTGGGGGAGCAGCAGGCTCAGGGTTCAGCTCTGCTGCTCCTGTGGGGTTTGGTGTTTTCCATGGGGCTGCAGATCTGCTGCCCTCGGTCCTGCAGGGCTGGAGCCCCTCTGGAGCCAGGCTGGGACACCTGGGGGGACTCACCTGGAGGGGAGAAGCTCCAGGGAGAGCTCAGAGCCCCTGGCAGGGCCTGAAGGGGCTCCAGGAGAGCTGGAGAGGGACTGGGGACAAGGATGGAGGGACAGGACACAGGGAAGGGCTTCAAACTGTGAGTGGGCAGCTTTAGATGGGATCTTGGGAATCAGGAATTGTTCCCTGGGAAGGTGGGGAGGATCTATGATGGATTTCCCAGAGCAGCTGTGGCTGCCCCTGGATCTCTGGCAGTGCCCAAGGCCAGGTTGGGCTTTGGGACAGTGGGAGGTGTCCCTGCCATGGCAGGGGTGGGATTTGGGATGACAGAACCATGGAGTGGCTGGGATGAAGGGAGCTCAGGGCCCATCCTGTGGGGCTGTTCCATTCCCTCCAGCACTTTCAGTTCTCAGCCCTTTACCTGCCAGGCCTGTGGTGACAAAGCTCTGCCTTTCAGTTTCTCCGATACTTTTTGGTTAAGTGTTCTCAACTCCCATTAATGTCACCTTCCGCTCCTTCCTGCCACCCCTGTGACAGAATTCTGTGTCAGCAACTTACCTGGGGGGGTGGTACAGATGTAGAATTTAAGAAGGGGATTTAAGAAAGGAATTTAAGAAGGGAATTTAAGAAAGGAATTTAAGAAGGGAATTTAAGAAGGGAATTATTGCCCTGGACAAGTGTGGATTTGGTTTTACTTCTCTTTACTTCTCTGGTTATTTTTCCTGAGGGGCCCCAGTACCCTGTTGGCTGCAGGGATCCCCGAGGTGCTGCAGGGAAGCTGCTGCAATGTGAATTTTCTCCCCAGGTCCCTGAGTAGCTCACCTGGGCACGTGCAGCTGCCAGGCTGAGCACGGCTGCTCGGGCAGAGCGTTCCCTTCAGCGCGTTATTTAATGCAATTTCTCTTCTCTGTGCGTCTGAAAGGCGGTGATGGGAGGCAAAGAGCTGAAGATTGGAATAACTCAGAGGCAGGCAGTGCGTGGGGAAGGGGGAGGACTGGCCCAGCTGTATTTTGCTGTCGTTCCTCTAATGATAACACTTAAATGGGCCCATTATCCATTCTGAAACGCAATTGTGGCAATGTACAATTTCCTGCGCTGCGCCGAGCGAGGGACTTGACCTATTTAAATCTCAGAAGGAGAGGAGGAAAATGATGGTGTGTTGTTCCCTGCACCTGGAACTTGCAGGCTTGCAGGAATTGCTCCTGGTTTGGGCTGCTCCCGTGAGGCTCCACAGCCCCAGGGATGTCCCAGAGCCCCCCACACCCTGGAGTCACCACGTTCCTGCCACGGGGAGCTCTGGGGAGCCAAACCCTTCCCAAAGTCCTGCACGGCTCCTCCAGCTGGCTCGGCTAAAAATCCTGGGGATTTGCACAGCTGTGTGTCAGAGCAGATTGGAGATGGAATGGGATAAGGCAGGAAAGGAGGGATTGAGATGGGATTTGGGCAGGAATTGTTCCCTGGCAGGGTGGGCAGGCCCTGGCACAGGGTGCCCAGAGCAGCTGTGGCTGCCCCTGGATCCCTGGCAGTGTCCCAGGCCAGGTTGGACATTGGGGCTGGAGCAGCCTGGGACAGTGGGAGGTGTCCCTGGGACAGTGGGAGGTGTCCCTGCCATGCTGGGGTGGCACTGGGTGGGATTTGGGGTCCCTCCCAACCCAAACCAGGCTGGGATTCTGGGACTGTGTGACACCTGAGGATGTCCAAAGCAGTAACTCTGTCCCCTGCCCCAGCATGGAAGGGCCCTGCTGGGTTGGAGGGACCCTCTTTGTGCCCTCTACTTTTGGGAATGTTCATGGAATGTTCATGGAAAGACCTTAAACCCCTTCTAGATCCAATCCCCCTTCCATGGGCAACGACAGCAGTGCATAATCTGCATTTTCTGTTGGTTTGGTAATGACTGAAACTTTACGGGAGAGAAAATGGGAGTTTGTGAGGTTGTTTTTGGGGGAGGAAAAACTGATTCTTAGTGAAGTTGGTATTGCATTATTAATTTTTGATCTCCTGAGCAGGAAAGTCACAAACTGCACAACTCTCTTTGGCTGCAGCTGCAACAGCAGCAAGGGAAGGCGGCAAAGCTTTGATAGCTGCACGTTCTGTGGCCTGGGTTAAACTTTTTCCAGCGTTCTGAGGGAAGATCCTTCAGTTTCTGAGCACTCCAGGAAATTGGTACAGAGAGCTGGGAAGATGTAAGTGAACATTTGTGTGGCGGAGATAATCACATATGGGTGGGGACTCTGCTGCAGGATGACATGAGGGAGAATTTAAAAATCACATGTGTGTTAACAGATGGTTAAACCTGACACCAAATGTGAATTTCTTAGTGCAGAAACCAGCAAGAACAATTTAAAAATCGTGGGTTCATGAAATAACGAATAAAGCGACCCCATGCTTTAAAGCTGGGTTACAAATTCCCTCATTGGAAAGAATTTGATGGTTTGGGAGTGCTGTGACCCCTGATGGTGTCAGGCTGATCCCAGGGGTGTTGGTGGCACTGCTGGGCAGGACAGCAGCCAGGAGCCACCCCTGTGCCTGAGATGGCTTTTCAGGGCTCTGAAAGCTGCAGAGTTCAGTGAAAGGGCTGAGCTGGGCTTTGCCTGACCTTGGGGCTGGGAGCAGGGAGAGCCTCATCCCTGTGCTGTGCTGGGCTGGAACTCTGTCACCACTGTCACCTCTGTCACTCCTGTCACCCCCGTCACCTCTGTCACCTCTGTCACCTCTGTCACTCCTGTCACCGCTGTCCCCAGCCAGGCTCAACCCCCTTGGAAAGGCTCCCCTTTGGAATGACACGAGGTTTGCTCTTGGGAGGGACCCTAAAGGCCACGCAGGGACACCTTCACAGCCAGGTAGCTCAAGGTGATGCTGCTCCTGGTGCCAAGGGCAGAGCTGCTCTGTGCCAGCTCAGGAGGAGCTGCTGGGTGTAGGAATCCTTTCCTGTATCTCTGAGGGTCCAGCACCTCACAGAAAATGGCTTCAATAATTACCCAGGCAGCTCTTCAGGTGTGTTTGGTAAAAGCAAAAGGTTTAATCAATCAAAATAATAACTGTTAGAGAAATAAAAGCCTAGCACAGGTGCTTGAGAAGCCTCTGCACCTTGCTCAGACACCCTAAAAAGCTCCTTGGCTCCTCTGTGCTCTCTCTTTAGTGCCCGATGGTTCAGGGGGGATGTTTGGCCCAATGAAATCAGCACCAGGGTCTGATTTACACTTTCCAAACCCAATCCATGCCTCTGTGCTGGCACTGAGTTCTCATTAACAGAACAGCAAAGAACTTTCTGGGCTCTTCACCTTGTAAGAAGCACAAGGGGGGAGTCCCAAACCTTTCCCTGTATGGACTCACTCACTCAGGTGTGGGGTGCATTATTCCAGCGGGGTGCCATGCTCAGGTGTCACTGTTTGTCACAGCTCTGCAATGACCCAGCCTCCCTGCCTGGGCCAGGAATCATTGCCCTGCACCTCAGCAGCATTTCAAACACCACAATTGGAATTTTGGGTTTTTTCCCTACCCTGGAAGTTCAGAGATTAGCGCAGAGTGTTCACGGTGGCTTTTCGTGCTTTGGAAATGCAGAACAAACCTGCTTTAAACCCAGCAAACGGCAGCTGAAGGCTCGCATGGTTACACAGCCTAATTATAAACATTCTGCACATTCCAAAAGCACAGCGGAGTAAATAAATGCATCACCCAGCTGAAGACTGCATCCCTCAGTGTCAGACAGCGAGCACTTCGGAAAGTAATTAAAGGCAAAGGATCCATTGGAGTTCTGCAATTTAGCAGAAGTTTAGGTTTTACTCCAGGAACTGGGATGGAGTGGAGGGCAGCCCCCCCATGCAAACAATACCATGAATATTCATGTCTCTGGAGCTGGAAAATGAGTGATTTCTGTTGAGAGGAGAAACAAAGTGGTTTGGTTTTTTTTTTTTTTCTGGTTGTCTTTGAAAGGGAAAGGCTGTGTGCAATGTAGAAATGACTTGTGTTGTTCAGCTGTCACAGTTTATGGCACGGGGCTGGGCTGGCCCCGGCTGCATCACGGGCAGCACCTGGATCCATTCATTCATGGCTGGAAGTGCAGCCTGGCAGCTCCAGCCCATTCTCCCGCTGAATTATCCTTGCTGCCCTATTCCTGAAATAGCCTGTATGACCCACGAGAGACTGATAGGAGAGGATAAAATCCATTTATTTAGGGTCTCTCCAGCTCTCCTGTCGGTGTGATGTATTGCATCACCGGGGAACCCAGCCTGGCTTTGTCTTTGCTCTGAGAGTGGCTTTGCCATCCTGGTGCCTTGGGAGGGCTGAGCTGGACAGAGACTGGGCAGAGCTGGAGAATAAAGCAGAGATTTATTGAAAGGCCTTTAGGGGACACCTTGGGCAGGACAGGGCTTGGCCAGGGCTGCACCCAAGGTGGGACCAAAATGGGCACAAAATGGACACAAAATGGTCACAAAATGGGCACAAAATGGACACAAAATGGACACAAAATGGTCACAAAATGGACACAAATGGGCACAAAATGGACAAATGGTCACGAGGTCTCACACTTTTATAAGTTTTGGTCCATTTTGGTTTTGGGGTTGAATCCCATCCCCATCCATCCCATCTCATCCTCATCCTATCCAATCCCTATCCCATCCCATCCCATGGATCCCATCCCATAGATCCCATCCACCCCATCCCATCAAACCCATCCCATCCCATCCCATCCCATCCCATCCCATCCCATCCCATCCCATCCCATCCCATCCCATCCCATCCCATCCCATCCCATCCCATCCCATCCCATCCCATCCCATCCCATCCCATCCCATCCCATCCCATCCCATCCATCCCATCCCATCCCATCCCATCCCATCCCATCCCATCCCATCCCATCCCATCCCATCCCATAATCCCATCCATCCCCCAATCCCATCCAAACCCCATCCCATCCCATCCCATCCCATCCCATCCCATCCCATCCCATCCCATCCCATCCCATCCCATCCCATCCATCCCATCCATCCCATCCATCCCATCCCATCCCATCCCATCCTCATCCTATCCAATTCCTATCCCATCCCATCCCATCCCATCCCATCCCATCCCAGGGGCACAACACGCTGGAGCTGGAGGTGCTGGTGCCACCGGGGCTGAAGAGCCAGGGGCTGTGTGCTCTGCTGCTCCGAGGGAATTCCATGCCCCAGTGATGCCCTGGGACCACGGGAGGTCAGTGCTGCTCTCCAGGTTTCCCTGCGGTGCTCAGTGCAGCCCTGCTCGGTGCCTCCCAGCAGCAGGGTTGGCATGGCAGCAAAACCACCCCAAATCAGCGGAGAAATACCAAGTGCTGCATGCAGGGATGAGCACTTAATTAAAATTACAGCCCAAAGCCACCCACACCCAGACTCTGAGCTCCACACGCTTCCATTTGTACCCAACTCCAGAACTGAACGTATTATTTAGCTCAAATGAAACCTCCTGTCAAAACAGCTCCTTACCTGCTCTGGGGGAGTCTGCACGCCTTCCTCATCCCTGACCTTTCCTGTTTCTTTCTGTAGCTAATGTTGCTTCTCACAAGTAGGTTTTAATTGTTGCCGTTCAAGGTTTGGGAGAGATTTGTAGAGATAAAATTTGAAAGGCTGGGAAATTAAAAGACTTCTCAGAAGTGAAGTATCTCAGAGGTGAGACACAAACACCAGACTGAGTTATTTATTTTTTAAAATGTTTCCTGTCATTGTCCATTCCAGGTTGAGCCTTTCAGGGCACGTCAAAGTGAATTGGCTCGGGATAACTGAGAGGAGCAGGGCCAGGAGCTGCCCTGGGTGATCCTGGTGGTTCCTTCCAGCCCAGGACATCCTGCGATTCCATGATTCAGGGCTTGGGAAGCCAAACCTCACGGGCAGGTGTTGTCCTGAGCGTGGCTTTTCCCAGCCCACGATTCCCGTGGCACAGGGCTCTGGAGCTGGCAGTGGGGCTGGGGTGCTCTGGGATGTTCTGGGGTGTTCTGGAATGTTCTGGAGTGTTCTGGGGTGCTCTGGGGTGCTCTGGGGTGCTCTGGGATGTTCTGAGATGCTCTGGAATGCTCTGGGATGTTCTGGGATGTTCTGGGATGTTCTGGCGTGCTCTGGGGTGCACTGGGATGTTCTGGGGTGCTCTGGGGTGCTCTGGGATGTTCTGAGATGCTCTGGAATGCTCTGGGATGCTCTGGGGTGCTCTGAGGTGTTCTGGGGTGCTCTGGGGGTGCTCTGGGGTGCTCTGTGATGTTTTAGGATGCTCTGGGATGCTCTGGGATGCTCTGGGATGATCTGGGATGTTCTGGGGTGCTCTGGGATGCTCTGGGATGCTCTGGGGTGCTCTGGGATGTTCTGGAGTGCTCTGGGGTGTTCTGGGATGTTTTATGATGCTCTGGGATGCTTTGGGATGCTCCAAGATGCTCTGGGATCCTCTGGGATCTCAGCCCTGGCTCCACCTGTGCTGCAGAACTGTCCCAAGACCCTGCAGCTCTGGGAACAGGACACATTTCCCCATTAAATGTACCAAACAATGCACAGGTTCCCGACCTGGCTGTGAAACTGCAGAAGAAAGTGCAGTAATTACCTCAAAGTGCCACCTCCAACCACGCTGTGCCACGGATTTTCTTTGAGTAAATCTGTATTTCACTTTACAAATACCTAGGAATGTTTTAATTCTCTTCCTCTACAAAAGAGACGTGTGGGCTGACAGAAATTATTCACCATTTGGGACTTCTGTGATCAGGCAAACTATTTAATTTTCCAAGTGTAGAGTCGAGGTCTGGCTTTGAGGAGCTGAAGTTTTAAATATTACATTATGTCTTTATTTTAAAAGTGCATGCAGGGACGGTGCCACGCTGCTGGTGAAAGCCTTCAGGACTTTGTGTGGGGAAAATGTGCACTTGGCCCCGGGTTATCTTGGAGAAATGAAAGCTTCTGAGCTTTCTGCAGGAATCCAGATATTTAGATTTTATAGATATTTATATATATATTTATAAGTATTGAAATAGAGCTGGATCTGTCTGAGCTGCCAGATCTGACTGACCCAAGGTCAGCTCTGCAGGAAAACTCTTCCCAATCACCCTGGGTTTCCTTTCTCTGTCTCACAATTCCATCAATCTAAGGGAAAATACCTGAGCCTTCATCCGCAATTTTTTTGTGACCTTGGGTTTAAAAAACCTTTGTGTGTTTTAGGAGGATTTTTTTTTTTTCTGGAAAAGGTGCCCAGGGAGGGTTGGAGTGCCCATCCCTGGCGGTGTCCCAGCAATTCCTGGAGGTGGCACTCAGGGCTCTGGGGACAGCCTGGCCATGGGGCACAGCTGGCACTCCAGGACTCGGAGCTCTTTTCCAGCCTCACTTCTGGCATCCTGAACACCAGAATCCCAAAGGCTTTTCCCAAAAGGGAACATCCATCCAATCCAGCCCCAGCAGCAGAGGTGTCCCTGCCCCAGCCCCTTCTGGCAGGGAACATTTTGTGTTCCCCACAGCTCCAAACCCCTCACAGCAGCAACAGGAAAGGAGCCCTGGAAGTCCTGAAAATCCCATTTCTGCATTTTGGGGGAAAAATTCTTCCTGGAAAGGGGCTCAGGGCTTGGCAGTGCCTAGGGAGGGTTGGAGTGCCCATCCCTGGGGGTGTCCCAGCAATTCCTGGAGGTGGCACTCAGGGCTCTGGGGACAGGGATGGGCACAGCTGGGACTCGATGATTTTGGGGGGCTTTTCCAACCTTCAAGGTTCTGGGATTCTGTGTTGTAACTTCATTTCTTTTCTCCTCAAACCCACAGCAATTCTGTAACTCTCAGACCTGCTGGCTGAACCGTGCTGAAATTATGCTTTTATTTTCGAGGAGTTTTGCATTCTGCATCTCATTTTATTGTGAGCATACATCAGCTATTACCGAGAGGGGCTCCAGGACCAATTTTTCTTCTATTTTCCCCGTTTTTCCTTGCCTTCACTCCGATTGTGTTTTACAGCACACCTTGCTCGCTGCCCTTTCGTTACAATTTCAGGGGATTGTCACATATTTCACACCAACTTTTTGCGGTGTTGCTGTGGAAAGGTTAAGTAGGTTCTTGATTGCTCCTGTAGTTCTGGGGTTTATGGCCCCGTTGAATTAAGTGCAGATGATTTGTGGCGTGGCTTTGAGCACCAAATGTACACGTTGAATTATTTCCTTACATCTCCATTGCCATGGAGCTGGCAGAATTCTGGAGGGTAAATATGTATGCAAATTACCTATATTGAGAAAACTTCCTACACTTTCCGTTTACGGGAGATGGATTTATTCCTCTGGAAATATATCAACAAAAAGACCTGAATCTTTCTGGTTTTTAGAAACCATTCCTGAGTGCCAGGGGAGAGGGGCAGCTTTACAGCCGTGGCAGGAGGGGGTTTTGTGTGTGAGTTACTTTTTGTGTTCTGCTGAGCCCAAATACTCACACGCACTCTGATCCCTGCTCTCAGCTCCTGTATTTATATTTATTAATTATTTATGACGCTCATTGTTACTGTGTGACTTTGTTCCCTGTCTTGCCTAATGTGCCTTGGCGTGTCAAAGCTGTATTTTTATAAAACCCCCAAAATTCTAATCAGAAGATACTTGGTGTGCTGTGAAAATTCCGTTCCCAAGACAGAGGGAGTGGGGGGATGCTTTTTCTGGGCTCACAGGAGTTACAAAGCAGACTGGGTTGGCTCCTTAAGAATGCAAATGATTGCGTGTGAGCAAGATCCGTTGGTACAAAAATAAAATATTCCACATCCTGCTCGGGAATAATAATAATCCATATCCAAGCAACACGTAGTAGGTGGCTGAATGAGACCCTGGTCTTAATTTGGTGCAGAGCACGAGGGGCTGCACCCGTGTGGCAGGGATTAAAAATCAAAGTGTCACCAGCCAGGGTCTCCCCGTGCTGGGGGCGGATGTGCCCAGCGTGCTCTGGGAGCTCCCAATTCCAGGCACGTTTCCCCGTGAGGTTCCCAGGGTTTGATTCACTGAGCCTCTCATGGAGCATTTCTTCTCTAACGTGCCCCTGATGGATTGGATAATGCACAAATTTCTCAGGTGTAATAGAAGGGTTTTTTTAGTTTAAGGCAAACTTTGATGCTTCTTTAACTTTGGTGAGTGAAGGAATTCCTGGCTGGAAGGGTGGGCAGGCCCTGCATCCTTGGCAGTGCCCGAGGCCAGGCTGGAGCACCTGGGACAGTGGGAGGTGTCCCTGCCATGGCAGGGCTGGCACTGGGTGGGATTTGAGGCCCCTTCCACCCTAAACCAGTCTGGCATTCCATAATTCCATGGTTCCCTAAATCTGATTCTAAACCGATAGAACCAGACTTTATTCCCATGAGATCCGAGTCCTGCAGAGGTCAATCCCAATATTTTTTACCAGCTGGAGGAAAGCACGTGGTGACAGTGCAGGTGAGCCCTGGAAGCCCCTGCCTCAATGCCAGCATTCCTTTGGCTTTGTTGTTCCCATTTCATTCTGTTTCCATTTTATTCCATTTCATTCCTGTAAATCCTCCAGTCCCAGGGTGGGGGAGTTCTCAGGAGTGTCCCTGCTGTCCCTGAGGATCCCAGGGGAGCCCTGGCTTTGCAGGGCTGGGCTGGCAGCCCTGGACTGGGCAGGAACGCTGTCCTGGGTGCTGGGATGTGCTGGGATGTGCTGGGATGGACTGGGATGTGTTGGGATGTGCCAGGATGTACTGGGATGTACTGGGATGTGCTGGAATGTGCTGGGATGTTCTGGGATGTTCTGGGATGTTCTGGGATGTTCTGGGATGTTCTGGGATGCGCTGGGATGTGCTGGGATGTTCTGGGATGTGCTGTGATGTACTGGGATGTGCCGGGATGTACTGGGATGTGCTGGGATGTGCTGGGATGGGCTGGGATGGGCTGGGATGTGCTGGGATGTGCTGGGATGGACTGGGGTATACTGGGATGTGCCAGGATGCACTGGGATGTACTGGGATGTGCCAGGATGCACTGGGATGTACTGGGATGGGCTGGGATGTACTGGGATGTACTGGGATGGGCTGGGATGTACTGGGATGTGCCAGGATGTACTGGGATGTACTGGGATGTGCTGGGATGTGCTGGGATGTGCTGGGATGTGCTGGGATGTGCTGGGATGTACTGGGATGTGCTGGGATGTGCTGGGATGTTCCAGGATGTACTGGGATGTACTGGGATGTGCTGGGATGTGCTGGGATGGACTGGGATGTACTGGGATGTGCCAGGATGTACTGGGATGTACTGGGATGGGCTGGGATGTACTGGGATGTGCTGGGATGTGCTGGGATGTGCTGGGATGTGCTGGGATGTGCTGGGATGTACTGGATGTGCTGGATGTGCTGGGATGGACTGGGATGTGCTGGGATGTGCTGGGATGAGCTGGGATGTGCCAGGATGTACTGGGATGGGCTGGGATGTGCTGGGATGTGCTGGGATGTGCTGGGATGTGCTGGGATGTCCTGGGATGTACTGGGATGGGCTGGGATGTGCTGGGATGTAATGGGATGTGCTGGGATATTCTGGGATGTCCTGGGATGGGCTGGGATGGGCTGGGATGTGCTGGGATGTGCTGGGATGTACTGGGATGTGCTGGGATGTACTGGGATGTGCTGGGATATTCTGGGATGTGCCGGATGGGCTGGGATGTGCTGGGATGTGCTGGGATATTCTGGGATGTGCTGGGATGTAATGGGATGGGCTGGGATGTGCTGTGATGTACTGGGATGTGCTGGGATGTGCTGGGATGTGCCGGGATGTACTGGGATGTGCTGGGATGTGCTGGGATGGGCTGGGACGGGCTGGGATGGGCTGGGATGGGCTGGGATGTAATGGGATGTGCTGGGATGTGCTGGGATGTGCTGGGATGTTCCAGGATGTACTGGGATGTGCTGGGATGTACTGGGATGGGCTGGGACGGGCTGGGACGGGCTGGGATGGGCTGGGATGGGCTGGGATGTACTGGGATGTGCTGGGATGTGCTGGGATGAGCTGGGATGTGCCAGGATGTACTGGGATGTGCTGGGATGTACTGGGATGTGCTGGGATGTGCTGGGATGTGCTGGGATGTTCCAGGATGTACTGGGATGTGCTGGGATGTACTGGGATATTCTGGGATGTACTGGGATATTCTGGGATGTGCTGGGATGTGCTGGGATGAACTGGGATGGGCTGGGATGGGCTGGGATGTGCTGGGATGTACTGGGATGTACTGGGATGGGCTGGGATGTAATGGGATGTGCTGGGATGGGCTGGGATGTCCTGGGATGGGCTGGGATATTCTGGGATGTACTGGGACGTGCTGGGATGTACTGGGATGTGCTGGGATATTCTGGGATGTGCCGGGATGTGCTGGGCTGTGCTCCTGAGCTCGGAATTCCCAGTGCCCTGCCGGGGCTGGGGAAGGAAGCAGCCCCTCTCCAGTGCAGGAAGGGAAGCCCCACTCTCGCTCATTGTTTTAGAAATAAATCCCTCACAGGAGTGCCGTGAGCCGCTCCGTGTGCGCCGTTCCTCCAGCACGGAGCACGGGGGGTTCATTAGCATATTTTTGATGACTCGCCGTTGTTCTCTGTTTACATTTGCCCAAAAATATGTCCTTGCTCTGCTGTAGCGATTTCCAGGTTGCCTAATTTGTTTTGTTTGAAGCGCATTTCTCGCAGTCGCACACTCCAGCACAACGCCGGGTTGTGGAGCTTGTTATTTAGCAACTCATTTAAATGAAAATAGACGTAATTTAAATAGACAGAAATGTCCTTTAATACTATTTTTAAAGACTAATGGAGGAGCTCTGCGGGCTGGCGCGATGTGCTCCGGAATACAAAATAAACAGAGTTGTTCAGATGCATTTGGATGATTCCTCCAGCCCTTCACGGGGTTGTTTCAACTGCACAGTGGTAAAATTTATCAAAGGGATTGGGAATGGCTTTGATACAAAAGAGATATTTATTTCTCTGCGAGCTGGCATTTCCAGGAGGTGATGGAAGGATTTTTCCTTTTGTTGAAATATTGCTTCAGAAAATGCCAGTGGGGAGAATCCTTTCTGTGGCTGCAGCTTCTGCTCTTTCATGTACGGCACCCAAACACTGATTGATTGTTTTAATTGGGGAGATTGCTGGGATTTCTCTTTGGGGCAGGTTTGAGCATGGGCCAGGAGAGGTCTGGAGTGGGACTTTGGAATTATTTCTCCATGGGAAGGGCTGCCCAGCCCTGGAGTCCCCATCTCTGGAGGGAATTCACAGCCCGGTGGCACTTGGGGACACGGGGCAGGGGTGGCCCATGGGAAATGGGTTTGTAGGGAATTCCCAAAGCCTGGCAGAAGCTCACACAGCCTTTACATCTGTAGTGTTGGAACTTTGGTTTGGTTTTATTTTTGTTTGTGCAAACTCTGAGATAAAATATCCTGACTTAGGCCGTGGGATAGGGCAGACATTGAGAGAGAGAAATGGAACTGGAAACAATTTCAAACAATGGCCTTGCAAACAGAACAGATACTTTGGAGAAAGAAACTATGAAAGATTTGTATATGGAACACATAAATATGAAAATAGAACAATGAAAGGTGCATTGTATATAAATATATATAAATATAAATATAATATATAAATATATAAATATAAATTAAAATATATAAATATATATAACATATAAATATATAGGAAAATAATATATAAATATATAAAAATATATATAAATATATATTAAAATATAATTATAACTATAAATACAAATATATAATTATATATAAAATATATAAAAATATATATAAACATATAAATATATAGAAAAATAATATATATAAATATATAAATTTATATATATAAATAAAAATATATAATATATTTATATATATTATATATATAAATATATAAATATATATAAAAATATATAAAAATATATTTATATATTATAAATAATACCAATATATATATCAATATATAAAATATAATATATAAATATATTATATTTTTTATATATAGTTGTATCTTTATATAATTGTATGTATTTGTATTTCTTCCTTTTTTAATGTAAGAAACACTTGGTTCTTTCTGGATTCAAAGGCTCTCCCCCAGTGTCTGAGGTTTCAGGAGTGAGCAGGAGAACACTGATGGGTGTCTTTGCCCTCCCCTCCCTCCCTCTTTTAGGCCTCATGAGCAAAATTTGGTCAATTGGGGCAAGGAATAAAAAGTTTAAGCAAGGGTAAAGTACAGAAAAGGAAAGGAATCTGTCCCACTCTGCAGACAGGTAGTTTTTAAAGCATGGCAGCCGTATAAATTAATTTTTATGACCTGCAGTATTTAATCTTATTAAATAATGACTTTGGGAGCCGGTTCCCTGGTGTAAGAGGATTAGGCTGCTCCACACTTTGTTTGTACTGCAGCGTGGAATCAGCTTAACACAACTTTTATTGAATTTTTTCCCAACTTGTCTTAGGAGAAGTGGTTAAGCAGAACTCACTGCCAGTTAATCTGCTGAGTTAGGGTGACACCAGGTCTGTGCTGGTCCCCTGGGTGCTCAGGGTCCCCTGTCCCTGCTGTCCCTCCTGTCACAGCCACCATCATCTGTGGAGGGGAGATTCACCAAATTGGGAGGGGGAGAAAAGCAGGAGAATCCCAGACTGGTCTGGGTGAAAAGGGTTCCCAAATCCCACCCAGTGCCACCCCAGCATGGCAGGGACACCTCCCACTGTCCCAGGCTGCTCCAGCCCCAATGTCCAACCTGGCCTGGGACACTGCCAGGGATCCAGGGGCAGCCACAGCTGCTCTGGGCACCCTGTGCCAGGGAATTCCATCCCCACCCTGCCAGGGAACAATTCCTGCCCAGATCCCATCTAAATTTCCCCACTTTCAGCCTAAAGCCATTCCCTGTGTCCTGTCCCTCCATTCTTGTCCCCAGTCCCTCTCCAGCTCTCCTGGATCCCCTTCAGGCCCTGCCAGGGGGTCTGAGCTCTCCCTGGAGCTTCTCATCTCCAGGTGGGCCCCCCAGGTGTCCCAGCCTGGCTCCAGAGGGGCTCCAGCCCTGCAGGACCGAGGGCAGCAGATCTGCAGCCCCATGGAAAACACCAAACCCCACAGGAGCAGCAGAGCTGAACCCTGAGCCTGCTGCTCCCCCAGCACAGGGAGCTCACCTGCCTCAGGTGCTCCTGGCAGTGGGAACAGCCCTGGGGAAGGGCTGGGAGCTCTGGGGGCTCCCCCAGGGACCGTGCCAGGAACTCGTCCCTGTGTGAATAAAAACGGGGAGCTGGCACTGACCCTGCAGCTCTGCCCCACCTGGCACTGACCCCACAGCTCTGCCCCTCCCTGGGACTGACCCCACAGCTCTGCCCCACCTGGCACTGACCCCACAGCTCTGCCCTCCCTGGCACTGACCCTGCAGCTCTGCCCTCCCTGGCACTGACCCCACAGCTCTGCCCTCCCTGGCACTGACCCTGCAGCTCTTCCCTCCCTGGCACTGACCCCACAGCTCTGCCCTCCCTGGCACTGACCCTGCAGCTCTGCCCTCCCTGGGACTGACCCCACAGCTCTGCCCTCCCTGGGACTGACCCTGCAGCTCTGCCCTCCCTGGCACTGACCCCGCAGCTCTTCCCTCCCTGGCACTGACCCTGCAGCTCTGCCCCTCCTGGCACTGACCCTGCAGCTCTGCCCCTCCTGGCACTGACCCTGCAGCTCTGCCCTCCCTGGGACTGACCCTGCAGCTCTGCCCCTCCTGGCACTGACCCTGCAGCTCTGCCCTCCCTGGGACTGACCCTGCAGCTCTGCCCCTCCTGGCACTGACCCTGCAGCTCTGCCCTCCTGGCACTGACCCTGCAGCTCTGCCCCTCCTGGCACTGACCCTGCAGCTCTGCCCTCCCTGGCACTGACCCCACAGCTCTGCCCTCCCTGGCACTGACCCCACAGCTCTGCCCTCCCTGGCACTGACCCCACAGCTCTGCCCCTCCTGGCACTGACCCTGCAGCTCTGCCCCTCCTGGCACTGACCCCACAGCTCTGCCCTCCCTGGCACTGACCCCACAGCTCTGCCCCTCCCTGGCACTGACCCTGCAGCTCTGCCCTCCCTGGCACTGACCCCACAGCTCTGCCCCTCCTGGCACTGACCCCACAGCTCTGCCCTCCCTGGCACTGACCCTGCAGCTCTGCCCCTCCTGGCACTGACCCCACAGCTCTGCCCCTCCTGGCACTGACCCCACAGCTCTGCCCCTCCTGGCACTGCCCCTGCAGCTCTGCCCTCCCTGGCACTGACCCCACAGCTCTGCCCATCCCTGGCACTCCCAGCACAGGGCTGTCCAGGGCCTGGCTAAAGCCCAGCAGGACCAGGAGCAGGTGGGAGCCCTGGACCCACCTTCCCAAATGTGCTGGGACCCCTGGATCCATCACCCCAGATGTGCTGGGAGCCCTGGATCCACCACCCCAGATGCCCTGGGAGCCCTGGATACTCTCCAGATGTGCTGGGAGCCCTGGACTCACCCCCCAAGATGTGTTGGGAGCCCTGGATCCTCCCCAGATGTGCTGGGAGCTCTGGACTCACCCCCCCAGATGTGTTGGGACATTTTCCCTGCCCCTGTCCCGGGCCTGCCCTGGGGCTCGGTGTGCCTGGAGGAGCGGAGGGAGCCCAGCCGGTGGGAGCCCAGCCGGTGGCAGCCGAGCCGGTGGGAGCCCAGCCGGAGGGAGCCCAGCCGGTGGCAGCCCAGCCGGTGGCAGCCGGGCCGGTGGCAGCCCAGCCGGTGGCAGCCGAGCCGCCGCTCTCCCTCCCGGTCTCCCCTCCCTGCACTCAGCTGCTCCCCCTGTGAAATGCAAACCGCATTAGAGAGGCGGCACCAAGCTGGGAGGAAAGAAAAGAGTTTTATGAAAAACCCCACAGGAAAATGGCATAAATTAGAGGCATTGAGAGTTTCCATTTCTTTATGCTCGTTGTTAATGTAATTTCTCGCAGTTCTTTCGCTCTAAAAAGATTGAAATTTCTACCGGGGTAGTATTGGCATAATATAATGAAATCAAACTCTTTCAACAAACTGTTGCTATAGACAACTTAAAAGCAGGAAATTAATGTGCTTTGAAGTGTTGTAATTGTGGTTAATAGAGGGGTACGGGGATGAAAAAATATATTTTACATACTTAACTTTTTCCTCACCTGAAGCTTTGAGGCTAAGAGCAAGACATTTAAAATTCTCTTAATGTCTCCGAATTCATCTGCTCCTCTTTGTATTTCTGGATCACTCTCAAGTTTGCTTAATTAGGAATAGAAATAGGGTTGGAAAATGGAAGAGGCAGCAGCATGAAAAAATTCACTTTTTGCAGGTTGCAGCAGTGCTGTTTGTTCTCCCTGAAGCTCAGATTTCAGGGAGCCTGGGATATTTTACACATTATTAGCATGGAGAGATTTGTTTGTCAAAGGTATTTTTGATGGGATATTTAGAGATATCGGACTGTGTAAGTAAATAAAAATCAAAATGAAGTTTCCCAGGTGGGACATCCAGGGTGTGCTCAGAGCTTGGCCTCTGCCATTGTTTGTGGAGGTTCTAAAATCGTGGGGCTGCCCCGAGAGAGCCCAAACTGGGGGAGTCAAGGGGCTGGGAGAGCTGGGGGTGCTCAGCTGGAGAGGAGAAGCTCCAGGGAGAGCTCAGAGCCCCTGGCAGGGCCTGAAGGGGCTCCAGGAGAGCTGGAGAGGGACTGGGGACAAGGGATGGAGGGACAGGACACAGGCTCAGACAGAAAACATGGAATGTTCCTGGTTCAGACAGAAAACCTGGAATGTTCCCAGCTCAGAAAACATGGAATGTTCCTGGCTCAGACAGAAAACAAGGAATGTTCCCAACTCAGAGAACATGGAATATTCCCAGCTCAGACAGAGAACATGGAATGTTCCCAGCTCAGAAAACATGGGATGTTCCCGGCTCAGACAGAAAACATGGGATGTTCCCAGCTCAGAGAACATGGAATGTTCCCAGCTCAGACAGAAAACAAGGAATGTTCCCAACTCAGAGAACATGGAATATTCCCAGCTCAAACAGAGAACATGGAATGTTCCCAGCTCAGACAGAAAACACAGAATGTTCCCAGCTCAGAAACCATGGAATGTTCCCAGCTCAGACAGAAAACATGGAATGTTCCCAACTCAGAGAACATGGAATGTTCCCAGCTCAGACAGAAAACATGGAATATTCCCGGCTCAGGCAGAGAACACAGAATGTTCCCAGCCTCTCTGGATGAGCAGAGCCGCGGGGCTGAGCGGAGCCTGGCGCCAGGGCAGCGCTGGGATGAGCACAGGGCCTGCGGATTCCCAGAGTTCCTCCTGCTCAGAGAGAGCCTGGGCACATTAACCAGGCCCTGGGGGATGGCAGGGAGCAGCCAGCTGCCCGTTCCTTTGTGTTTCTCCCATTCTGCTTTGTAGATTTGTCGATTTATCGGCCATTCCATCCAGCCCCTACTGGAGCAGTTGCTGCTGAATCGATATAAAGATAATTTTAGTTTGCCTGCATGTAAAATTTATTCAAATATTGATAGTTCTCCTCACAATATGGCCCACATAGATCTGTCAGGACAAGGCAGCCTATTTCTGAGAGCGATGGTTAAAATTAACTCCAGGATTTCAGAGCTGGACATGCATTGCTGGGAATAATTTTAGCACTTCAGGTTTGGAATCAGCAGCCCTGTTTGTAACTTAAATAACCACAAGGAGAATTCAGTAATGAGCACCATTGGCTGATGTTTAAAAGCTCTGTGTGCACGGGGAGGGGAAGGGAGGATCATCATCTGAAGGAGGCAAAATTCTCATTTTTATTTGCTGTCCCTGTGATTTCTTCTCCCATTATCTCAGATCTGTCTCATTTTCCCTCCACCCCTCCTTTTCCTTAAATTTTGTGTAAATTTTTACAAATTTTTTACACAAATTTTACACAAATTTAACACAAATTTTACGCATATCGTTCTATTTGTTTCATCTAGGAATTTTTAGTAAGGTTACATGATTTTTGTTATGACTAGAATGTAACTTTGTAAAAGGCAATATTACTGAGCTATAAACCAGGTAATGGGTGGGTTTTTTTTTACTTACCAACACAAGTTTTTATTTTTAAGGCACTTAAATTTTTTTATTTGTTTAAAACTGAACTTGCATTTTTATTTTATGTTTTGGTGGTCCATCCCATTGATGGAGAAAGTTCTTTCCCCAGGTTTGGTGTGCCAGAACCGTGGTGGGACAGCAGCACCAAAAGGCTGAGCCCACGTCCCCCTTGCTTTTCCTTTTAAACTGAGGGGGCTGAGCCATCTCCATAATTTGGATTTTCCACGTTGAGCAGGACCTGGTGTCCTAATGTCATATTGCAAAACCCTCCTGTTTCTTGAAAATTCTGTCCTGAATCTAGAAAATTATTCTAATGAGTCTATTAAAAAAAAATGATGAGGGACCTTGGTGATTTCCTGGTGGTCTCCAGACCTGGTGAGGGGTCTGTGCCTTCCCCAGCTCCTCTGCTGACCTGTGCACCATCCCAGCACTGCCTGGGCCGTCCCTTCACTCCTGGGGAGGTTTGATCTCCTTGCATGGGGAAAAGTTGAGATTTGTTATTTATTTGAGGGCCAGCTGCTTCCTGGGAATTTCTGAAAGCACTAATTCCTTTTCCAGGCTTTGAGGTTGAATTGCTGTTTCAGGTTTTGCTCTGTTTGCCAGTGGGACAGAAGTGGGTGATCCCATCGGGTTTGGAATAATGGCTTTCCCAACACTTCCCACCTCAAATCCAGCCCTCAGCCCTGCAGACACTACCAGGGTGATGCTTCAGGTACTTCCTGAGACTGACTCAACAGAACCAGATTTTTTTTTAATTTCCATTTCCTTTCATATCCAGACCAAATTCAATGCATGAGAAGGAAAGAGGCACCAATCAGTGTAAATGTCAGATTAGAAGCCTGAAATGAGCTGGAGGGGAGGCAGGAGCACTCACACTTCTCCTTTTTCAAGGAATCTCCTGAGAAGGAGAGAGATCCTCACTCAGCAGCGTCACTCTGGAAGCAGAATCACCTTTTTCAGATGGCTGATGAAAGCAGATGTGATGACTAAAAAAACCCTCTTCCCCTCTCTCCAATCTTAATTAATAACTGAACAAAGCTCATTTGGAATTTCCCACCTTGCAAAGACGTCTTTGAACCTTTGGGCAAACGTATTTGGAAGGCTTTTATTTTACCAACACTTCAAATATGTTCTTACCTGTTTTTTCCCCAAAATCCTGGCTCCTTAAAGTGAAAATAATGAAAAAAAAATGCTTTAACTCCTCAGCCCTTCAGGTGCCCCATCCTGCACTGAGGGCACACAACTCCCGAGCCTCCTCGGGGCCGTTCATTTATTTGCCAAAGATCAAAAGGTCAGGCACTTCCAGCTCGGTGAAGCTTCCAGTGAATTACATCCTGCATAAAAATGTGCTATTTCCAAGCTCTCCTGTGAGGATATCTTGCTCGCCTGAGCAGAAAACCGGCTGTGTTAGCAGCTTTTGTGAGCGATGTTCTCCGTGAGCACACGGGCTCTCCATGAGCACATCCCTGGGTGCAGCCCCAGCTCCCGGCTGCCCTCAGGGGCCACCCAAGGCTTTTATTCCCATTTATTCTGCAGGAACCCCGGGGAAATGAGCTCCTGCCTGGAGGTGAGGTGTGCACACAGACAGGGTTTGAGTGCCTGCCTCAGTGCCCCAAACCTTCAGGAAAGACTGGGCAGGCAGAGCAGAGAATCGTGGGAATGTCAAGCTTGGTAAAAGCCTCCAAGATCCTCAAATTCAACCTTCAGTCAAATCCCATCCATGGCTTTAAGGTCCCCTCCCATCCAGGCCACTCTTATTTTGTGATTCTATCTCATATTGCAAAACCCTCCTGTTTCTTGAAAATTCTGTCCTGAATCTAGAAAATGATTCTAAACGAGTCTATTAAAAAAATGAATTCTGATCAATTTTAAAAGGAAAAAACGAGACCGTGCAAGCATTTCAAACCATAGCAACAGTGTAAAAATTATTTTTGAGGGGGATCTTTTACAACTTAATTCTATCCCTATTTTCTATTTTTAACCTTTAATCAAAGCTTCTGGCTTGTTGGGAAATACAATAAATCTTTATATCTGCAGAGCTTTTAAAGTGCTCACCGCTGTTCTCGTTCTGACAGGAGATTATCCTTTTGAGTTAGGAATTTTCTGTATTATCCTTTTGAGTTAGGAATTTTCTATTATTTGTGCCTGAAACGGTTGAAAGTTGAAGTGGGGCCTCAGGCCCCGTTAGCAGCAGCGCTAATGAAGGTGAGGGATGTGTGGAGGTTTTCAAGGCAGGGACATTCTCCAGCCCTGCTTTTGTCCTACAGTTGCTTTTCTTTTTTGGTTCCAGCCCCGCTGTCCTCACTCAGCCCTGTCACTTGTCCAGACCTGGGGGTTGTTTTCTCCACCCTGCGCTCCCCAGGCTGTCAGAGGTGCCTCCAGCCAGCCTTGAACCTGTCCTGGTGTCCCTGGGCACGGGGAGATCTGAGTAAGGCAAATCAAGTCCCTGTTTGGGCACCACCTGCGAAAAGGAAATGGGACATCACTCCATGATCACTATGACGGAAGTGATCCGTTTTATTGAAGCATAACTGTCTCTTTTATGCAGTTTTTAGCCTTAATCACACTTTTCGTGCCACTTTACAATTGGTTGTACCCTAAAACCCTTTAGCCTCTATTGGTTGATTGTTCTTACATGCACACAGATTATACAGTTCTTTTTTCTGGCTTCCATCCCATTCTCACATCCTGGAGATGTTCACCATCATTTGTTCTTCTTCATACGGACTTTCTGCATCTTGTTCTGCTTCGGACGTGTTCTTTGCATCTTGGAATGGTTACAGGCCCGTCCTTCCAGGTAAACTGGATTGCTCACTTGTCCCCATTTTTGGAGGAATTCATCCTCCACAGGGAAAGGATGGAGCTGCCCCAGCACCATCACCAAAGCTGAACAGAGGGGATTTCATGGGGACCACAGGTGGTGTCACTTGAGGCTTCATCCCAGGCTCACCATCCCAGGCCAAAAACATCCCCATCCCATCATTCCCAGGCTTCACCCAGATCCCACAGTGCCAATAAACCCCATCCCATCATTCCCAGGCTTCACCCAGATCCCACAGTGCCAATAAACCCCATCCCCAATCACCCAACCCACCACACCCAATAAACCCCATCCCATCATTCCCAGGCTTCACCCAAACCCCACCATGCCCAATAAACCCCATCCCACAGTGCCCAATAAACCCCATCCCATCCCATTCCCACCCCACCATCCCAAACCCCCCATCCCACTTCCCCCCCACCCATAAACCCCATCCCACATTCCAGGCTTCACCCAAACCCACATGCCAATAAACCCCATCCCATCATCCCAGCTCACCCAACCCCACCATCCCAATAAACCCCATCCCATCATTCCCAGGCTTCACCCAGATCCCACCGTGCCCAATAAACCCCATCCCAGCATTCCCAGGATTCACCCAGACCCCACCATTCCCAATAAACCCCATCCCATCATTCCCAGGCTTCACCCAGACCCCACCATGCCCAATAAACCCCATCCCGAAGTTCCCCAGCTGCCTGGTTCCTGATCCCTGCCAGGCCTGGGGCTCCCTGGGAGCTGTGCGGGCCCTGAGCTCTGTTTCAGGGGAGAAGTTCCCCCAATATCCACCCTGAACCTCTCCTGGCACAGCTGAGGCCGTTTCCTGTTCTCATTTTGCTCGGTCTGGGAGAAGAGGCCAATGAACTCATTAACTCCTCCTTAGTTTATTATTGATAAAAACGTTATCAATCATTGAGTCGTTAATTTTTAGGCATTGAATCCCAGCATTTCCTGCCTGGCTTTTTCTGCCTGGTGTTTCCTATCTGCTCCAAAGTTGCTCCAGGACTTGGGTTCCCTTTTTTTCCTCTCCCCACGTTGAAATTGATCACTTTTGTGGTCCAGTCTGTTGGGTGCTCACAGGAACACCAGGGAGGAGCAGAACCCCCAACCCTCCAGCTGCAGGAGGGTTCATCCAGCACCATTTTCCTTCCTGGAGGTGGGAAGGTGGAGCTGCTGGAGCCAAGCTCTGGGATGGGCCTTGGCATTTAGGAATGGATGTGCTGATGTGGGAGCTTCATCCAGGTAATCCTTGGTGTCGTTGCTTTATTTCATGAGAAATATTTCTTCTGGGGTGGCTGCTTTTTTCTGGAGGGCCAGGTGTGAATAATGCATTTATGGGGGCATTTCAAAGCATTATTAGGGCATTTCAGGGCATTTTAGGATATGTTCAATGCGTTTTTAGGGTGTTTCAAGGCCAGGGATGGGGCACTCCCAGCTATCTCCAAATGATGGGAATCAGATTCAACAGCTCCTACTGGGAAAACTCAGGGAAGCTGCAGCTAAAGCAGGAGATTGTAATCCTTGGGTGAGCAGAACCAAGGGGGACTGGGGGACAGGAGGTCCCAGAGCTGCCCTCTTGAGCCACATTCATTAAATCACTTTCATAGCCTGGAAATTCCCATGGGTGCTTCACATTCCTTGATTCTGTTAATGTTTCCTTTAAATTTAGCTTTGAATTCCTTGTCAAGCTTTGCTTACGGGTTTTGAGCACATGTGAATTAATTTCAGACAATTGCCTTGAAAGCAGGAAAATATTTGTGCAAGGCTCCCACAATATTTTGTTCTGAACTCGAAAGTCTGGCTGTTTTATACAAACCATCAACACTTGGAGTGAGTAATTCTCCTAAAAATAACTCCTACCTGAGATGGAAATGATTCACCTTTACGTGAGTCAGCCCGGGGATTCAGAGCCCCCAGGATTTCATTCAGCAGAGCTGGGGCTGTGTCCCACACACTCCTGGGGAGATGAGGGAACAATCCCAGCCTGGTGTGGGCTGGAGGGACCTTTGGAAGTGTCCCAGGCCAGGCTGGGCAGGGCCTGGAGCAGCCTGGGACAGGGGACAGTCCCTGCCATGGCAGGGTGGCTCTGGGTCAGCTCCAAGGTCCTTCCCAGCCCACACCAGGCTGGGATTTGGGATTTTATTAAGGTGCAGAAGTCCAGACCCACGGCTCCCTTGGGCAGCTCTGACACCCCCTCTGCTTCCATGGTGGAGTGCCCAGCCCTGGGGGTATCCCAGGAATGCCTGGAGGTGACACTGAGTGCCCTGGGCTGGGGACAGCGTGGGGACAGGGCACAGCCTGGGCTGGATTATCTCAGAGATCCTTCCCAACCTCTTTGATTCAGGAATTCGGGGATTCCCTGCTCCTCCCAGCCTTGCTCTGCTGCCATCACCAGCTTTAGCTGCAGTACTGATGGCCCCTCATATTCCTTCCCTCTGCTTTTCAGTCCGTACAGCCCCTCTGGAATTCTCTGAAATGCAGCTCAGTTTTCAGTGAAACTCCTCCTCATGGTCCCCCCAGTGAGCAACACCCCAAACTCTGCTCCCCCAGCACGAGTCCCTCCATCTCCTCATAAACTCAACAGGTTTACTGAAAACATTTGGTTTTCACCTCCTGGCAAAAAAAATGGTTTTTTTCCATCTGTCTCCTGAGGTGTGAACCACACTGGCCTGAGTGATGGGGCTGCACCAGTTGCTCAGGAATATTTGTGTTGAGCGATGTCCAGGTGGATTTAATGACACCTGAAGGGCTGTTCCTGCCTGCCTGAGTGCTCCAACCCCACCGAGAGTCACAGAAACCTGATATGTGACAAGGGCTGTTTGAGGGAATCACAGAAACCTGATATGTGACAAGTGGTGTTTAAGGGAATTGCGATCCTGGATCAGTTTAATTAGGAATGGCATTGTGCTGATTGGAAGCCGTGCTCTGAAGGGCTCGTTCACTTTGGTTTGGATGTTAGAAATGCATGGAATTCCCCGCTGCCCTTCACTTGGAGTGAGCTGATCCTGCCGGTGTAACAAGCACTGCCTTGGCGGTGCTGGGGAACGCTTGGATCCACGGCCTGGGAGGGCTTTTCCAACTGAAACCATTCCAAATTTCTGTGAGGATGAAGCTGAGCTCTCTCATCCCGGCTTTTAGGGAAAGATTTCACCGAGCTCACCCTGAGGATGTTTCAGGCAGAGGCACTGGAGCTGACAGTTCATTAACAATGAATGGCACGGGCTAAGCTGACATTGCCCAACGGGCCATTAAGCAAAGCTGCTGCCAGCAGCTTTAAACTCTCCTGCCTTAAGTGACTTATCCAAACCAGGAGCTCGGATCTCAGGAATAAAGCAATTCCTGGAAGAATGCGCTGGAGAGTTTCCCTGAGCTGCAGATTTTTGCAGGAACTGTTCCTCAGCACAGCCACAGCAGCACCTTACAGAGCACAGTTCTGACAAGGCCCAAAAGTTCATTTTTTACCCAAACACCGGCACTTTTGGGGTGTTGGTGGCTGCCCCTGGATCCCTGGCAGTGCCAGGTTGGACACTGGTGTCACTTTGATTTTTCCAGCCTTGTGATTGTTCTCATATTTGGGTCAGAGTTCTCACTTTCTCACGCTTCTTTCACATAAACAATCCTTTGTTTTCACAACAACTGTCATTGTTTACAGATTTTGCAGTAGTAGGAGAATCTTGATGGACAGTCCGTTTGACCAACGCGGGTGAGAGGTGGGGATTCCACCCTCCAATCTACAGTCATTTTTGTAAAACTCTAAATGCTGAAGTTTCAAAATAAACGACCTTCTTTGGGCTTCTCCTACCCCTTGCTGAAAGCTCCAATCTCCATGTCATCATTTCATGTCTTATTGTGGCACATTGGGTTTGGAGCAGCCTGGGACAGTGGGAGGTGTCCCTGTCCATGGCAGGGGTGGCACTGGGTGGCTTTGAGGTCCCTTCCCACCCATCCCACCTGGGATTCATTGGTCCCAGGAAAAGGTGCTCCCTGGAGAACAGAGATTGTCCCCTGGCACTGAGCTCAGGGCTCACCAGCTGCAGCCCCAGGTGGGTGAGGAGCAGCTTCCCCTTCTCCCCCAGCCCCTGCTCAGCTGCAGGAGGGGTCAGGGACAGTCTGGGGTCTGCCCAAACCCCCTGCAGTGCATGGCAGGTGGCAGCAGGCAGGGAGGGAAATCCTCATCGGAACGGGAGGGTTGATAACAGAAATAATGAGATTGGAATTAAAAATTCCAGGTTTCACATCCAGCGTGGGACAGGAACGTTTGGGAAAAGCAGCAGGGCCAGAGCTGTGTCTGTGTGCTGGGCCCTGCCTGGGTGGAAGTTGGTCCCTGGGCATGCAGAGAGGGGCTGGGGGTGTCTGTGCTCACATCAACACCGGACTGGGGGTGCTGGGGCAGAGTTTCACCCTGTCCCTGTGCCATAGGCAGGGCACAGCCTCAGCAAAGACAAAAGGAGCCCCATCCCTCAGGGGGGCTGAGATTTGGAACTTGGAACTCTGACCCCAGCCTCAAATTCAGCATTACACCCCACATTAAAACAACACTCCAATAAAAAAGACAAACCTCCAATAATTTCAGTCTGAAGTGTGCAGAGCATGCTCAGAACAGGCACGGGGGGATTTGGGAGGGGCTGGAGTTTGTTTTTGGTTTGTGCTGGTGACGGAGCCGCTGAAGTTTTCAATGTCACTTGGAATACTTTGAACACAATTAATCAATACGTTAATGACAGCTGCCCCTTTGTGCACGCCGAGGTAATTGGGCTGCAATTCCCCAGCTGTCTGGTGCACATGTCCTTCCAGAGCCGGGAAGGGAGAGGGAGAGGAGCAGCTGTGATTCCCCAGAGGGGGAATGGGGCACTGGGAGCTCTGTGCCCAGAACAAGGCTGTTGTCTCAGGTGTATCTGCCCAGTTTATATAACGGAGATTTTCATCTATCATGGAGGGACAGGACACAGGGAGTGGCTCCCAACGGACATTCCTTGTCCTTGGAGATGAATCCTGAGCCTTGGGAAGTGCTTGGAGCTGCTGCTGGGGAAACTTGGGGTTCAGCGAGGCTCCAGCTGCCTTCCTGGGGCTCCTTTCATGGGATTTTGGGAATTCTGCCCCTGTGCCCAGGTGAGACCCCACCTGCAGAGCTGCCCCAGCTCAGGAGGGACCTGGAGCTGCTGGAGCCAGGCCAGAGGAGCCCCCAAAGGATCCGAGGGTGGAGCAGCTCTGCTGGGAGAGCTGGGGGGGCTCAGCTGCAGGGGAGAAGTTTGGGGTGACCTCAGTGTGGCCTCACAGGGCCTGAAGGAGCCACAGGAGAGCTGGAGAGAGACTGGGGACAAGGATGGAAGGACAGGACACTGGGAATGGCTCCCAGTGCCACAGGGCAGGGCTGGATGGGATTGGGCAGGAATTGTTCCCTGGCAGGGTGGGCAGGGTGGCACAGGGTGCCCAGAGCAGCTGTGGCTGCCCCTGGATCCCTCTGGGGCTTCCATGGAGCTGTGCAGGGCCAGGAGCTCCACAGCTGCCATAGAAGAGGGATTTGATGGAGATCTGACTCTTCCTTGGCTTCCTTCTCCTAACCCTGAGCTCAATGATCTGGGTGGCTTTAATTTGATACCCACCTCTGTGGCTGCCTGATCGATATTGGTAATTTCTGTTCATAGGGAGATTTTCCAGCAGCCTCAGCCAGCGCTGCAATTTTGTGTGGGGATTAGTCTGAGGCTTGAGCTACACAATATTTCCAAAGCCCAGCTCTCCGCAGTGTTCATTGCCTTTAGGCTGGTATTGATCATTATTTTTATTATTATTATTATTATCTGCAGTACCCAGCAGTGACCTGAGCTGGAAATTGCAGCTCCTGGAGCCCAGATCCTGCTCGGGGCAGCAGCAGCTGTGGTGGAGAGGGATCAGGGCCTGGGAGAGCTGGGATCAGGGTCTGGGTGAGCTGGGATCAGGGTCTGGGTGAGATGGGATCAGGACTTGGAGAGCTGGGATCCGAACTGGGAGAGCTGGGATCAGGACATGGAAGTGCTGCGATCAGGACCTTGGAGAGCTGGGAACAGGACCTTGGAGAGCTGCTCGGGGATTGAGGATTTCCCTGCTCCATCCCTTTGGAATGTGAGTGTCACCGGGCAGGAATTCCCTGCTCCATCCCATGAGTGTCACCGGGCAGGATTTCCCTGCTCCATCCCATGGGAATGTGAGTGTCACCGGGCAGGATTTCCCTGCTCTATCCCCTGAGTGTCACCAGGCAGGATTTCCCTGCTCCCTCCCATAGGGAATGTGAGTGTCACTGGGCAGGATTTCCCTGCTCCATCCCATGAGTGTCACCGGGCAGGATTTCCCTGCTCCATCCCATGAGTGTCACCGGGCAGGAATTCCCTGCTCCCTCCCATAGGGAATGTGAGTGTCACTGGGCAGGATTTCCCTGCTCCATCCCATGGGAATGTGAGTGTCACCGGGCAGGATTTCCCTGCTCCATCCCTTTGGGAATGTGAGTGTCACCAGGCAGGAATTCCCTGCTCCATCCTCACACACACAGGGTTTGGCAGGGTCACTGCTCCCTACCCCAACAGCGACACCTCAGGCCGCAGAAACCACCCCAAAATTGAATTTCTCCACCAAATAAATAATTGTGCTGCACTGAACAGTTACATTGGGAACTGAAATGTTTCAGCAGCCGCATCCTCTGTTTAGAGGAATTTGTTTTTCAATTAGGAAATTTGCTTCTCCTTGCCCTAATTATAGAAAGGAAATATCAGTGCTGAGGATAAATTCAAGCAATGACACTTTGTAAATCCCCAGGCCTGTGGCAGTCAATGGGGTGAAGGAGGTCCTGATTTTAGGTTATTTCCAGCCCAGGTGATCTGACAAAAAGCTGCTCTGTAAGATATCCAACACCTTTTCTGGGAGGCCTTGCAGAATTTTTGTGCTTGGCTTAGTACTGACATTTAAAGCTGCTCTAGAGCAATTATTTCTGGGTTTCCTCTATAACATGAAATCCTCACCAGGGCAGTTCTGAAAGGAGTTTTCTGTTATTTAATCCCGTGATATCTGAGTGGAATGACAGGGGTTTATTGGGAGGTTTGGGGCACTAATTTTAGGTGAAGACATTTGCTGCCAGCTCACAACCACAGCAGGGAGAGCTCATCACCGTGGTAGCACAAAGCCCTTAAAATTCCCACCAGGTTTGTGGGAAAAATGCTGGTTCTGAGGTGTCCCCATTTCAGTGAGGGGAATCATACTGGTGAAGTTTGTTCTGGGGTTGCTAAATGGTGGAACAGAAATGCTGCCAGGCACGGGGAATTTGCAGCTGCTGATAAAACCTCTGGAGGCCAGGAAAGCACTTCCAGTGAGAGGAGCAGGCTGGGATAATGCTCCAGTGGGAATCCTGGGAATTGCACTCTGGGGCTGAGGCTGGGTCAGACAAACCAGAAAAGCTTTAGCTGGGGGTCTGTGCAGCCCCCCTGACATCCAAATGCCTAAAGTTCATTAAGCTCCTCCTGACCAGCAATTATAATTACAGTAATTATAACACAGCCGCACATCCCTGTGCCGCTGCTGACCCGCCACGCTCACCCCATCGCCATTCAAATGAAGGTAATTTCAGTCTGGTCCTAAGGTGGGTAAATAAAAGGTAAATAAAAGGTAAATAAAAGGTAAATAAACGTAAATAAAAGGAATGCCCATGTTGGGTGGCAGCCCTTGCTCATTTCTAATGGGATCTGCAACTCCGGAGATGGATGGGGCTGTGGAGAGGGGCAGGGCTGAGGGGCTGGCAAAGGAGCCCGGGGATGATGGATGCTGAGCCGGCTCTTTCCTTCCTGCAGGTGTCACGGCGGGCCCTGCACAGCCCCTGCATCCCCTGCAGGACGGGGAAATGCAGAGCTCCCTCCCTCCCTCCCTCCCGGCCGGGCTCAGCCTGTCGGTGCCCAGCGGGGCTGTCCTGGAGGACAGGCTGTCATTGTCACTGCCGGGGCTGTCCTGAAGGACAGGCTGTCATTGTCACCCAGCCTGGGCTGTCCTGAAGGACAGGCTGTCATTGTCACCCAGCGGGGCTGTCCTGGAGGACAGGCTGTCATTGTCACCCAGCCGGGGCTGTCCTGAAGGACAGGCTGTCATTGTCACCCAGCGGGGCTGTCCTGGAGGACAGGCTGTCATTGTCACCCAGCCGGGGCTGTCCTGGAGGACAGGCTGTCATTGTCACCCAGCCTGGGCCGTGTCCCACCCAGTGTTTTCCTTTGGGGCCCGGGGCTGTCCCATAACCACCCTGACCTGGCACAGGGTGCAATTCCCAGAGCAGCTGTGGCTGCCCCTGGATCCCTGGCAGTGCCCAAGGCCAGGTTGGACATTGGGGCTGGAGCAGCCTGGGACAGTGGGAGGTGTCCCTGCCATGCTGGGGTGGCACTGGGTGGGATTTGGGGTCCCTCTCAGCCCAAAGCATTCCATGATTCCCTCTCTCTCTTTGTCCCCAGGTTTCCCAGGCAGAACACGGAATTCCTGATCCCCTGGCTGAGTTTAGCAGGGAAGGGCTCAGATCCAGCCTGTTGCCCCTTCCCAGGGCCAGGACCCAGCAGAACCAGGAGCTGCAGGGACCTCCTGTCCTGAATTCAACAACCCAGACCGTGTGGGGTCAGCACCACCCCTCACTCCGTGCTCTGCTGTTCCTTTCCTGCAGCTCCAGCCCAGCTGGGTTTGGCCCAGGGCTGTGGCAATAGGACACGAAATGAACAACACAAATGAGCAACATGAAATGAACGACACAAAATGAACGACACTCACACGCTGAGATGTCCAAGGCAAAAGGAGAGACTTTGACATTTACAGAATTCTATCAGTGACCATGGATTGGAGGATGAAATTGTCTTCTCTAACTACACTGGTCAAACCAACAGTCCATCAATTCTCTCTTCTTCTTGAAAGGAATGCAAAACAACCATTATTTACATGAGAAGTGCGTGAGAAATCCATTACAAAAATATAAACATCAGAAAATTTAGAAGAATTTAGAACAGGGCAGTTTGGCTCAGTACACCTTGGCTGGGACTGGTTAAACCCTGCCCAACCCTGAAATCTCAGCCAGAGAGAGAAGAACTCTCACTTAGAGAGAGTTGGGTACAAATAAAATATCAGAGTGTGAGGATCTCACCTGTACAGTTTGTAAGGCTGGGGAATCCATTTAAAAGATGAATTATTTAATATTAACACCCCTCTCTCCCTAGGAGAAGTGGGTAATGTATGGCCCAGGCACAGCTCTGCCTTCCCCTGCAGCCAGCATTGCCAGGGTTTATTTATTGCCAATATCATGCGCAATGTCCTGAGCCTGCGTGAGCCTGCTGCTCACACACCACCGCGATGTTGCTGGATGAAATAGAAGATGGATAAAAAGGATCTTTATCCTGTCAGCCTGATGAATAATCACGGGGTGGCAGCCACTAAAGAGCTGTGCTTGATGCGGGTTTCACCGCCGCACTTAGGGCTGACAGAGGAATGGGGTTCTTCACTAGATTAACAAAAGCTGTGCTTACAATCCAAAAATTGACTGGATGGCCCCAGTCCTTTACAGGGGTATTAATGGACGTTTAATTCAAATATATGGCATTGATCTGGGTTGTGCTGAGTATAATGGAGCTTCCAGCACCGTGGGCCTCTCCAGAGCCTCAGACTGCCAGTGTTTGCCTGACTCCAGGCTCCCCGAGTCTGTTTTTCTGCAATTAATGACAATCCATGAACTTCCCTGGGCTCCAGGGCTGCCATTGGAAATCAGTGCCTGCGCTGAAGCTGTGCCAGGCCAGGAGAGGTCCCCTGGGGGCCACATCCCTGTGCTGTGTCCGTGTGTGTTCCTGCAGTTCCTCGGGGTGGCTGGATGCTGAGATCCCGATTGGCACCCCCAGCTAAATTAAATTTAATCCTGGGAATGAGAGTGTGCTTGGAATCCCTGAGCTCAGCAGGAAAGGGCTATGTGCAGGGAAAACCCCACAGATTTATCCCTGGAGCATGGGTGTCACACTGGGACATGAAATGGACACGCAGTCACACGCTGGAGACATTTAAGGCAAAAAGGGGGAAGTTTATTTACAAAGTTGGAATTTATAGGTTTTCAAAGTGACAGTGGATTGGAGGATGAAATCTCACCTCTCAACCACACTGGTCCCATCAACAATCTATCCATTTTCTCCTCCTCCAAAAAGGAATTAAACAACTCAGTGTTTTCATGAAAGTGCACGAGAACTCCAATCTAAAAAATGAAAACATCAGGAGGCTTTTGAAAAACAGGGCGACACATGGGAGGGCACAGGGCCACACAGGGATGGGGCAAGGGGGGACAGCCCTGAGCTGAAGGAGGGTTTAGAGTCTGTGCCAGGAAAAATCCCTCCCTGCCAGCGTGGGAGGCCCTGGCACAGAGCAGCCCCCAGCCCTGGAGTGTCCCAGGCCAGGTCGGGCAGGGCTTGGAGCACCCTGGGACAGTGGAAGCCCCAGGAGGGGCCGTGTTGGTGTCCCTGAGCCCATCAGCTCGGCTGAGCTCAGGATTTGGCTCTCGGGGAGCAAAATCTGCCATCATCGGGTGAGAAAGGATAGGGACAAAGCCCTCAGGATGGGGTGGAGCCAGTGCGATGTGCTAACCGCCCCCTCTGCTTTTTGAGGAATATTTAGTTTGGAATTCAGCCCAGAAGGTGCAGCTGCCCCAGCCATGCACACCTCATTGGCTAAGCCTAACGAGGGAGGAAACGAAGGTGATTAATTAAGGAAAAATAAATCAGTCTGGCTTTGTGTGGACTGTGGCCGATCCGCCTTTGTACAGCAAAGCTGCTGGGGGCTGGTTTGGCCTTGGATTGGGAACCAGCAGCTGGATGTGAGTGTGATGGACACAGGAGCGGCTCAGGGGAGCCGAGCAGGGCTGGCCAAGGAAGGGAAATGCTCTTCCCCCGTGCTGCCGGTTGTCTTTCCATAAGGTTTTGTTCTCACTTCATTCTATGCTAAGGTTGAGGCTAAAAATGCTATTTTTGAGACGTAAGAGTCTAAAGGAAAGTTAATCGCTCCTGAGGATGGATAAATTCTCCTGAAAGTATATTTATTTGGGGAAAAAGAAAAAGGAAAGGAAAGGAAAGGAAAGGAAAGGAAAGGAAAGGAAAGGAAAGGAAAGGAAAGGAAAGGAAAGGAAAGGAAAGGAAAGGAAAGGAAAGGAAAGGAAAGGAAAGGAAAGGAAAGGAAAGGAAAGGAAAGGAAAGGAAAGGAAAGGAAAGGAAAGGAAAGGAAAGGAAAGGAAAGGAAGGAAAGGAAAGGAAAGGAAAGGAAAGGAAAGGAAAGGAAAGGAAAGGAAAGGAAAGGAAAGGAAAGGAAAGGAAAGGAAAGGAAAGGAAAAAAGGAAAGGAAAGGAAAGGAAAGGAAAGGAAAGGAAAGGAAAGGAAAGGAAAGGAAAGGAAAGGAAAGGAAAGGAAAGGAAAGGAAAGGAAAGGATCCTTCTAAAGGTGTTAGGTTCTGGGTGGGATTCTTTCTTGATTCTGGTGTAAATCAGGAGCAACTCAAGCGTGGCCTGGTCTGCCCTTGGAGCTCCAGAGGGGGATGTTCCTCGAGTGCTTTCTGTGAACCCTCAAACCATGACGAGCAGGGGGCCCTGTGCCCCCGAGGCCAGGCAGGCTCTGCCCCCTGAACTCCCACCCCGGGGCTCTGGGGGCTCTCACTGAGTTTGCCTGAGCATCTCCCCGTTTTTGTGACTCCTGATCCCCTGTGCCTGGCTGCCCTGACACTCCAGAGGTGAGGAGATTTTATTCCTCATAAAGCACTCGCAGTCTTCTCTCCTTTTAGATTTTAATGGGGCTGGGTTCTGTTGGTGGCTGGTTACTCTGTGCCCTCATTATGGCGAAAAAGCTCCTTTGGAGGATCCATCCAGGCTCTCCTTTGTGGGACACCAAAGGTTTGAGTTCATTTTCATACATCAGAGTTAGGAAAAAGAAGTTATGAAGATTAAAAGACTTCTGACCATCTCCTTTGGACTTTGCTCTCCCTTCAGCAGCAGCATCTTTATTGGCTGCAGGAAAATATTCCCTGAGATAATGAGTCTGGCAGCTTCAATCTAAATATTGTGGCTTTTGCTTGGATCAGGGCAGGGATGGCCCCGTGCCAGTGTTGGCAGCTCCAGTGCCTGACCCCCAAATTCACGGGAGGAGACCTCGAGGTCACCCTGGGGTGACAATGAGCAAGGGATGTCCTGAGACGGGCAGAGGAGAAAACTCGAAGCTGATGGAGCCTTTTGAAGTCAGTTTTGTTCCAGCTAGACTGAAACTCGTTTAAAAACCAGTCAATTAAGGTAATAGGCAGCACATCCTCGTGCTGGGGAGAGCCGTAAACGAGCAGCACAAAAAAGAGAAGCGTTTCCTTCCACAGAGCCACTGAGAGGAATCAGATCAATAACGCACCTGTACCAGGGGAAAACAGCCACCAGTGCCTCGGAGCTGCTGGGCTGGAGCAAATCTCGGGGCAGAGGGGAATGGCAGAGCTGCTCTGGCTGCTGCTGGGAGCTGGCCCTGCCCGTGGCACGGCAATGACCCCGGCTGCTGTCACAGCAGGGAATGGGCACAGGGACAGTGAGGCCTCAAGTTTTATCTTTGCTGTATTTGAGGCTCTGTGCTGCCCGGGGTGCAGCTCTGAGCTCACAGTCAGTGTCACTCAGCTCTCTGCACACTGCAGGGACACAAAACAAATCCTTGTCCTGCTGCACACCAAGGACAACTTTCAGCCCAACAGCACAAACAAGGGTGGCTGGAGGGAGGAACAAGAAGGATGGGAGCTCACAGCCTGGAGCTGGGATTGGACAATTCAACCCCAATGTGCAAATGGACCAAAACTGATAAAAGTGTGAGACCTCGTGACTGTTTGTTCATTTTGTGTCCATTTTGTGTCCATTTTGTGTCCATTTGGGTCCATTTTGTGACCACTTTGTGACCATTTTGGGCCCATCTTGGGTGTAGCCCTGACCAGGCCCTGTCCTGCCCAAGGTGTGCCCTTGGCAGGAACATGGGCTGCAGGAGCGGAACACGGGCTGCAGGGGTGGAACACGGGCTGCAGGGGTGGAACACGGGCTGCAGGAAAGGAACATGGGCTGCAGGAATGGAACACGGGCTGCAGGGGTGGAACACGGGCTGCAGGAGTGGAACACGGGCTGCAGGAATGGAACACGGGCTGCAGGGGTGGAACACGGGCTGCAGGGGTGGAACACGGGCTGCAGGAATGGAACACGGGCTGCAGGGGTGGAACACGGGCTGCAGGGTGGAACACGGGCTGCAGGGGTGGAACACGGGCTGCAGGAATGGAACACGGGCTGCAGGAATGGAACACGGGCTGCAGGAAAGGAACATGGGCTGCAGGAATGGAACACGGGCTGCAGGGGTGGAACACGGGCTGCAGGGGAGGAACACGGGCTGCAGGAATGGAACACGGGCTGCAGGGGTGGAACACGGGCTGCAGGGGTGGAACACGGGCTGCAGGAATGGAACACGGGCTGCAGGGGTGGAACACGGGCTGCAGGGGTGGAACACGGGCTGCAGGGGTGGAACACGGGCTGCAGGAGTGGAACACGGGCTGCAGGGGTGGAACACGGGCTGCAGGGGTGGAACACGGGCTGCAGGGGAGGAACACGGGCTGCAGGGGTGGAACACGGGCTGCAGGGGTGGAACACGGGCTGCAGGAATGGAACACGGGCTGCAGGGGTGGAACACGGGCTGCAGGAATGGAACACGGGCTGCAGGGGAGGAACACGGGCTGCAGGAGTGGAACACGGGCTGCAGGAATGGAACACGGGCTGCAGGGGTGGAACACGGGCTGCAGGAATGGAACACGGGCTGCAGGGGTGGAACACAGGCTGCAGGGGTGGAACACGGGCTGCAGGAATGGAACACGGGCTGCAGGGGTGGAACACGGGCTGCAGGGGAGGAACACGGGCTGCAGGGGTGGAACACGGGCTGCAGGAGAGGAACACGGGCTGCAGGAGAGGAACACGGGCTGCAGGGGAGGAACACGGGCTGCAGGGGAGGAACACGGGCTGCAGGAATGGAACACGGGCTGCAGGAGTGGAACACGGGCTGCAGGAATGGAACACGGGCTGCAGGAGTGGAACACGGGCTGCAGGAATGGAACACGGGCTGCAGGAGTGGAACACGGGCTGCAGGGGTGGAACACGGGCTGCAGGAGTGGAACACGGGCTGCAGGGGTGGAACACGGGCTGCAGGGGTGGAACACGGGCTGCAGGAGTGGAACACGGGCTGCAGGAGTGGAACACGGGCTGCAGGGGTGGAACACGGGCTGCAGGAATGGAACACGGGCTGCAGGGCAGGAACACGGGCTGCAGGAATGGAACACGGGCTGCAGGAGTGGAACACGGGCTGCAGGAGTGGAACACGGGCTGCAGGAGTGATAAGAAAGCGCTCAGGGAAGCAGAGCTGTTTTTTCCTGCTCTGCTCTCCGGCTCTCCTCAGGATAACAGGAGCCGCTGTTTGCAAAACAAACAAGGGCTTGTTCAGGTGTGAATTCCCTGTCCTGGGGCTGTGCAGCTTCGCTCCCAGCCAGGCTGGAGAGAAGAAGCTCCAGGGAGAGCTCAGAGCCCCTTCGGCTCCTGAAGGGGCTCCAGGAGAGCTGCAGAGGCACTGGGGACAAGGATGGAGTGACAGGAAGGTGTCCCTGCCCATGGCAGGCAATCGGTGACCTTAAAGGATCCTTAAGGGATTTCTTCCAACCCAGGCCATGCTCTGGCTCTGTTCCTCCTGCTCTGCAGCCCAACCTGAAGAGATGCAGAATTTTTTCCCTCTGACTCTGCTAAATGAAATTTGATGGCAATACTGCATCAATAAGCTCGCAGGGTTTGTGCTGAGGATGCTTGGCAGGGCTGAGTGATTCCTTGGGGGGATTGCTCTGCACTTTGCAGCCTCCTCCACCAATCTCTGCTGGGGCTTTCAAGGGAGAAGCAGCAAAGGGGAGGGTGGGATTCACCTATCAGCGACTTTATCAGCTACTTCCAAAGCCGTACAAAGAAAATGTTTTATAGGCGGCTCTGTTATCTGCTACTCCATCTTCTTATTACACGAAATTTCTTAGCAGGATCTTTTAATATCACTTTTTCTTTGCTTATCAGCAAGCCCAACGCCGGGCAAACAGGCCCCAGCTGCCTGGTGGGCTTTATCTGAGCTCAGGAAGGCAGTGTAATAACAGATCTTTAATAATGCAGCGCGGGGCTGCGCCTGCCTGATTTATGAACTGCACAGCTCCAGCAAGTCCCGGCTAACGGGGATTTACTGCTCCCTCTGCACCAGCATCCCGGGAATGACGGGGGGAGCAGATGTGGAGTTAAACGAGCGGCACCGTTTGCTTCAGCAGGGCTCGGGATAAATCTGCCCTGCCCTGGCAGGGAGCTGAGCCTTGCCCGTGGAGAAATAAACCACGAGTGCTGGGAGGGGAGGGGCACACGGGGAGGGGCAGGACAGGGCAGCTCTGGGGTGTCTGCTCAGAGCTCAGTGCCCAGGAACTCCTCCTGTCCACCCTGAACCTTCTCCCTTTTTCACCCTGGCTCCTGGGAGCTCAGTCCAGCAGTGGGACACAAGTGCCAGCACCCCTGGCTGAGGCAGGAGAGGCCATTTGTGCTCTCTGTGCTTTGCTGGCCTGGGCTGGGGCACCCCTGGGAGCCCTTCCAGAGCCTGGTCCCACCCCAGAGCGCTGCCCGAGGGTCCCAGGCCAGCACTGCCCCTCCCTGGGCTTCACCTGCAGCCTCCAGAGAACCCCAGGAGGGTTGGGGAGAGGCTTGGGAGCAGCTCTGGGCTGGGGCTGGGAGTGCCTGGAGAGCTCCCCTGTGGGACCCACCTCACTCCAGCCTTGCTCTCCACAATTCCGACTCCTCAGCGCCGTTTTCCAGGCCCTGAATGCTCTGGATGTGTGCAGCCAGCTGGGCTGTCCCTGTGGGATAATCCATCATCCCTGAGACGCTGCTCCCAACAGCTCCAGATGGCTCGGAGGCACTGGGGGAGCTCCTGCCCATGGAGTGGCAAAAAATCTGCAATATTGTCTCTGAATGTGCCACTTTCAGCCCTTCCAGGGGGAGGGTTGGGGAGGTGAAGGGGTTAAATGTGATGCCAGGCTGGGAATCTCAGGATCCTGGGCCTTTTCCATCCGAAGGGGAAGGAAAGCTGCAGCTGGGGATTGAGGACAAACAAGGATTGGGGTGTTTTCCTGTGAGGAGCTTTTAAACACCTTGGGTTCTGTTACAGCATTTGTGATGAGTGGGGAGGTTTGTCAACATCTTCAGTCTCAGCTGCCTCCAGAAACCCAAATGTCAGAGCCAAGAAAAACACAGCGAGAATTGGCTGAAAACTTTGAACTTTTCAGCAATGACGGCATTATCTACAAATTTCCCCTAAAAGAGCTATTCCCAGCGCCGGCAGGGCTCTGGGGAAGGAGGCATCCTCCCTGTGCTGGAGCGGAGAGGAGTTAACTGCGGAGGGGGTGAGCAGAGCTTTTAAACAGGCTGGGACGAGAATTCCTCATCCACCTCTTCTCATTCTTCAAAGGAACAAATGGCAGCGAGCTCCTTGTTACGGTTTTCAGCCCATTATTCTCCCCTCGTTGTCAGGGCAGCTGCTCGCCGCGTTTCCGAGCGGGGAAAGGGCTGCGCTCGCTCGAAAGGGCATCCTTTCACTTCTTCTGTTCCTGCTGCCACTTGCCAGGGAGATAAGGAAAATGAGGTTCTATTTTTCCCCGCCAATACCTGTTTATCCTCGTTGTCATGCCTCTGCTCTGAACCCGCGGGATGCGGTGGGAGGATTTCTCTCGCTCCTCCCGGGGCTGTTGCACAACTAAATCGCGGCAGAAGGCAGCGGGTTCTGGCACAGCCTCCTCAGCTCCTGTGTGTCTCTGCGGGGGAAAATAAAACTGTGGCACCGGGGAGAGGGAAACGACCCCGAGGGTCCCGGCAAACAGGCAGGGTCCTGGGGAGGAGGGATGGGGCTGAGCCTGGAATTCCTGGAGTCGTGGGATGGTTGGGTGGGGAGGGGGCTCAAATCCCACCCAGTGCCACCCCTGCCATGGCAGGGACACCTCCCACTGTCCCAGGCTGCTCCAGCCCGGCCTGGGGCACTGCCAGCCACAGCTGCTCCGGGAATTCCATCCCCACCCTCCCAAGGGAACAATTCCTGCCCCAAACTCCTGTCTCAGTCTGATCTCTGGGTCACTCCTCCTCCGGACAGCTCGGTGGTGGCTCTGCCAGCATTTCCCCAGGCCCGTGCCTGCTCCTTTCCCCTGCCCAGCCCCAAACCTCTCTCCTGCTCCTTGAGAGGCGGTTTTATGCCCTTGGCTCCAGCAGGAGGGCTCATTCCCCCTGCTAGGTTGGCTTTTCTCTCAAATACATGGCTGAGAGCTTTAATCTGCTGCAAGCAGGTGCCACTGCAGGTGAGCTCTGCTAAGAGCGTATGTTTAATTATGCTGCTGAAGTCAGAAAAAGCTGTTATTTTAAAAAAACCTTCTTTTAATAGTCTGGGTAAGCGTTGGCAGCCAAACATTCTCAGCTGCAGATGTATTCGGCTTATTATTCCAAAACAAATTTCAGACTGGCAAAAATATTGAATCGAAGGAGTTTGAGTACAAAGGAGAAATTAGGGAGGTTTCATTCAGGGAGCCGTGGTCAGCTCCCAGCATCCCTCAATTCCCAGGAACTGAACAGAGAAGCCTCAGCCCTCGGGGGAAATCTGGGATGAGAAGCTGCGGGTGAGCGGCTTTAAGAGATCAAAGAGTGAAGGTGTGTGTGCTTGAAATCAAAGAACCCACGGCTCCCATGTCCCCACAGCCACAGCCTGTTAAACCCTCCAGGGTTTGGGGCTCCCTGGGTGGGCTGTGCCAGTGCCTGACCACCCTTCAGTGCAGGAATTCCTCCAAAGGAAACTCCCCTGGCACAGCTCCAGGCTGCTGGCTCCCGGCCCCTGGGAGCAGAGCCCGACCCCACTGGCTGCACCCCCTGTCAGGGAGCTGAGACCAGTAGGTGGGACTGGGGAGACAGGACACCCCTCCATCCAAAACATCCAAATTTCCTGTGGTTTTCTGGGAAATAACAACGCACAACTGGCTCTCTCAGGGAAATGTGTGTCTGTGCTTCCCAGGCAGCCTTTGGGAGGGGCAGGAAGGAGCTTTGGAAGGGGCTGGAAGCCTTTGGAGGGAGCAGGGAGCCTTTGGGAGGGGCTGGAAGGAGCTTTGGAAGGGGCTGGAAGCCTTTGGAGGGAGCCTTTGGAAGGGGCAGAAAGGAGTTTTGGAAAGGGCAGGAAGGAGCCTTTGGAAGGGGCTGGAAGGAGCCTTTGGAAGAGGCAGGAACCCTTTGGAAGGAGCAGGAAGGAGCTTTAGAAGGAGCCTTTGGAAGGAGTCTTTGGAAAGAGCTTTGGGAGGGGCAGGAAACCTTTGGAAGGAGCTTTGGAAGGGGCAGGAAACCTTTGGAAGGAGCTTTGGAAGGGGCAGGCAGCCCACGGTGCGAGTGCTCCAGCAGGATCCCATTCCAGCTGCAGGGAAGGGCTCTGCCGTGCATCACTGCAGACTCAGTGACTTCAGGGGAATTTTATTTATGGGTAAATAACTCTCAGCACCGAGCTCCCGAGCATTAATCTCAAAGCAGGGGCTTTGCCTCCACATTTCCTGCTGCTGTGAAAGGAATGCCAGGCAGGATGCACTGGAGAGCACCGTTCCAGCCTGGAAGTGTCTGGCTTTGCTGTTTGCAGCCGCAGCTGCTCTCCCAGACCTGTCCCCAGGCACATTTCCTGGGAGCCTTCCTGTCTCTGAGTTCAGCCAGGTGCAAATCCGAGGTGATGTTTCGGCTGCCTCCTCTCCCACTGAATTAGAGCCCTCTAATGATGCAGCGCTAAATCCACCCTGAAGCCTTCCAGCGAGCAGGGTTGCTCTGGGAAGTGTGGAATTATCACCCCAGACAAGTTCTGCTGGAGCAGAAAAGGGGATTCTGCCTCTGGGAGTGTGGGTGACCTCGCTGCTCCCAGGGCAGGCAGATCTGACATCTCCTGGGGCTGTGGGGAAAGGAACACGGATCAGACTGTGCTGGTTTGAAAGCAAAACCAGTGAGAGGCTCCAAGGCAGAACCCCAATTTAATAAGAGGAAAAGAAAAGAAGTAAAATAAAATAAAATAAAATAAATGCAATAGTACAAAAAACCACTGCCAGAGTCAGAACACAACCTGACCCCCTGTCAGTCAGGGTGGTGGCAGCAGTGCAGATGAAATGCTCTTGTCCAAGCAGGGATCCTGTAGAAAGCTCTGGCAGCTCTTGTCCTCTGGGAGTGCAGTGGGTCAGGGCTCTCTGTGCTGTCCCAAATCCCAGATTCTATCCAGGTGGGAATGCTTGGCTCCTCCCCCTGGGCGGAGCATCTCCCCATGGGCTGATCTCATTCTCTGAGCCCTGCAGTGGCTCCTTGCTGGCCCATGAACCAGAGACAGCTCCCGCAGGGAGTTCCCCATGAGCCATGGGCACGGCATTGCTGGGCCATGGACAGGAGAGAAGGGAAACACTGCCCCAGCTGGTTCCAGCAGCTCAGGGGATGGGGATGGAGCACAGACTGTGGGCACAGCTGACAGGGTAACCCAGGACACTCTGCTGAGGCTGTGGGGAAAGGAACAGGGATCCAACATCTCCTGGGCTGTGGGGAAAGGAATGGGCAGCAGGGCTGGGAGGGGCAGGGACTGAGCCCAGCAATCCCCCTGCACAGGAGGCAGTGCCCAGAGAGCAGAGAGTGTCCCTGTGTGTCCCTGAGTGTCCCTGCCTGTCCCTGTGTGGCCCTGGGTGTCCCTGTGTGTCCCAGTCTGTCCCTGTCTGTCCCTGTGTGTCCCTGTCTGTCCCTGTCGGTCCCTGGATGTCCCTGGATATGCCCATGTGTCCCCATGTGTCCCTGTGTGTCCCTGTCTGTCCCTGTGTGCAGGGAGGGTCACAGCAGCCCCAGGCTCTGCTCCAGGCCCAGCAATGGCCCCAGAGCCTCAGGCAGGGCCTGGGCCCAGCAATTCCCCTGCACAGGGGCAGAACTGCCCTGGGCAGTGCCCAGCCCTGAGCAGAGCCCAGAGGGGGCTGGAGTCTCTCCCGGGGCTGTTCCATCCCCTCTGCTCTGGGCTGGCCCTGCTGGAGCAGGGAGTGTCACCCTGGGGTCCCTCCCAGCCTGGGATCCTGGCAAGATGAGCCCTGCCAGCCTTCCTGGTAGGAATTCCCTCCCAGTTCTCATTCTCGAGAGAAATTGTCGCTGAAACGCCTCAGTGTGAGCGAATATCTGCACCCACCCTGCCCCTGCCCTCAGGGCTGCTCCTGGGCTGCAGCTCCTGCTATGCAATGTTGCCTTGTGTAATTTCTGGGACTTGGGATTTTTACTGCTGGCTCCTGCTGGCTCTTTCCCATGGGAGCAGATTCCCATTCTCACGGCAGTGTCTTTGTTGTTTTGTAAGCACTAAGAGAGCTTTGCCCTTCTCACGCCAGTTTCCCCAAACAATCTCTGTCACCTGTTGTTTGCTGAAGGAGACGCCGTCCTTCTCTGACCAATGGCAGCCCCTTTTGCAGAGCATCTTATAAAAGCACAAAGATTCAAAAAGTAAAAACTTTCTGATGACCAAGAACTGTCTGTGTGCTTTTCCTCGCTTACCAATCACTGTAACAGGGCACTGCCCTCATTTCCATTCCAAACCCTCATTCCTGAAGGAGAAGTGGGCTCTAAACCTGTATGAACTCCTAACGAAACTTCTGCTGTTCCAGTGCTCAGTTCAGAGCAGCTCCATTGATTCCCAGCCCGAATCAGCAGCGGTGGCACAACTCCCACCCCTGGCACCCAGTCCCACCACAAACGGGAGTTTCCTCCTCCTCAAACCCGGGGTTCAGTGCCACACCCACATTCAGAGATTTACCGGGCATTAACCTGTCTCAAAACGTCTTTTAACAAGGAATTCACTCGTTTATCATGGTGGTGTGATGTGACATTTGCTTGATCCTGGTAAAACAGGGAAGACTTCCAGAGCTGAATCGAGCTGGGGTAAATTATTCATCTGCAGCGTCTGGAAATCTTTACATTGGTTTCCTGGATCCGAGGCACCAGGAAAATTGGAAAGCTCAGCTGATACCCCTGTAATAACGTGTCACCCTGGAAGGAATTAGAGCCGGGGTTTGTCACTTTTCAGCACTTTCTGTGAGCGCTGCTGGTCTGAGGGAAAGCTCCTTGTGGAGAATATTGCAGGGAATATTGCACGGAATCCTGTGGGCTCACATCCCACAGCCAACGGGAAAGGATCCCTGGAAGGGCATCCTCACCCTCAGAGTGGGGGAAAAACCCAGGTCCCTGTGAGGGAAGCACAAGGAGCTCGGGAAGGAAAGCAGGATGCTCGGGGTGGGACAGGAGGATGCTCCAGGGTGGGGATGAGGGTCAGGAGGAGCTCAGGAAGGGGATAAGGTGCAGGAGGAGCTCAGGAAGCAGCAGGAGGATGCTCCAGGTGGGGATGAGGGTCAGGAGGAGCTCAGGGAGGGGAAGGAGAAGCTCAGGAAGGGGCAGGAGGATGCTCCAGGTGCAGATGAGGGTCAGGAGGAGCTCAGGAAGGGGATAAGGTGCAGGAGGAGCTCAGGGAGCAGCAGGAGGATGCTCCGGGTGGGGATGAGGGGCAGGAGGAGCTCACGGTGGGTCAAGAGGAGCTCAGGGAGGGTCAGGAGGATGCTCCGGGTGCGGATGAGGGAGAGCCCCAGGGAAGGAAGGAGGGAGGGTCTGACCCTCTGGAATGAGGCCGCCCAGCCCTGCCAGCTCCGGGGAATGGCCAGGGCGGTGCTCTGGCTGGTTCTGTTGTCACAAACAGGGACTGCAGGCAGTCACGGGTGTTAAACGGGGATTTGTGGCTCTGACGTTCTCTGCTTTCCTCCTTCACCCTTTCTGCGGGCACAGGGGGATCCGCGGCCCCGCTGGGGACATTGCTGGGGGCCGGGGATGTGCCAGGGTGCAGGATGGAACTGGAGCTCTCTCTGATCTCCCCCTCGCTGTTCCCTTCAGGCCGGGGCTGGGGATGATTTCCAGAGGCTGGCGGTGCTCCCGGGATGAGGAGCACAGAGCCCCAGGGTTGCGACCCACAGCCTGGCTGCCCTGGGGGTTCCATCCCGGCACTGGGAGTCACAGCAGCAGTGGAGGCCTGGTGGGATCTCAGCTCTTTGTACAATCTGAGAATCCCAGCCTGGTCTGGGTTGGGAAGGGACCCCAAATCCCACCCAGTGCCATGGCAGGGACACCTCCCACTGTCCCAGGCTGCTCCAGCCCCAATGTCCATCCCTGGGCACTGCCAGGGATCCAGGGGCAGCCACCCCTTCCTTCCTCAAAGTTTCCCTCTAAAAGAACTGCAGAAAAATGCAGATTCTTGTACCCAGGTGTGTGCTGTCATTGCTTGGAATTGTTTCTCATAAAACACTTTGAGGACATTCAATGGTTCTGCTTGTAAGGGCAAACCTGAACTGAGAGGTGCCTCAGCCCCCAGGCCAGAGGAGTTTGGTGCACAGAGAAAGGCACAATTCCCTTTGGGAATGACAATTTCCTTCTGGGGGCCTGCAGGCATTGTGAGACGGGCACATGGAACCATGGAATGGGTTGGGAGGGACCCCAAATCCCAGCCAGTGCCAGCCCAGCATGGCAGGGACACCTCCCACTGTCCCAGGCTGCTCCAGCCCCAATGTCCATCCCTGGGGCACTGCCAGGGATCCAGGGGCAGCCACAGCTCTCTGGGTAACATTTGAATTCATTCACTCAAAGCCTGAATCAGGATGCCTGAGCTGTGCAGAGGAACAAACCAGGGCCCTTTTCCTGCTGTGATACACAAGGATCTGCGCCTCAGCTCATTTTTACTGGAGGGGTTGTAGCAGAATTTCTTAGGGAACGAGGGAATGATGTGTTCTGGGATGAGATTTGAGCTGTCCCAGGCTGGGCCTCACATTCAGGCCTGTGTGGAAATGGATAGACCTGTGGCACAGCAAAAATTTAGATTAAGGTGAGTTTAGGCATTAGATATTATATTTATAGTGTGATTATGGCAGCTACCTTAAGGTTGAGATTGTTTGCATTCTTTTCTATCTGAACACCAATTAGAAAACACTTAGAACACAATTAGAAAAAACTGTGAACTATCTGGAACTGTATTTAACCCACATTTCGATATAATAAAGGGAGAACGGGATAATAAAGGGAATATGAACCATATTATTGGTGGTGCTCTGCATTGCTCTGTCCAGCTTCCCATGGAATGAGGATTTCCCTGGCTTCGAGGGGTGTCTAACAACAGGAGCAGTGACCAGGAGCAGGCAGGGCTGGCTCTGGAGCACCTGGAGCCTTTCAGCACAGCAATAATTCCTTTAAAGTCCAGTCTCTCCCTCCAAGCCGCTGTTATTCAGGAGAGCCTGAACCAGATGGAAGCTGACGAGGTAAACATGGAAATAAAAAGCTCAGAAATGGCTTTAATGTTTACTTTGAAGCAAAGTTATTTTAATGAATTCCAATTAACGGTAAAAAAAAAGAAAAATCGCTTTTGCTGGATGGTCCCTATGGTTAACAAGGGATGCAGATGTTTTTTGCACTAATTGTTCTAATCTAAGTGTTTCCCTACTTGGCATTCTGAGTGCAGCAGCCCTCATTGCCCCGTGGTATTTAAATAGGAGAAAGTGATTCCATGATGCTTTATTTCCCCAAAAAGCCATACTTTGCATTTCAACGTTAGCTGGCAAATTTGATGACCTTCTAATTAAAAAAAAAAAAAAAAAAGAAAAGAGCCAGTATTTCAAAGATCTTTCGCAACACAGGAACCAAGAAATCCCAATTCAGAATTCTGTTTATTGACAAAATATTTATTTCACCCTGCTCTCGTGGTGTCCTGTACCCCAAAAACTCCTCACTTGAATCTCCTGTTTGGTCAAGACATCCCAATTCAGAATTTTTTTTTTATTGACAAAATATTTATTTTACCCCAATCTTGTGGTGTCCTGTACCCCAAAAACTCCTCACTTGAATCTCCTGTTCGGTGAGGTCATCAAAGAGATTTGATGTAAGAAAAAGTAAAAAAGAAAAAAGTAAAAAAAGAAAAAGTAAAAAAGAAAAAATAAAAAAGGAAAAGTAAAAAAGAAAAAGTAAAAAACGAAAAAGTAAAAAAAGAAAAAGTAAAAAAAGAAAAAGTAAAAAAAGAAAAAGCAAACTGGAGGCCTGGACCTTTAGTTGTTGAAAAGCCATTGTAAATGACGAAATTATGGAATTGGGTTGGAAGGGATCTCAAAGCTGTCCATGTGCAGGGACCCTTCCACCACCCCAGGCTGCTCCAAGCCCTGCCCAGCTTCCCTGGGAATTCCAGCCCAGCCCCTCCCAGGTTCCTTCCCCATCCCCACCCAAACCTGCTCCCTGTCAGTCTGAGACCATGACAGCAGTCAGGAATTAAATCCTTGTGCCACAGCGGGAATTCCTCAGCTTCACCTGACATCTTCAGTTGCTGCAGACAGGCAAACATTGCTGTGGTTTGGGGAAGGGGTTTGGCTGCTGGGCCCAGAGAACCTGTCAGGAGAGCTGGTTAAACAGAGCCTGAACCTGTGCTTGTCTGTGGGTGTTGATTTAAATATTGTGAGGTGCTTGTGGGCAGAATTTCAGAGGAAAACCTATAGAAAACCTATAGAAAACCTATAGAAAACATTTATTCACAGACCCTTGGGTGTTTAGATTGGAGGAGCTCTCTGAAACCTCTGAGCCCAGTTATTAACCAGCACCCCCAATGCCCCTGTGTGTGCTGCATGGATCTATCTAGATATAAACCAAATAATATAAATATAAATATAAATATAAATATAAATATAAATATAAATATAAATATAAATATAAATATAAATATAAATATAAATATAAATATAAATATAAATCTCTCTAATGTATATTTATATATATAAACCCAAATTATTTATAATATAAAAATATTATATATTATATATTTATATATAAATATCTATAAATAAATGTATATATAAAATATATTTTTTATATATAAAAATATATATAAAAATAATATACCATATAATATAACAAATATATCTACATATAAATAAATATAAAAAAATAAATATAAATAAAAAAATATAAATAAATATAAAAAAATATAATATAAATATAAATATAAACCAAATATATCTAATATATATTTATATATATAACCAAATTATTTATAATATAAAAATATTATATATTAGATATATTTACAGAAATATCTATACAAATAAATGTTATATAAAATATTTTATATATAAAATAAATATATATATAACAAATATATCTTCTATATACATATAACAAATAGATATACCATATAGATATAAAACAAATATATCTACATATAAATATAAATATAAATATATAAAGCAAACATATATATAATATATTTATATCTATATAACCAAATTATTAATAATATAAAAATTATTATATATTAGATATTTATATATAAATATCTATATAAATAAATGTATATATAAAATATTTTTATAGATATAAAACAAATATATATATAACAAATATATCTACTATATACATATAACAAATAGATATACCATATAGATATAAAACAAATATATCTAATATAAATATAACAATACCATATAGATATAACCCAAATATATCTAAAATACATATAACAAAATATCTATTTATACATATATAACACATTTATATACCATATTTTGCACCTATAGTATATAAATGGGTTAAATATGTATAATATAATATTTGTTATATCTATATGGTATATATATATTTGTTTTACATATATGGTATAGAAATGTGTTATGTCTGTATGGTATAGATATATATTTGTTATATCTTTACCATATAGATATAACAAATGCATATATACTATATATATATAACACTTTTATATACCATATATGTAAAACAAATACAAATACCACACAAATATACCAAATATTTATACTATATATACAGTATATGTATGGGCATATGTATATATGTATATATATTATATATACTGTATGGTTTTAAGTATGTGTACACATAAACAGACATTAAATGGGAGCTGGTCGCTCTTTTCTCATTAATTAATTAATTGCACTGATCTCTCTATCATTTACATGGAGTGTCTGAGCTGGCCAGTGGCTCCAGGGCTCTGCTCTGCCACGCTCAGTGTCCCCTCAGCTGCCCCAAAGTGCCACGTCCAGGGGTTGGACCCCGAGCACCTGGGTTTGTCCCTGGCCATCGGGGTCATTTGGGATGTGCTCCCCCGAGGGCAGCGGTGATGATCGAGTTAGGAGCAGCCTAACCAAGCCTGGCGGAGCTCCCCAGCTCAGAGCTGTCCCAGCTGGGCTCTGCCCGAGCTGGAGGGCAGCACTTGGCCCCAGCACTGCCCCAGCGCCAGGCAGGGCCTCTGCAGGTCCCCAGCTCACAGGGACACACGGTGGTGGCACCGGCAGGGCTGCCCAGCTGGGCTTCCTGCCCAGTTCCATGGGTCTCCATGCCATAAATCCCTTTGTTTTCCTCATCTCCTGGTGCTTTGTTGTGTTCTGACACATGGGGATGATCCAGAGCCCTGCAGGCATTGTGACAGGGGCACCTGGAACCTTGGAATGGATTGGGAGGGATCCCAAATCCCAGCCAGTGCCAGCCCAGCATGGCAGGGACACCTCCCACTGCCCCAGGCTGCTCCAGCCCCAATGTCCAACCTGGCCTGGGGCACTGCCAGGGATCCAGGGGCAGCCACAGCTGCTCTGGGAATTCCAGCCCAGCCCCTGCCCACCCTGCCAGGGAACTCCTGCCCAAATCCCACCCAAATCTCTCAGTTTGATGTAGCACTGCAGTTAACTCTTAGAGTAGGGAATGTACTTGGAATGAATGAGCATTCCTGCTTTCCCCACTTAAAACCACACAGTCAGTGCACGAATTGCTGCCATAACTCAAGAAAAAGCTACACCCAGCTTAGAGCTCAGCTTCTGCTGAGCCAAATCCCTTCCAAGAGCTCTGAAGGCCACGTTGGACAGGGCTTGGAGCAAGCTGGCGTGGTGGCAGTGCCTGAGAGGGGTGTGAGGTGTCCTGGGTGCAGTGGCAGTACCTGGGTGAGGTGTGAGGTGCCCTGGGGTGGCGGTGGCAGTGCCTGGCAGGGGTGTGAGGTGCCCTGGGGCAGTGCCCGGTAAGGTGTGAGGTGCCCCGGCAGGCAGTGCCTGGGTGGGTGTGAGGTGTCCCGGCAGGCAGGCAGTGCCCGGTAAGGTGTGAGGTGCCCTGGGGCAGTGCCCGGTAAGGTGTGAGGTGCCCTGGGGCAGTGGCAGTGCCCAGTAAGGTGTGAGGTGCCCCGGCAGGCAGGCAGGCTCCCATTCCCGAGCTCTCGGTCCCTCCCTGAGCTGCAGGCACTCCGCCAAGCCCGGAGCTGCAGCCACCCGGAGAATTCTCTGCTGTGCCTCATTAGCAGCCAGCAGCTGCTGGTTCATTCACAATTAATGGCTGGGCTAATGAACGGCACCCACTGCAGGAAGGGCAGGGCTCTGGCGTCGGGCAGGGGCTGGGATACATCCAGCCAGGCTCTGGGAATGCAGCGGGATGATGGGAAAGGGAGGGAAATGTCCAGCCAAGCTCCTGACCCGGCAGGCACGGGGAATTAATGCGACAGGGAAAACAGAGGCCATTGCTGGCACCATTTCAAACACTGAGACCTCAGAGATATATATTTTTATAGATATTTATATATATGATGTTGTTCATGCGTGAGACAACCTGGCTCTGCTGCTGCTGCTGCATCAAAATTTTGCCCTGGAGAATATTTGAAAAAAAAATCATCCCCGAACTCTCCTGAAATGAAACTCACTTCATTTGTTTTCCACTTCTGAAAATATAGAGGAGTTTACAAATCCTTAACCATTTTTCTGCCTTTTAAGAATGCAGAAGGAAACAGTAGATCTGCACTCAGGGTGTTCATTGTGTTCCAAACCCTGAAAACATAAAAGCCAAGCAAAGCATTTGCTGCAGGAAATGTGTTTTTATACAAATTATGATGTCTGTACAAATGACAGCTTCTATCCAAATTACAGTTTTAATTCAAATTACGAATATTTTGCTGAGATTAACAGTGATGGTGCTGCTGAATGAAGGGAGGGCAGGAAATCCAAGCAGGGTGGAGGAGAAATTGGCTGTACAGGGGGCTGGGATGGGGAAGGGAGGAGATGGAGCAGTGGGGCAGGGGCTGGGAGGGCTGCAGGGTTAATTCTGGGACCAGCTAAAGGTTTTAAACATCTCAGTCCTGCAGAATGATTCTTTCGAGGTCAGGCCTCCCTGATGAGAGCACCCCGTACCCCTGGGACACTCAGAGCTGTTCGTAATTCAGGCTCAGAGAATTGTGTGGGTTGTTGGAATCACCAGGAGCAGCAAACAGCTGAGGAACCTTTAAATGAAAGCTCTGTAGGGACAAACCCAGCCCGGTGTCACGCTGTGCCCTGCAGCCACAGTGACCAGTGTCACTCTGCCAGTGTCACCTCACCTCTGCTGGGTGCTGACAGCTGTCACAGCGTGTACAGGGGGAGCCAAATGGCTCTGGCACTTAAAAACCCATTCTGAGCACAAACGGGATTGCTGCAGAGGGTTTCTCCTTGGGATTGCTGCAGAGGGTTTCTCCTCTGTCAGCCCCTCAGCCCAGGCAGTTCAGGTCCTTCCCCTGCTCCAGGAGCTGAGAACCCTCACTCATATTGGTGGGATTTTGGGGTTTCCTTCAGGTGCCCTGACTGCATTTTGATCCAGCTGTCAGCACAGCCCTTCCCTCTGTGCACGGAGCCCGTGCAGGGCTCAGCACCCAAGGGATGGGTGTGGGCGCAGCAGAGCTCACACTGTGCCACGGGGCACCAGGGCTTCAGGGAACCCAGAATGTGGCACAGAATGTGTCACAGAATGGCTTCATGTGCCACGGGGTACGAGGGCTTCAGGGATCCAAGAAATGTGACACAGAATGTGACACAGAATGGCTTCATGTGCCACAGGGCATGTGTGCTTCATGGAACCCAGAATGTGTCACAGAATGTGACACAGAAATTCTTCATGTGCCACAGGGCACGAGGGCCTCAGGGAACCACAGAATGTGTCACAGAATTACTTCATGTGCCACAGGGCACGAGGGCTTCATGGAAACCAGAATCCTGGGGTACCCTGGGTTCGAGAGACCCCAAATCCCACCCAGTGCCACCCCTGCCATGGGCAGGGACACCTCCCACTGTCCCAGGCTGCTCCCAGCCCGGCCTGGGCCCTTCCCTGGCAGGAGGCTCAGGGATGTGCTGCTCCTGCTGGCTTTGCCCTCCTGGCACCTCTGGGCCTGGCAGCCCCTCCGTGGGATGGGGAGCAGCTGCAGGACAGCCCCATCCCCTGGAGTCTGCAGGGGGAAGGTGTTTGTGTCAGTTTTTAGCACAATAAAGCTGGAGCTGAGCTGGTTCTTGGCACTCAGAGCCACTGCAGGTAATTAAGACAAAGCAGAAATTCTCTGGGTAGAGCAGAAGATGCTGGGACTGAGAGGTGTCATCTATTAGAGTTAATAATGGGCTCAGGGTTCCCTCTCTGTGCTCCTGCAGAAACCTCAGCCAAGTTTCGTGCAGGGAAGTTCTGAGGAGTTCCCTGGGTTTAAACTTGGTGAGTTTGTAAGGTGGGAAAAGAGGAAAATGGGAAATATGAAATGGGAAAACAAAGAACTCACAGCTGGTTGGGGCTGAGGGGATGGCCCCGTCCTGCTCCATCCTGCCCTGGCCATCCTGCACATCCTGCTCCATCCATCCTGCTCCATCCTGCCCCATCCTGTCCTGTCCATCCTGCCCATCCTGCCCCATCCTGCCCATCCTGTCCTGTCCATCCTGCCCCATCCTGCTCCATCCTGCTCCATCCTGTCCTGTCCATCCTGCCCCATCCTGCCCCATCCTGCCCCATCCTGTCCTGTCCATCCTGCCCCATCCTGCCCCATCCTGCTCATCCTGTCCTGTCCATCCTGTCCATCCTGCCCCATCCTGCTCCATCCTGCTCCATCCTGTCCTGTCCATCCTGCCCCATCCTGCCCTATCCTGCTCCATCCTGCCCCATCCATCCTGCCCCATCCTGCTCCACCCTGCCCATCCTGCCCCATCCATCCTGCCCATCCTGCCCCATCCTGCCCCATCCATCCTGCTCCATCCTGCCCCATCCTGCCTCTCCCTGCCCGGTGCCCCGGGTGCTGCCCAGGCTGGGCTGGGGACATGGCTGCCTGTCCCCTGTCTGGGGTGCCAGGGTGGTCCCAGCCCCTCCTGCTGCCGAAGGACCCCCTCTGCTCCCAGGGCTGTGTCTGTCACTCCTGTGGGGCTGATTTGGGGTCAGTTTTGGGTCAGAGCTGTCTGAAACGTGTCCCTGGTGCTCCGTGCTGGGTCAGGGGCCTTGGGGCGCTCCCTGTCCCTGCTTTGCTTTGTGCTGGAGGAAACCACTCCTCAATTTTGGGGGAATTTTGGCCACTCAGTGAGTGCTGTTTGCTTTTCCTGTTGGGTACAATGCTCTCAGGAGCTCATTAGCATTCGCTCCAGCCACATATTTTATGCAAATACCGGATCAATTTATGAACTGCTCCTTCTCTTCAGTTTCGGGTGGGATAGTTATAAATACCCAGACCAAAAATAGGCTTATTACAAAAGCTCTGGGCTCATTAGGAGATTCAGAGGTGCCTTGATTTTTCCTGTACATACATTAACTCGTCTGGTTTCAAGGGTTCCCGGGGAATAGTGTTGTGGCTGGGCTTAGACTGGGGGTCACAAGTGATGGTGCTGGTGGAAAAACCCCAATTTTTCCTATGTTGTTAATATCATAAGAAATTAGAGGGTAATTTGAGCATGAAATGAGTCTTTCATTTTCGTTTTCTGTAGCTCTGTGCTTTCTCCTGACTCTCCAAACCCCTCTGGCTTTGGGAGAGGGGTGAGGTGAGGAGGGTCATTTCTCAAGTTGGGTGTTTAAGCTAAATAGGAAAAAAAAAGTTCCAAATGAGGATGAACTTTGCACTGCTCCAGGTGCAGCATTGACCCCAATGTACCTGATTTTATATTAAACGATGAAGATGTGGTGAAATTCCTTTTCTGCTGCGTGTGTGGGGTGGAGCAGGAGAACGTGGGAAGGGCAGAGTGAGTCAGGGGGGCTCCTGGCCTCGCTCCTGGCCGGTAAAATGATGTTGTTTGGAGGAACAACACGAGGACTGTTGGGTTTTATTGGCACAAGGCTGGAGCTGCCCATGGCTGCCTTGGTCTGGTCCAGGCTGGACCTGGCAGAGTGGGGAGAAGCAAAAAAAGTCAAACTACAGTGAAAAGTCAGCCTGTGTGAAAAACGAGGGTCATTTTCTTAGACAAATTTAGAAGTTTAATAAAAATTAAAAAGAAAACAGACAATGAGGAGAGACAAAAGCAAAATTCAGTTTCTCACCGAGGGTGCCTGGCACAGAACCAGCCAGCACCCCGTTAACAGAGAGTTTGTTCCTTAAAAACATCAGCCTGTTGCACATTTAAAAATTCACATGCATGATTCAAACATTCCTTTGGAGTGGGAATTCCTTTGCTCAGTCCCAACTGCCCCCAACCATTCCATCCACAGACCCGTCCTCGGGTGGCTCCATTCCCTCTGATAGCCCAGGTCCATAAATTCTTCTCCCGGGGCTCTGCTCATTTCCATTTGGACAAGATCCTTGAGAACAGAAGTTCAATCGCTTTTGGGCAGCAATCTTCATGCAGGAAAACAAAAGCCCCCAGTGTTCTCACACTAAGTTACAATCATAAAAAATATCCATTCATCACATTTGTAACTTCTGTTAATAAAAGAAATTGCAGTACAATCTTCCTACATTAAAAATACAATATTCATTTGAATATTTGCGAAAAGACAGTGATATACAATGCATTTATAACACCTGGATCTGTGCTCAAGGGTCCAGGAGATGAACCCTGGATCCCTGGCACTGTCCCAGGCCAGGTTGGACACTGGGGTTGGAGGGGACAGTGGGAGGTGTCCCTGCCATGCCAGGGTGGCACTGGGTGGGATCTGGGGTCCCTCCCAGCTTGCAGCAGTGCACAAAGGAAGGCAGGAGCAGTTTGGATCCCGAGTCACACATTTCCTGATGATGCTGGAACCGGACAGAAGTTTTAAATTTGCCTTTCCAGGAGCTGCCATGAGTTTTCCTCCCAAGCACCCCCGTGTCTGGCTGTGCTGCTGAGGAGCCCCAGCCATGGAGCCACAGCCAGGGCCGGTTCCTCTGCGTGAGGCTCCGAGCGAAGCTCCGAGGTGCTCTCATTTGCGGATGCCATCGCTAATTAGGTGTCATCAGGTAATTATCCACAGGGTGATTTGTGCAGCCGGCCGTGGAACGGTGCAGGAAATGCAGCGCTGAGAGGAGAGCTCAAGGTGAGCTTTGCTGGGAGTCCCAGGGAAATAAATTCCCTGTGCGGGTGTGTCCAGGGGATGCTCGGTGCCTGATTTGGGAAATGTTCCATCCTCACCGCGAACCCCACGGACAACAGGGGCTCACTGGGAGCCTCCTGGTGCTGCCAGGCTGGCAGGAGTGAGTGGAAGGCTTGAGCAGAGCACCCGTGAGTGACAAAAGGCAGCAGCAGCAGTGGCGTGCCCGAGGGAACCTCTGTCACCGCCAGGCTCCTGAATTGTGCCGCTTCCAGAGGCACCAATGGTTTTCCCATCCATCCTGTTCCCCTCACTGCTGTCTCAGTGCCTGTTTGGGTGTGACATGTCTGCCCCTCCTGCCAGCACACCCCGGTGGCTCCCAGGTGATGGGGCAGGCAGTGGGGCCGGGGTTCTTTTATTTTCCATAAATAAAGATGGAAATTTTTATTTTGAGATCTGCTGGAGCCGTGTGGGGGCGGGCATCCTGCTCAGCATCTACATTAGTTATGCAAATAAATAACTGGTATTGATGGATTTGTGCTGAGATTTGGGACTTCCAAAACTCTGTCCTTAGGTAAGGACAGCAAGGCCTGGGCTGGGGCGGTGCTGGGATGGAGGCAGAGGGTGGGGTGGGCTCGCTGTGGGATGGGAATGGTTGGAGCCAGGGTGGCTGAGCTGTACAGAGGAATAACCCAGGACTCTTTCCATGCTATGATAAACAAGGAATCTGTGCCTGGGCTCATTTCCACCCTCCAACAAGAGGGCTGCTGCAACAGGACCCTATTTCAGGTGCCTCAGTGCCACAGTGGGGAAAGGCGATGAAGACACACAGAGTCCAGTTCTTGATCAGAAGGATTTGTTGATGTTTCTCTCTGTCACTTTCACTAACAGGGCAGTGGTTGGTCAGAGAAGGACTGACTCCCCTCCCCTCTGGTAAACACAGGGTGCAGGGGAATGTTATGAGAAAAGTCTTGCAGATATTTGGTAAATATCTTACAGATATTTACAATAACAATGAGAATGTGTTTTGGGAACGAGGAACTTGTTGTTCAGTTTCTCATGGGGTTAGCAGGTCAGCAGCAGAATTCCCCAAGCCCAAAAATACCGAGCCCACAGCTCAGGATCTGGCTCCACCGGGGCTGGTGTGAAGCAGAGATAAACTCCATGGATAAACTCTCTCCTATCAGCCTGTGAACATCTCCCAGCACAGCACCACAAACCAGGGGCTCAGCGCTGCTCCTGCCCCACAGCCAGGCTCTGATTGCCTGAGTGATGCCTTTCCTCACACATCCTGGTGGCTAATGAACTCCTGCACAATCCTGATTGCAATCAGTTCTCTGTCCACAGCTCCCGAAGTGATGGCTCTGTTCTCCTGCAAAACAACCCGAGATGGGAGCATACATCTTCTGCCAACTGTCCAATGAATATTAATCTGCTCATAATAAACTGTCTCATAAATAATTCCAGCTTCGCAAAATGAGGGAGTTTAAGATATTGCAAAGTTAAATGAACCATTAGTGATGTGTCTCTTCTCAGTACCACCAGTGATTGGATGTTGTTTCAGAGTTTTCCATCATGTACTTTTATTCATTTATGAACATGTGACAAAGAACCCTCAGCTTTTGTTCCTTATCTATCTTTCCATTGTTTCCATTGAAAGGTGAGATGGATTTACTTGGATTACAGTGGGTATGGGTCCATTTCTAAGAATGAAAAGGCTGCGGTGCTACCAGGCAGTGAAGAACACAGAGCAGGAGATGGCAAAGCAGCTTCATGAAATGAGGGCTGAGTTGGGATTTTTGGATCTGAAATTCCCTGCCTTAGCCAGGACAAGGCTTGCAGCCACCCTCAGTTCCCCACATGATAAACCAAGGATGCCATTCCCTATTTTGTTTGAGAAATCCTCTCCCGATGAGAATTCTTGGGCACGCCTGCCCTTTCTGCACGCGTGTGGGAGAACTCGCTCAGGGGAGGAAGTGCTGTTGGCGTGATTCTGTTAATACCACAAAGCTGGCCAAGATTAATCAAAGTCAGCTCGGATAAGGAAAAAATGAAATCAAAGCTAGAATGGTTTGTGTTGGAAGGGACCTTCAGGACGACCTCCCACCACCCCAGGGTGCTCCACACCAACCTGGCCTTGGGCACCTCCAGGACCCCAAGCCTGGGCAGCCCTTCCCATGAGGAATCTTTTCCTGCTCTTACCCTGTTCCCATTGTTCTCTTATTTTGCCACGTTGCTGTAGGTGAGCGTTGGGTGGGCGAGATGAAGATTTGCCTTTGGAATCACAGAAATAGTCAAACCACATGAGCTTAATTATCAATCACGAAAACTGCAAAGAAAAAATTTGTGAAACTGCCTCCTCCAAAATAAAAGGTCTAATAAACTGTGGAAAAAGCAATTTTAAGGGAAATGTTTATCGCACTGAGATGATTTATTCCCCGGGAACCACTCTCAGCTTGACTTTCCTGAAACTCTCAGTACAAAACAATAAATTGCTACTTCAAGCCATGAAAAATTTTGAAGCAGACAAAGTCACGGTGACAGTGGCCAACTTCAATCTGCCATTTTAAGCGAATTAAAAGCTGCCCTCACTGTAGGTTTGAAAGCTGTTGGCATGTCTGGGTCTAGGATTGCCTCCAGGATTGCTGGGCTCTCCCCTTTATTGTGTGGGGAAGGGAATTTTCCAGGTTTTGTTTGCAGGATCTGATCCCGGGATGGAGAGAGGTTTTCCTTGAGTGAGCCTGGAGCAGCAAGGTGCTGTGTCAGCACATTCCCTGCTCTTCCAGCGCTGCCTGGGATTTCCAGGAGTGTCAGAGCCTGGCTCTGCTCCTCTCACACCTGGAGAGTCGATATCGAGGAGGGCTCATCAAACCCAGCACTAATGAGGAGGCAGCTGTACAGTGGCCATAAATCCATTTCCTCTGGGAAACGAGGTGAGACACGAATCTCTCGGCTCCCCAACCGTCAGTGGTTAAGGAATTCAGCTATTTATAAAAATATGCAAGCTGTACGGAGGGAGATAAGCCTTGCTTATGAATAACATTACCCTAAAGTGCTCAGCTGAGCTCTCATCCCTTCCCTGGCACTGCTCTGCAGATTGGAGAGGAGATAAGGGCCATTCGTAAGGGCTGGTAAAAGTTATTCCAACATTTCAGCTTGGTTTTGCTTTTCCCTCTTTGTGTTAATTTGGACCTGCCCTGTTCCCATCGCTCCTGGTGAGGAGCCCAGCTCGTGGTGCCACCTGCCCAGGTGTCACCTGTTGAGGGTGCCCCGTGTCCAGTGGGGTGTTGGGAGTGACCCCTGAGAATCTAGGCATGAACAGCAGGGTCAGGGTCCATCCCTCTTTACAGGGGATTTGAACTTTATCCTCATTATTCCTGTCTGGCAGGGTGGGCAGGGGCTGGGATGGAATTGCCAGAGCAGCTGTGGCTGCCCCTGGATCCCTGGCAGTGCCCCAGGCCAGGTTGGACATTGGGGCTGGAGCAGCCTGGGACAGTGGGAGGTGTCCCTGCCATGCTGGGCTGGCTCTGGCTGGGATTTGGGGTCCCTCCCAACCCATTCCATGGTTCCATGTGCCCATCTCACAATGCCTGCAGGCCCCCAGAAGGAAATTGTCATTCCCAAAGGGAATTGTGCCTTTCTCTGTGCACCAAACTCCTCTGGCCTGGGGGCTGAGGCACCTCTCAATTCAGGTTTGCCCTTACAAGCAGAACCATTGAATGTCCTCAAAGTGTTTTATGAGAAACAATTCCAAGCAATGACAGCACACACCGGGGTACAAGAATCTGCATTTTTCTGCAGTTCTTTTAGAGGGAAACTTTGAGGAAGGAAGGGGTGGCTGCCCCTGGATCCCTGGCAGTGCCCAGGGATGGACATTGGGGTTGGAGCAGCCTGGGACAGTGGGAGGTGTCCCTGCCATGGCAGGGGTGGGATTTGGGATCCCTTCCCACCCAAACCATTCCAAGCCTGACCTTGGATGCTGCTGGTGCTGGGCCTGAAGAAAGAACAGGTCACAACTCCATAAACTCTGCCCAAACCCAGCCCTGGAGCCCAGCTCTGCCCCAGCCTGGGCTGTCTGTCCATCCTCCCCGAGCTCAGCCGTGGGAATGCTGGGAGGCAGCAAAGACGGAGCTGGTTTGTGGAGGTGATTTTTCAACTTTGTTCTCGTACAGAAAATTAATTAGGCCATTATCAGGGCTCGGCAGCAGCAGGTTGCCATGTGGCTCTCGGGTGTGTGGGTGTAGTCCTGGAGGTTTTCTGAGTCTTTTAATTACCAGTCATGAGTGTAGCAGAGCCTGGAGGAGATTTGTGCCCATGGAGGGAAATGTTGGCGCTGTCTGCATGGGGGGCTGTGGGAATGTCTCAGTGCCTGCAGCCAAACCTGCTCCAAACAGACTCGGGGAGAAATAAACCCAGAAAGAACAATTCCAGGGCTTTGAATCATCATTACAGAAGCAGTGGGGATACGTACATTCTGCTTTTAATTTTAACAACCCTATCAAATCTGCCTTCCACACACGGGGGTTCGCAGGGCCTTCAGCATTGCCAATATTTTTTCCTCCACTAAAAGCAAATTTTATGTGTTCCCTCCTGAGAAAAAATACCCCTTCCTGTTTTCACTTGCATCATCTGATTTTTTATACAGATTTTAAAGGTTTATTGCTTAAAAACAGACACCCCTCAGCCACACACAGGCTGGGTGTCATTCCTCAGGTGTCCCTGGCAAAGGAAAACCCCTTAAATTCCATTTCCATGGGAAGATGCTGCACCCATCACCCAGGGCAGGCTGGGAGTGCTGAGGTGCTGCTGAGGGCTGGTATGGGGTGAGAAATCAAGGGTCTGCTCCATAATCTGTATTTTATATCTTTATATATTTATAAAATATAAATAAACATTTCTATATAATATGTAAGTATTTAATACATATCTGTGTATATTTGTATATTTATATTAAAAACATATATTTATACAGGTATATATTTATACATTTATATTTATATTGTTATATACATTTTATATATTTATATATAATATAAATATATGTTTTAATTATCTCTATAGAAACATTTCTATAGAATATATAAGTATTTAATACATATCTGTGTATATTTGTATATTTATATTAAAACGTATATTTATACAGGTATACATTTATACATTTATATATTTATATATAATATATATATTTATATTATATATATTTATATATAAATATATATTTTAATTATCTCTATATAAACATTTCTATAGAATATATAAGTATTTAATGCATATCGGTATATATTTTACATTTATACATAAATATATTTATACATGTATACATTTATATATTTATATATTTACATATTTTTAATTATCCCTCTATATAAACATTTATATATAATATTAAGTATTTAATCCATCTTTGTATATATTTTACATTTATATATAAATACATTTATACATGTATACATTTATATATTTATATATCTATATATTTATATATTTATATATTTTAATTATCTCTCTCTAGAAACATTCTATAGAATATATAAGTATTTAATACACATCTGTATATATTTTATATTTTTGTATAAATATATTTATACATGTATACATTTATATACATATTTATATATTTATACATATATACATTTATGTATTTATATATTTTTAATTATCTCTATATAAACATTTCTATAGAATATATAAGTATTTCATACATATCTGTATATATTCTACATTTATATATAAATACACTTATACATTTTTATAAATATATATTTTTATATATTTATCTTTATATTTATATATAAAATAAGCCCCCCAAACCCAAGCAGACTTCATGGGTGCCTTCCTGGGGCACAGATCCATTGGATGGGCAAATAAAACATCTCCTTCTCCTTGAGACACCAAATTTCCTTTAAAAAACACAGCACGTAATGACTTGGGCCTTTTTTTTCTCTGATAACCCCGAAGTGTGAATATTGAAATGTTTCTGCTGCCTGAGCCCCACGGGTGATGTTGTTATCCCAGGCTGACCCTGCCCAAAATTGTGCCACTGGTTGTGCAGAGCAGCGGGGGAAGGAGAGGGGAAAGGGGCACCGCCAGCCAGAGGTGCTCAGCCGCTTCCCATGGGGTGACAAAGGGGAAAATGGGAACTCCGGGGCACAAAAATGCACGGATTTGGGATTTAGATCTTTTCTTATCAGGAGAGAGTTCCAGCACATCGTTCTGCCCTGAGGTGGAGAAACACCAAAGCCTTGAATGTTTGGGCTGTAGCTTCGAACAACAACATTTCTGAGGGATTGTGGATTCCCCTGGATCCCTGGCAGTGCCCAGGGATGGACATTGGGGTTGGAGCAGCCTGGGACAGTGGGAGATGTCCCTGCCACGCTGGGGTGGCACTGGGTGGGATATGGGGTCCCTTCCACCCAAACCATCTTGGATTCCGTGTTTATCCCCTGTCGTGTTCCCTGTGGGTTGTGGAGCCTCTGGCAAATCTGAAATGCCACAGAGATTATTGCAGCTGGAGATTTTCAGCCGCATTTGCTGCCCTGAAAACTCTACCAACTCCTCTTGTCCCAATCTCTAGATCATCCCCGTGCAATTGCGCAGAGATATTTCTGCATATAATTTTGATTCTGAGTACAGCCATTAGTTAACAAAAGAAATGAAAAAAACCCCATCTAATAGCCTGTGATAACTCATAATGTCAAACCCTAAATTGTGTTTCTGTGGCATTGAGATTGGCATTGAGATTACACAAAGGTTTCCCTCCAACACAGGCTCTGGGAGACCTTGAGTATTGCATTGTGTTGATGAAGACAAATCCCCGGCGTGCTCAGCTGCGTTAGGTTAATGTCTGAGCGTGCTTCCCGTGGAATATGATGATAAATGGAATGGGCTGGGGTTGGGCAGACGTGTGCAGCTGGTCAGGGCGAGGTTCTGGGCTCACACACAGACCCATCCACCTGGAAGTGCAGTCTGTGTTTAATGTGTTCAGTGTGCTGCTGCCACCGCCTCTGCTGCTGCTCCTCCCTCTCCCGGTTCGGCTGCTTTGGGGTTTGGAGCTTTCCCAGCCCTGCCTTTGCCCAGGAGCTGGGATCCATCCTGTGGGACCCTTCACACTCAGCCATTCTGTGATCCTGTGCTCTCCTGGGCTGAGCTTCAGCTGACATGGAAAATTCTTCTGGAACTTTCCACTTCTGCCCAGCCTGGGTCTCCTCATGTAGGAAATGTTCATTTGTGAGATGGTTTAAAACAAGTCTTTCTTTTAACTGAGTTTCCTTGTTCTCTTTGTTTCATTATTTTCTTTCCACCACCTCTTCTCACATGTTTTATACACCAAATCTGTCTCTCCCCTCTTTTATTTACCCTTCCTTGTTTCTTACTCCTCTTGATGGCAGGACAGGACACAGGGGAATTGCTTTAAGTGAAAGAGGGTGGGACAAGATTGGATTTTAGGAAGAAATCTTTCCCTGGAGGGTGGGCAGGCCCTGGCACAGGGTGCCCAGAGCAGCTGTGGCTGCCCCTGGATCCCTGGCAGTGCCCCAGGCCAGGTTGGACATTGGGGCTGGAGCAGCCTGGGACAGTGGGAGGTGTCCCTGCCATGCTGGGCTGGCTCTGGCTGGGATTTGGGGTCCCTCCCAACCCATTCCATGGTTCCATGTGCCCGTCTCACAATGCCTGCAGGCCCCCAGAAGGAAATTGTCATTCCCAAAGGGAATTGTGCCTTTCTCTGTGCACCAAACTCCTCTGGCCTGGGGGCTGAGGCACCTCTCAATTCAGGTTTGCCCTTACAAGCAGAACCATTGAATGTCCTCAAAGTGTTTTATGAGAAACAATTTCCAGCAATGACAGCACACACCTGGGTACAAGAATCTGCATTTTTCTGCAGTTCTTTTAGAGGGAAACTTTGAGGAAGGAAGGGGTGGCTGCCCCTGGATCCCTGGCAGTGCCCGGGGATGGACATTGGGGTTGGAGCAGCCTGGGACAGTGGGAGGTGTCCCTGCCGTGGGTGGGATTTGGGGTCCCTTCAAACCCAAACCATTCTGGAATCTTCCATCATCCCCTCTCTCTGCCTTTTCCTCTCATTGCCCTCTTTGCATTTCCTCTCGACACACTTTTCCCAGCACTCCTTCCTGGACACACAGTTTAAAAAGCTGTGAGGGTGCCAGGGTGGAGGGAAGTCCTTGGAATGAGGTTTCACCATTCCCTGTTTGCCACCCATGCAAAAAGCCAATTTCTGCTGCCAGCCTTGCATCCATCAGTGCCTCCCACAGCCCTGCAATCCCACCCAGGTTTGGATTCAGAGCCTTGGTGGCACAGGGATGACTTTCCTCCCACCAGGGTCCCGTGGGGCTGGAGGCAGGGGAGGGTGGCCCTGGTGCTGCTCCTCTGCACCAGCCAAGTGCTGGTGGGATGTCGATGGAGTAATTTCTCCTAATGTCACCTCCTGCCTCTGTAGTGCCATCAAAAGGAGGGAGAGAGGGAGAAAAAAGTGATTCAGAATGGGTTTGACTCAAGAGAACGCTGCTCCTGCCTCAAACACAGCTTGACCATCTATGGAAGAATTATGATCTATTTAGTTTCATATTTCAGCCTTCTTCACTTCCAGCGAGTGCAGCAGTAATGAGTCACTGACCCTGGAAAAATATCACTGATTTGATTAATTAGCACTTAAAAAGGACTCTTCAGAAAGGCAACTTTCAAAGGTTGGCAATAATGCTGGTATTTTATTTGTCCTTTCATTAGCTGGAGCACTAAGAAATTCTGACAGCAGCTTTATGTGATTACTTTCCAGTTGGTGCAGTGCAACCCCTGAAATATTCCTACACGGAGATCAGAAGGGAAATTCAAAGGGAAGAAGGTTGGATTTCTCTTTAAACTCAACTTTTTAAAATGAGGAAGTGAGGGATTATTCTGGGTGGGTAATGAACAATTTTCTGCTCTGCTGTCCCACCAGAGCTGGGGGTTAACGTCTGAGCGTGCCAGTGAGGCACCTCAGCTCCCACCCAGACCAGTTAGGGACTGGTTTGGGTGGGAAGGGACCCCAAATCCCACCCATGGAAGGGCAGGGACACCTCCCACTGTCCCAGGCTGCTCCAGCCCCAATGTCCAACCCGGCCTTGGGCACTGCCAGGGATCCAGGGGCAGCCACAGCTGCTCTGGGAATTCCACCCTGTGCCAGGGCCTGCCCACCCTGCCAGGGAAGAATTCCCTAGAGAGCTCCCAGAGAGTCTCATCAGTGGATCCAGATGATGAAGGAGGCAGGAAAACCTCCTTGGAGTGCAGCTCGTGCTGTGATCCGGGCACCCCAGGTGCCCAGTGCCCATGGGGGTGTTCCCCAGCAGGGCTCTGGGGGATTTTGGCTGGGATTGAAGCTGTCCCAGCAGGGCAGGGGGTGCAGGAGCCCACAGAGGGTGACAGGGCTGGGGACAGCATCTCAGCCCTGCTGGGGACAGCAGCTCAGCCCTGCTGGGGACAGCAGCTCAGCCCCGTTGGGGACAGCAGCTCAGCCCCGTTGGGGACAGCAGCTCAGCCCTGCTGGGGACAGCAGCTCAGCCCCTCTGGGGACAGCAGCTCAGCCCCGCTGGGGACAGCAGCTCAGCCCTGCTGGGGACAGCAGCTCAGCCCCACTGGGGACAGCAGCTCAGCCCCATTGGGGGCAGCAGCTCAGCCCCGCTGGGGACAGCAGCTCAGCCCTGCTGGGGACAGCATCTCAGCCCTGCTGGGGACAGCAGCTCAGCCCTGCTGGGGACAGCAGCTCAGCCCCACTGGGGACAGCAGCTCAGCCCCACTGGGGACAGCAGCTCAGCCCCGCTGGGGACAGCAGCTCAGCCCCGTTGGGGACAGCAGCGCAGCCCCGCTGGGGACAGCAGCTCAGCCCCGCTGGGGACAGCAGCTCAGCCCCACTGGGGACAGCAGCTCAGCCCTGCTGGGTGCTCAGGGTCAGGACGGGCCTTGTGGGCACAGACACCCACAGAAGGATGAGGAGCACTGGGAAAGCTCTGGTGGAACAGCAGGAACAGCGTTTCCCCAGCCTCCTGCTGCTGCTGTCCTGCCTCTGTCACCTTCTGTCCCTGTCCTGCCCCCATTCCATGGCTGGGCCCCCTGCCCTTCCCACAGGGCCTGGCCCCGGCCGATCCCGTCACTGCATTCCCAAGGAGTGGGGCTGGCAGGGAATGTTCCCAGAGCACCATCAGCTCCAAGGGCAGCGTGGCTGGCCTGAACGGGAGCTTTGGGTTTCTCCAGCAGAGCAGAGCGGGGTTTTAAAGGGACCAGTGTGACAGGGAGGGAAGGGCTGGCTTGGCTGAGGGCACCTCACTGAGAGCTGGGAGCGCATTCCCAGTTTCCTCTGAGAACTGGGCACTGGGTGATGGGCTCCAGAGAAACTCCTTGGGTGGGAACAGAGCTGAAATGCTGGAGGGGGGGCAGGGATGATGGCCAAGTGCCAGGGATTTGGTCACTGTCACAGCAGAGCACGGAATGAAGACACAGAGACAAGTTCTTTCATCAGAAGGCTGAAGCTGAAAACTTTATTTACAATTTCCTCCATCCCTTTATAGCATATTTCACTAAAGGGGTGTTCATTGGTCATTTCTTCCCCTTTGGTAAACACCAGGTGAAGAAGAATATTTTGGGAAAAACCCTGAGAAGAGTCCGCAGCCCACAAGGAATGTTTATAAAAACAGGGAAGGGAAGGAAAGCTGTTGAGTGTTTTCCCATGGGAACCCAGCTTGCAAGTTAGCGAGCTGGATTCCCTCAGTCCCAGGAAATACCCAGCCCACAGGTCACCCTTTAGGGCTTGGATCAGGTGTGATCATCCCTGTGGGATGGATGAACCAGGAGGGCCAAGGCTTGGAAAGGGCCTCATGTCCAATTCCAAGCACTGCCATCAGCACTCAGTGATTCAAGAAGCCCGCAGCCCTGGATTAATCAACACCTCTGGATCCACAAAATCCATAAATTCACCGGATGAATTCTGATTTCCAGCCTGTGCCAGCTCGGAAGGAAAGGCGGAAGAGCAGCTTTCCCTCTGATTCCATCCAGGGCTGGCTGTGCTCTACAGCAGCTCAGGATTTAATCTGAAATCGCGTTCCAGCGTCCTCATAGCGTGATGTCACGTTATTGCCTGCTAATTAAATTAATTGGGCTGCGATCCCTGGTGATTGGCCAGGCACTCCAATGGCATCGATGGCGAGGTGACACGGGGGCACACACGTCCTGCAGAGCCCCACCTTGGGCTGGCTGTGTGAGCAGGAGCAGCCTTGGCATTTGCCGTGCTGAGCTTCACCCGAGCGTTGCTGCGCCTCTGGGGCCTCCTTTGATCCGTGCTGTTTGTGTTTGATTGGATTAAAACCGCTTTAATAACTGCGCAAAGCCCTGTTTGGATTAGGGGGCGAAATTAATGCTACGAGGAAGGAAATAATGAGGCTGATCCCACGCCTCGTGCCTGCAGCCTCCTGGCACGGCGAGCGGGGCTGTTCGGGGGGTGGGATGGGTTTGGGGGGACCGTGGGGGGTGCTGGGCACTTGGAGGGCTCTCCTGAGCTCCTGGATCCTGGGCTGGGCTGGGCAGGCTTGGCTGGATCCTGCAGGGTAGCACAAATCAGCAGGGAAAAACGAGGGGTTTGGTAAAGTCTTCTGAACTCAAAAGTCTTCTTGTTGGGGAGGATGAAACAGGAAAGCTTTATAAATATGACTGCTTATTTGTAGAGAATATAAAACCTATGACTGAAATAGAGTTAAAGGCAAGTTTGGATGTCTAAGATGCCGAGCTTTAGTCACTGAACAACTGGAAAACAATGGTATGGCCGGCTGAAGGTTAAACAATTAAATTAATTGATTAAACAATGCCCTTCTTCTTACCAGGAGCCCAAGGGTCAGAGCAGACCCTGCTGGCTCGGCAGGAGGGGTCCCAAGAGTCGTTTTTAGGGTTTAAAATATAACACAGGATGGGAATGCAATGATTCTTATAGGCTGTGTGTAAATGCTGTAGGATTTGTAGGTTTTAGGGTTTAAAATGTAACACTGTATGGAAATGTAATGATTCTTATGGGCTGTGTGTAAATGCTGTAGGATTTGTATCTTGTACTGGATTGGTTGGTGTCAATCAGAATATTCAGTATAGAAGATTTAATGGATTGTAACGGGAATTTCACTCTCTTCCTCCTCTTCTCTTCTTTCTCTTCTTCTTCTTAGCTCTCTCCTTTCTCCTCTTCCTCCTCACTCTCTGCTCTGAGCTGTGCCTGGCAGCTCATACAGGGCCCCTTCACCCACGCCCCGTGCAATAAATGTGGTTTTGCACGCTCCAAACCCAGCCCTGACTGCAGAGATCTCTCGTCTCCGTCCGTCCCATCCCCGTCCTGACCAACCTCGCTCTCACACTTCTGAACTCAAAAGTCTTCCGAACTCCTGCAGGGTTTAGAACTTCTCATCAGGGCAGGGGCTCTGCCTGGCCTGGGCAGCTGTGACCTCACCCAGCCCTTCTCTGTGTTTGGGGACAGCAATGCTGGATGTGGCACTGGTGCCATGATTAGTTGAGGTGTTGGGGCATGGCTTGGACTCAATAATCTTGAAGGTCTCTTCCAACCTAGAAATTCTGTGATTCTGTGACATGTTTCCCACAGTGCCTGGGTCCAGCTCTGTGTGCTGCTTGAGAGTGGAGCTCAGCCTGGAGAGGCTCCAGGGAGAGCTCAGAGCCCCTGGCAGGGCCTGGAGGGGCTCCAGGAGAGCTGGAGAGGGACTGGGGACAAGGATGGAGGGACAGGACACAGGGAATGGCTTCCATTGCCAGAGGGCAGGGATGGATGGGATTTGGGCAGGAATTGTTCCCTGGCAGGGTGGGCAGGCCCTGGCACAGGGTGCCCAGAGCAGCTGTGGCTGCCCCTGGATCCCTGGCAGTGCCCAAGGCCAGGTTGGAATGTGGGATACCAGGAGGTGCACAGGGAGTGGCTTCCCACTGGAAAAGTGGGGATTTAAATGGAGATTTAAATGAATATTTAAATGGAGATTTAAATGGAGATTTAAATGGAGATTTAAATGAATATTTAAATGGATCTTGGGCAGGAACTGTTCCCTGGAATGGTGCTGAAGGTCTGGGCTGGAATTGCCAGAGCAGTGGTGGCTGCCCCTGGATCCCTGGCAGTGCCCCAGACCAGGTTGGACATTGGGGCTGGAGCAGCCTGGGACAGTGGGAGGTGTCCCTGCCATGGCCGGGGTGGCACTGGGTGGGATTTGGGGTTTCCAGTCCATCCCATTCTGTAAGTCTGAGGGAACAGCTGTGAAGCCCCAGGCTGATGTGGGATGCTCCACCCTGGGATCCACCAGGATCAGCTGCTCCAGGGACAGACTGGCCCCACCAGGACCAGCAGCGGAGCTCTGGGGGCTCGAGGAGCTGCTGGGAAATCCTCCTGCTCGTGGCCCATCGTGGCACATCTGCTGCTGCAGCAGGCAGTCAGAAGTGGTTTTTTTAAAAGCTTTTATTGGTATTCAACAAACAATAATAATGTAATCAGAGCGATCAAATCCTCAAGTACTGTCAAATTATTTCTGGGAGATGAAAGCATGAAATGTTCTGTGCTCCTGGCAGTTTGTGCTACAGAACCTGAGCAAACTGGAGAGCTTGATATCGCATAATGGCACTGGTTGTGAGAGCAGCTGCCAGAAACACCACATTTCCCTGTCACAGCAGCACCGGGGCTGTTCTGCTGTCATTTCATCTGCTGGGGGTTTCCTCTGCTGCCTCTGAGCAGCTCCCTGAGCCCTGGCACAGCAGCACCTGCGTGGGGCAGGCTGAGCTCCACCTCAGCCTGGGCAGGGACAGGACTGAGAGAGATGGGGACGGGAACTGCAACTCAGGGTGACACCTGAGGGATTTGGGGACAGGAACTGCATCTCAGGGTGACACTGAGGGATCTGGGGACAGGAACTGAGAGAGCTGGGGACAGGAACTGCCCCTCATGGTGACACTGAGAGAGCTGGGGACAGGAACTGCCCCTCATGGTGACACTGAGAGAGCTGGGGACAGGAACTGCCCCTCAGGGTGACACTGAGAGAGCTGGGGACAGGAACTGCCCCTGATGGTGACACTGGGAGATCTGGGGACAGGAACTGAGAGAGCTGGGGACAGGAACTGCCCCTCATGGTGACACTGAGAGAGCTGGGGACAGGAGCTGCCCCTCAGGGTGACACTGAGGGATCTGGGGGACAAGAGCTGCCCCTCACAGTGATGCCTCAGGGATCTGGGGACAATTACAGGAACTGCCCCTCAGGGTCACACCTCAGGGATCTGGGGACAATTACAGGAACTGTCCCTCAGGGTGACACCTCAAGGATCTGGGGACAATTACAGGAACTGCCCCTCATGGTGATGCCTCAGGGATTTGGGGAACCAAACCCTGCTGTGGTTAAATGTTTGGGTATTTTTTATCTTGAGTTTTCTCTGAAAAACCCCCTTGAAAAACCTTAAAGGAACTGAGACAAAACCCCAAGCCAAAGCCCCAAAGAGCCCCCAAAAGGCTGAGATCCCTCAGGGACCTCCCCTCTCACTTTCTCGAGGGTCACAACAGAGACACAAACTTCATTACCAGGAGGAATTCCCGAGGCAGATGGAATTGTCATCTGCCAGCAGGACGCTCTGGAATTGATCCCCTTTTCCCTTTAGGACTTCTCTTGTCGATTGAGCTTTGCCTGCATTGAAACTCTTCTTTTTTTCTTTCAATTCTCATCCGCTCAAAAATATCCTAAAAAGAAACTGAGCTGTTTTTTTTTCCTCTCTCTCACAGAATGGCACTACCAGCAGTTGCTCGGGGTATTTTTAAATTAAACAGAGCAGAGGAATTTTCTAATAGGAAGGGAGGATTTCAGTCATTATTAGTGCTCCTTAAAGCCCGAGCTCATTCCCCATCCCCAGCTGCTCCCTTTGGAGAGGGAAGGAACAAATCTGTCACACCAGGCATGGGGTTGGTTGGAGGGTTGGGGTTTTTTGTTGAAAAGCTTCAGTCTTGAATTCGCAGTGCTCAGGTCTAGAGAATGCAATGCTTGAGGTCAATCACTCGCTGAGCAGTAATAGTGACTTTTGTAGTGGCTTTAAGGGTATTTCCTCAAAAAAAAAAAAATAAAAGTGGTAATTGTTTTTTTTTAAAAAAATCACAGAATCAGAGGATTCTGTGTCTGTGTGTCCCTGTGTCCCCATGTCCCTGTGTCCCCATGTCCCCGTGTCCCCATGTCCCTGTGTCCCTGTGTCCTTGCACCCATGTGTCCCCATGTCCCTGTGTCCCCGTGTCCCTGTGTCCCTGTGTCCCCATGTCCATGTGTCCCCATGTCCCTGTGTCCCCATGGCCCTGTGTCCCTGTGTCCCCATGTCCCTGTGTCCCTGTGTCCTTGCACCCATGTGTCCCCATGTCCCTGTGTCCCCATGTCCCTGTGACCCTGTGTCCTTGCACCCATGTGTCCCCATGTGTCCCTGTGTCCGTGTGTCCCTGTGTCCCCGTGTCCCCATGTCCCCGTGTCCATGTGTCCCCATGTCCCTGTGTCCTTGTGTCCTTGCACCCATGTGTCCCCCTGTCCCTGTGTCCCTGCATCCATGTGTCCCCGTGTCCATGTGTCCCCATGTCCCTGTGTCCCTGTGTCCCCGTGTCCCCGTGTCCCTGTGTCCCTGTGTCCCTGTGTCCCTGTGCCCCCATGTCCCTGTGTCTCTGTGTCCCTGTATCCCTGTGTCCCCATGTCCCCGTGTCCCTGTGTCCATGTGTTCCTGCACCCCCGTGTCCCCATGTCCCTGTGTCCCTGTGTCCCCATGTCCGTGTGTCCCTGTGTCCCCGTGTCCCCGTGTCCCCGTGTCCCTGTGTCCCTGTGTCCCCATGTCCGTGTGTCCCTGTGTCCCGGGGTGGGATTCGGAGCCATGGTGATGTTACTTAAGAGCAATAATCTGGGAAGGGAAATAATTAGGAAGCAAAAGTGCATTAAAGTCACCGCGAAGAGGATAAAGCCCATGAAACTGTAATTGCTCGGCTGATAAAGTGAAGTTCAAAACTTGCAATCGGCTTTGGCATAATTGTGTTAATGCAGGGAGGTAAAAACACCTAATTAAGGGGCCAAAGCTGTGTTTTACCTTGGGATAACGGGTGAAATGCAGAGGTGGTGACGATTTCCTGGGTGTGAGACACCAGTGCCCCATGAATCATCTCCCTGCACTCATGGATTTCACTCCTGGGGCAGGGGCTGGGATCCTGGGGCAGCTCTGGGGAGCCCTGGAGGGGCTGGGGCATGTCCAGGGAAGGGAATGGAGCTCGGAAGGGCTGGAGAATTCCTGAGGGAGCTGGGAAGGGGCTGGAGAATCCCTGAGGGAGCTGGGAAGGGGCTGGAGAATTCCTGGGGGAGCTGGGAAAGGGCTGGAGAATTCCTGAGGGAGCTGGGAAGGGGCTGGAGAATCCCTGAGGGAGCTGGGAAGGGGCTGAGCCTGGAGCAAAGGAGGCTCGGGGGGCCCTTGTGGCTCTGCACAAGTCCCTGCCAGGAGGGGACAGCCGGGGGGGTCGGGCTCTGCTGGCAGGGACACAGGGACAGGAGGAGAGGGAACGGCCTCAGGCTGGGCCAGGGCAGGCTCAGGGTGGGCAGCAGCAGGAATTTCCCCATGGAAAGGGGGCTCAGGCCTTGGCAGTGCCCAGGGAGGGTTGGAGTGCCCATCCCTGGAGGTGTCCCAGCAATTCCTGGAGGTGGCACTCAGGGCTCTGGGGACAGCCTGGCCATGGGGCACAGGGGGACTCTGGGAGGGTTTTCCCACCTCAGGGATCCCAGGACTGTGATAACACGACCACACCTGAAGCACCAGCAGTCCCAGTCCATACTGGGAGCAGCAGCACGTCTGGAGCTCCTCACACAAACACTGCTGAAATCCATGAAGGAGTTAATCTCCAGACAAGTTATTTGGAGTGGACTCATTGATCTGACTCCACTGAGAAGCTGCGGCGCTCAGAATTTCTTCCTGAGCTCCCCGAGGTTCCTGGAATGCTTATGAGATGAGTGGTGGTGCCAAGGACTGGTTCTCCAGGCTCTCAGGGACGGCTGGAGAATGCAGATGAGGGAAGCACCCCTGGAAGCAGCCGGGGCTGCAGCAGCTGCAGACCCTCTCCTCACACCCTCGACGCCTCTCTCGTGTCTGGCTGCTTTGGAGGGCCCAAAGGCGCGAGTGTGGGAACGCCGCGTTCCTGCCGTGTCTCCTTGGAGATCCACAGAGCCCTCCAGACACTCTGCTGCCTCTGGAGAGCTGGGAGGGGAGGAGGAGATGTGTCTCCTTCTGTGCCTGCCGGGAGTGTCTCCCGGGGGAAGGAGAAGTGTCAGCGCTGAGGGCCCTTCTGGAGCAGCCCCAGGGCAGCAGATCCATGGAATGAGGGAGCCTGACACTATGGAGCAATGAAAACACAGAGATCAGCTCTTGGCCAAAAGGCTGAAGCTGGGAAACTTTATTTTACCAATTTCTCCATCCTTTTATAGCATGTTTAACCAACAGGGCAGTGATTGGTCATTCAGGACTGACTCTTCCCCTTTGGTAAACAACAGCTGGAGAAAGTGTTGTGAGAAAAAAACCTGAGAAGAGACGTGGCCCACATAGAAATGTTTACAAACACAGAGAAGGTGTTGTGAGAAAGGAAAAACTGTTGAGAGTTTTCCCATGGGAGCTGCGAGCTGGATTCCCTCAGTCCCAGAAAATGCCGAGCCCAGAGGAGCACCAGGCTGGGCTGGGCTGGGAGGGACCCAAATCCCACCCAGTGCCACCCCAGCATGGCAGGGACACCTCCCACTGTCCCAGGCTGCTCCAGCCCCAGTGTCCATCCCCGGGCACTGCCAGGGATCCAGGGGCAGCCACCCCTTCCTTCCTCAAAGTTTCCCTCTAAAAGAACTGCAGAAAAATGCAGATTCTTGTACCCAGGTGTGTGCTGTCATTGCTTGGAATTGTTTCTCATAAAACACTTTGAGGACATTCAATGGTTCTGCTTGTAAGGGCAAACCTGAATTGAGAGGTGCCTCAGCCCCCAGGCCAGAGGAGTTTGGTGCACAGAGAAAGGCACAATTCCCTTTGGGAATGACAATTTCCTTCTGGGGGCCTGCAGGCATTGTGAGACGGGCACATGGAACCATGGAATGGGTTGGGAGGGACCCCAAATCCCAGCCAGAGCCAGCCCAGCATGGCAGGGACACCTCCCACTGTCCCAGGCTGCTCCAACCTGGCCTGGGACACTGCCAGGGCTGCTCTGGGCACCCTGTGCCAGGGCCACTGGCACCAGCAGTGCCGTGTTTGAGGAAATTCCCACTCCCCGGGCACTCCCAGGTGTATTTTGTGAATTCCAGCTGGTTGGAATTCCATTGAGGGCGGGTTTAGCCACCCTCCCCCTTTTCCTGAGCTGCTGCACCCACCGATTGCTCAGCCCCCAGCTGAGCACGGGAATTTTTGGAGGCTTTTAAACGGATGCCTGGATCCCAGAGGGCTGCGTGTGCTCTCGGGGGGGCTCTGGCACAAAGGGGGCAGAGGCAGATCTCTTTATGCCGGGTTCCTTTTATCTTTGTGCCTCCGGAAGGGTTAAATCCCTGCTCTGGAGGTGGATTCCGAGGAGCCGCTACAAAGCAAACCCTCCCCGCACTGACTGCGCTCTTTATTCTCCGATTCACAAAGAGAATGTTTCCAGCCTCTCTCGTCTCTCTCTCAAGTACACACAAAAGATGTTGGGTTTTTTGTGGTTTTTCTCTTTTTTTTTGTATTTCTCTCGGTGTGAATGTTTTCTGTTTCTCCTGGCAGCTACCTGAAGTGATCTTTGTGTGTGCAAACCCCGCCAAGCCTTACCCTGCATCGGGGCCGGTTTTAGAGAAGAAAAGGGAATTCTGAATTCTGCTTTCAACGGGATTAGAAGAAATTCAGGATCTGAGTGAATGAATTCAGATGTTACCCAAAGAAGCCCTGGCTGCCCCTGGATCCCTGGCAGTGCCCCAGGCCAGGTTGGACATTGGGGCTGGAGCAGCCTGGGACAGTGGGAGGTGTCCCTGCCATGCTGGGCTGGCTCTGGCTGGGATTTGGGGTCCCTCCCAACCCATTCCATGGTTCCATGTGCCCGTCTCACAATGCCTGCAGGCCCCCAGAAGGAAATTGTCATTCCCAAAGGGAATTGTGCCTTTCTCTGTGCACCAAACTCGTCTGGCCTGGGGGCTGAGGCACCTCTCAATTCAGGTTTGCCCTTACAAGCAGAACCATTGAATGTCCTCAAAGTGTTTTATGAGAAACAATTCCAAGCAATGACAGCACACACCTGGGTACAAGAATCTGCATTTTTCTGCAGTTCTTTTAGAGGGAAACTTTGAGGAAGGAAGGGGTGGCTGCCCCTGGATCCCTGGCAGTGCCCAGGGACGGACATTGGGGTTGGAGCAGCCTGGGACAGTGGGAGGTGTCCCTGCCATGGCAGGGGTGGCACTGGGTGGGATTTGGGGTCCCTTCCCACCCAAACCATTCCAGGATTCTGTATTTGCCTGTGCCCTCTGGTTCTGCTTCCAGCTGACTGCAAGACAGTGAGCCCTGGTTTGTTTTTCCTGCCTAAATTACCGGGGTTTGACGTTTTGGTATCAATAACTCCGGCTTTGGATAAAACCAGCTGGTGAATATTGTATAAATACCAGAAAACAAATTGATTGGGCGCAGTAGAAAGGAAAGGGGTATCCTATGGAGGGAATTTTACTGGAGGAATGCTGCTCCCTCCTTTTCTCCTGCCGGGAGCTGGGAGAGCCTCCCGAGGAGGCTATGGGAACCCTGAAACCCCATGGGAGCCCCAAAATCCCATGGGAACCCTAAAAACTCCATGGGAACCCTGAAACCCCATGGGAGCCCCAAAATCCCATGGGAACCCTAAAAACTCCATGGGAACCCTGAAACCCCATGGGAGCCCCAAAATCCCATGGGAACCCTAAAAACTCCATGGGAACCCTGAAACCCCATGGGAGCCCCAAAATCCCACGGGAACCCTAAAAACTCCATGGGAACCCTGAAACCCCATGGCAGCCCCAGAATCCCAGGGGAAGCTGCTGAGGTCTGGGATTTGGCTTTAATCCCAAAAGCAAAACGAGGGGATTTATCCCAGATTCTGAGGAGCTGGGAAGAAGGGGAGCCATGGGGACAGGGAATTGCTGGAGCTCAGGGATCCATTCCCTGGGAATTCTCGGAGCTCAGACAGGGATCCATTCCCTGGGAACTGCCAGAGCTCAGGCAGGGATCCATTCCCTGGGAACTGCTGGAGCTCAGACAGGGATCTATTCTCTGGGAATTGCTGGAGCTCAGACAGGCAAGGATCCATTCTCTGGAAATTGCTGGAGCTCAGGGATCCATTCCCTGGGAGTTGCCGGAGCTCAGGCAGACAAGGATCCATTCTCTGGGAATTGCCGGAGCTCAGGGATCCATTCCCTGGGAATTCCTGGACCCAGGACAAGCAGGGATCCATTCCCTGGAAATTCCCAGAGCTCAGACAGGGATCCATTCCCTGGGAATTCCCGGAGCTCAGACAGGCAGGGATCTGTTCCCTGGGAGTTGCTGGAGCCTGGACAGGGATCCATCCTCAGGGATCCATCCCCTGGGCACTGCCGGCACTCTGGGTGGTGTTGGCCCCTCCAGAGGCCCAAGGAGCCCCAGGGGCATTCCCCGGGATTCCTTTGGAGTTCCGAGCAGGATCCTGGCTGTCGGTCCCCCCTCCCAATAAATGGATCCCTGTGGATGGCTGCTGCCCCCAGCACCCCTCCCGTCAGTCACTGAGCGCTCAGAGCTCGGTCAGTACCGGTGCTGTCTCACCCGACAGCCCCGGAGTGAGGAGCGGTGGGTAAGGATGTCCTCGGGGACAGAAATCCATAATGCAGATGTTAACAACAGGGATGTCTCTTCAGAGCGCTCGGGCTCGTTTTTCAGACTTAAAAATGAACATGATGGGGCTGAACCTTTTATTCCAGCGCTGATTTGGCCTTTTGGCTGCCTCAAGTGCTCTCTGCAGCTTTCCAGGGCCGAGGAGTGCAGCACAGGCGGCACGGGTCAACTCTCAGGTGCCCTTTGCCCCCTGCATCCAAACCCAGCTCCTGCAGCACCGCTGCCTTTCACAGGGAACAGCCCTTTTCCTTTTCCTTTTCATTTTTTCCTTTTCCTTTTCCTTTTCCTTTTCCTTTTCCTTTTCCTTTTTTCCTTTTTTCCTTTTCCTTTTTTCCTTTTCCTTTTCCTTTTCCTTTCCTTTTCCTTTTCCTTTTCCTTTTCCTTTTCCTTTTCCTTTTCCTTTTCCTTTTCCTTTTCCTTTTCCTTTTCCTTTTCCTTTTCCTTTTCCTTTTCCTTTCCTTTTCCTTTTCCTTTTCCTTTTCCTTTTCCTTTCCTTTCCTTTTTTTCCTTTTCCTTTTTCCTTTTCCTTTTCCTTTTCCTTTTCCTTTTCCTTTTCCTTTTCCTTTTTTCCTTTTTTCCTTTTCCTTTTTTCCTTTTCCTTTTCCTTTTCCTTTTCCTTTTCCTTTTCCTTTTCCTTTTTTCCCTTTTTCCTTTTCCTTTTCCTTTTCCTTTTCCTTTTCCTCTCGGTTGTTTTTTGCCATTAATTTGTCTCTGTGTCTCTGTTCCTGCTCAGCCCCAATCACCAGGATGAGGTTTGGAGTTTTACAAACAGCCACACACGGAAACATTCAGCAGCGATCCTCTGCTCGCCTGCTTTCTGTCGCTGTGTGCCTCACTCCCCTCTCCCTTTCCCGCTGTCTCAGGGTAATTATAAGCAATGAATTCCCCTGATCCGGTGCTTAGCCACAGATCATCATCACCGTTTGATTCCCAAACTTCTCGGGCGTTACCTTTGCTCAGGTTATTTGCTGCCAGGGGAACCCAACTCCTCTGCAGCGGTTTTGAGCTGCGGAGCTGAAACGTTTGTGTGCTCTGTGAATTCAGGCTTGGCCCATCTCGGCGTTATTCATTCCTTTAATTTCTTGCTGGAGCTGCTGGAAGCTGTGATGCCGTCAGCAGGGGCTTGCTCAGCTCCTTCAGTGCACAGCAGGGAGGGGAGGCAGGAGAAACAAACCCAGAGGTTGTGAGGGATAAACGCAGGGGTTGTGGGGATAAACTCATGGGTTGTGAGGGGTAAACCTACGGGTTATAGGGAATAAACCCGGGGTTGTGAGGGGTAAACCCAGGGGTTGTGGGGATAAACCCACAGGTTGTGAGAGGTAAATCCAGAGGTTGTGAGGGATAAACCCAGGGGTTATAGGGAATAAACCCAGAGGTTGTGAGGGATAAACCCAGGGGTTATAGGGAATAAACCCAGAGGTTGTGAGGGATAAACCCAGGGGTTATAGGGAATAAACCCAGGGGTTATAGGGAATAAACCCAGGCGTTGTGAGGGATAAACTCAGGGGTTGTGACAGGTAAACCCAGGGGTTATAGGGAATAAACCCAGGGGTTATAGGGAATAAACCCAGGGTTGTGAGGGGTAAACCCACGGGTTGTGAGGGGTAAACTCAGGGGTTGTGAAGGACAAACCCAGGGGTTATAGGGGATAAACCTACAGGTTGTATGGGATAAACCCATGGGTTATAGGGAATAAACCCAGGGGTTGTGAGGGGTAAACGCAGGGGTTGTGAGGGGTAACCTGTGGGTTGTGAGGGATAAACTCATGGGTTGTAAGGGATAAACCCAGGGGTTATACGGGATAAACCCACGGGTTGTGATGGGCAAATCCACGGATTGGAAGGGACAACCCCACAGGTTATAAGGGAACATTGATGGCCGTGGGGGGCCCTGGGGCTGGGCAGGACAGGGGAGCTGCTCTCACCTCCCACTGTCCCAGGCTGCTCCAGCCCCAATGTCCAACCTGGCCTGGGGCACTGCCAGGGATCCAGGGGCAGCCACAGCTGCTCTGGGAATTCCACCCTGTCCCCCTGCTCACAGGGATGAATTTCCTTCCCGATATCCCACCTAACCCTTTCCTCTGGCATTTTAAATCCCTTTTATCCCAGCCGGGATACCTGACCTCGCTGCCGCTCTGGTGCAGCGGCACTCGCCCGGCCTGGGGACGGGGACACTGGGGGGGCTGGGGAAGCTTTGGGGGCTGAGGTTCCTGGGGGTGGAGAGGAGGCTGGGAACCCCTCTGGGGGATTTCAGTGCTGAGGGGGGCTCAGGGAACTTGGGGGTGTCGGGGGTGCCGGCTCAGCCCAGCGATCTCCGCCATCCCCCGGGGCAGGGGCTGCCCCCCGCACCCGCACCCGCCGGGGATGACGCCGACAATCCCCCCCTGCTCCCGCACCGGCGGCCCCTCCCTCTGTCTGTCTGTCCGTCCGTCCGTCCCTCCCGCATCCCTCCCCCTCCCCGGGGCGGCCCCGCCGCGCCCCCGCCCCGCTCCCCCCGCGCCAGGCGGAGCCTGCCCGCGGTGCCGCGGGCTCGGAGTTGCGCCGGGCGGCGGAGGCGAGCGGAGCTCGGCGCTCCCGGCCCCGGGCCCGGCCCGGGCCATGCAGGATGCTCCCGGCCGCCGCCCCGCGCCCTCCGCCGCTGCTGTGGCCGCCGCCCGCCGAGCCCCCCGCTCCCCCTGGGCCTGGGTGCTGCCCGCGGCCGCGGGGCTGCTCCGGGTGGGCGCTGCCGCCGCCGGGGCTCCCCATCCTCATCCTCCTCCTCCTCCGCCGGCGCTGCTGCTGCCGCCCCCCGCGCTGGTGCGGCCCGGGCCGGGCTGGCGCGGCCCCGCCGAGCCGCCGCTGCTGCCGCTGCTGCCCGCCGAGCCGCTCCTGCACGGCCAGGTAAGGGCGGAGCCGCCGTGCGCCGACACAACTTTCCCGGAGCCGCTGCCCGGCGCAGAGACCCCCGGCCGCGGCGGGGACAGACCCCGAGGGGCGGCGGGGGCTCCCCGGGCTCTGCACCCTGCTTTTCCGAGCTCGGCATCCTCCGCTTCCCGAGCTCCGCATCTCCTCTTCCCGAGCTCCGCATCTCCTCTTCCCGAGCTCCGCATCCCTCCTTCCCCCGGCGCTACATCCCTCTTTTCCCGGGTTCTACATCTCCCTTCCCCGGGCTCTGCACCGCCCTCCCTTCCCGAGCTCTGCATCTCCTCTTCCCCAGGTTCTCCATCTCCCTTCCCAAGCTGTGCATCCCCTCTTCCCGAGCTCCGCATCCCTCCTTCCCCGAGCTCCGCATCTCCTCTTCCCCAGGTTCTCCATCTCCCTTCCCTGAGCTCCGCATCCCCCCTTTCCCTGGGTTTTACATCCCTCTCCCCCGGGGCGCTGCATCCTCCCTTCCCCAAGCTCTGCACCCCCCTTTTCCCAAGCTCTGCACCCCACATTCCCCAAGCTCTGCAACCACGTTCCCAAGCTTTGCACTCCCCTTTCCCAGCTCTGCACCCCGCTTTTCCCCAGCTCTGCACCCCACATTTCCCAAGCTCTGCACCCCGCTTTTCCCAAGCTCTGCACCCCACGTTCCCAAGCTCTGCACTCCCCTTTCCCAGCTCTGCACCCCACATTTCCCAAGCTCTGCACTCCCCTTTTCCCAAGCTCTGCACCCCACGTTCCCAAGCTTTGCATCCCCCCTTCCCCAAGCTTTGCACTCCCCTTTCCCAGCTCTACATCCCCCCGTTCCCGGGGATCGCACCCCCCGTTCCCAAGCTCCGCATCCCCTCCCGTCCCTCAGCTCTGCCTCCCTCCTTCCCCGGGCTCCGCGCCCCCATTCCCAAGCACTTCATCCCCCCGTTCCCAAGCTCTGCTTCCCCCGTTCCCGATGCTCCGCGGGCTCGGTCCCGGCCCCGCGTGTGTTGGAGCGCGGCACTTCCAGCAGCTCTGGGAAGGTGCGGCGGGGATTTCTGCGGGAGCAGAGGGGCTGGGGGTCCCTCCGGCGGGGCTGGGGGTCCCTCCGGCGGGGCTGGGCTCCCCCCCGGCCGAGCTGCGCTTCCCGCGGATGCCGGCGGAACGGGAGCGATGCTCCGGGGCAGCATCGCCGCCGAGCGTTCTGTGAATATTTACAAAGAGCAAAGTTTCGAGCCGTGTCACTGGAACCGGCGCGTCGCGCCAGCGCTCTCCCCGGTGAATATTTCAATTATTAATCACCGCCGCGGGGCTGCCGGCAGCGGCCGAGCCTTCAGCCGCGCGTTCGCCCCTCGCAGCCGAGGATCGGAGCCGTGCGCGCAGTTTTGCCTCGGTTTTGTGTTTTTGGGCAGACAGGAGTAAAAATCACCGCGAGCCGCCAGCGCCGTGGCGCCCGCTCGGTGCCGTGCGAGGCTTCCCAGCCCTGCCGAGCTCTGGCGTCTCTTGCGGCTCGGCAGAAAACAGCGGGCGCTGCCGGGATGGAACGGGAACATCGATTATTCCCCAGCGGGAGAGCGCCCGGCCACCCTGCAGAGGTGGGAACCCCACTGCCGGGCGGATTTGAGGACAAAAAGACATTTCTGCCGATCCCTTCGGTTCTGCGGGCGCCTTTGACGGCGCCTGATGGTGCTGCGAGGGTCGGTGCGAGCAGAGAACGGCGCCGCAGCCATCGCCGGTGCTCTGGGGGTTCCCGAGCCGCCCTGGTCGGGCTGCAGGGACATTCCTGACCTTTTCACCTCATTAGGAAATCATGGTTTAACTCAGTGCAAAATCCTTTTGTTAACTCCTCCTCTTGTGTTTGATTTTTTAATTTTTTATTTTTTATTTTTTCCCTTCGAAGTGGATATTTGGAGCTCATTCCCCGGTCGTGGGATTTCCCCCTTCATCCAGCGTGGAGTTCGTGCCGGTGCTGCCGCCCGTGTACACGGCCACGGTGCCGCCTCACGCCGGGAAGGGCTGGATTGACAAGAGGCTGCCCAGCTGCAAGGTAAGCGCGGTCCTGGCGTGCCGAGGGGTTCTGGGCACATCGAGCACCGCGGGTGGAGGAAATTGTGGGTACAGGGGTGCCAGGGTCGGTGTTTGTCAGGAGGAACGCGGGAAGGGGCAGGTGATGGAGCAGCACTCACAGCTCCGCTGTTCCCGAGCTTTAATAGCACTAAAATGTCTTTAATAACTCTAAACTGTCTTTAATATTTATTGCTTTGGGTAGAACGTCTTCATTTCCTACGAGATGTCATTACGGGGTTTCCCATCTTCCCTCTCTCCCTGCTTTTCCCACCGTTTGTCCCCAAGGGCTGTCACAGCGCAGCGCTGCCAGAGCGGTGTCACCGCGGGCTCTGTCACATCCCCGGGGCCAGGCTGGCCCTGGGGGACCCGTGTGCCACCCCGGCTCTGCTCCCACATCTGCCCCTCTGCCGGCTGGGTGCTGAACACCCGGGGCTGTGCTGCTGTCCCCCAGCTGCTTCTGTACCTGTGTCCCTCAGATGGTTCTGTGCCTGTGTCCCTCAGACGGTTCTGTCCCTGTGTCCCTCAGCTGCTTCTGTCCCTGTGTCCCTCAGATGGTTCTGTCCCTGTGTCCTTCAGATGGTTCTGTGCCTCTGTCCACTCCTGTCCCTCAGATGGTTCTGTCCCTGTGTCCCTCAGATGGTTCTGTCCCTGTGTCCTTCAGATGGTTCTGTGCCTCTGTCCACTCCTGTCCCTCAGATGGTTCTGTCCCTGTGTCCCTCAGATGGTTCTGTCCCTGTGTCCCTCAGATGGTTTTGTGTCACTGTCCCACTCTGTCCCACAGCTGCTTCTGTACCTGTGTCCCTCAGATGGTTCTGTGCCTCTGTGCACTCCTGTCCCTCAGATGGTTTTGTGCCTCTGTCCCACCTGTCCCTAAGCTGGTCTTGTAACTCTGTCCCTCACCTGGTTTTGTCCCCCTTGTCCCTCAGCAGCTTTTGTGCCCCTGCCCCTCAGCTGTTTTTTTTTTCCTCTGTCCCCTGCTGTTCCTCAGCTGCTTTTGTATCTCTGTTCCACCCTGTCCCTCAGCTGATTTTGTGCCACTGTTCCCTCGTGTACCTCAGCTGCTTTTGTACCCTTGTCCCTCAGCTGGTTTTGAGCTGCTGTCCCCCACTGTCCCTCAGCTGTTTTTGTGCCTTTGTCCCCCCTGTCCCTCATCTGGTTTTGTCCCACCTGTCCCTCACCTGGTTTTGTACCTCTGTCCCACTCTGTCCCTCAGCTGCTTTTGTGCTGCTGTCCCCCATGTACCTCACCTGGTTTTGTACCCCTGTCCCTCAGCTGGTTTTGTGCCACTGTCCCGTCCTGTCCCTCAACTGCTTTTGACCTACTGTCCCCCCTGCCCCTCATCTAGTTTTGTCCCCACTGTCCCTCAGCTGTTTTCGTGCCCCTGTCCCCGCTGTCCCTCACCCCCTGTCCCAGTTTTGGGCGGTGTCCCCGGTGTCCCTGGGGTGGCTGTGGCAGGACAAGGCTGCCCCAGGGGTTCCTTGCCCCCTGTGCTGCTGCAGCAGCTGAGTGGTCACGGCACAGCCAATGGATTTCCCAGTGGTCACTTCACCCTCAGCACTGAGGGAACACAAACTGCTGCTCTGGGAGGTTTGTCCCCACTGAGGCTGTGCCTGTTGAAATACCGAGTTAGAAACACTTCATTCTCACTCACAGCTCTGAGTTTTACATCTCACACTGTAACACTTCTCTTTCTCTCCTTCTGTTGGCCAGATCTACGTGAACAATGCCTTTGCCCTGGACTCAGCCTGGCTGCAGCCCGAGGAGTCCAGGCTGTTCCAGGGCTCTGAGAAGCCGCTGCTGCTGAGCAATCAGGTAGCCCTGGCTGTAGCCAGGCCAGCTGCTGCCTCCAGGCCCCTGCCCACGCTCGTGCTGGCCCCGCAGCTGCTCCCAGGTAAATGATACAGCAGTAATGAAGTGCTTGCCTGTCTGTGCTTTTCCCTCCGTGCATCCCCCAGAGAGGCAGAGCTGCTCTCTGAAGGGAAGCTTTGCTTCCATTCAGCTGCAGATCCCTTGCCTGAGCAGAACCTGCATGGCCAGGCGCAGTTCAGCCTCTGAGTGGCTCTGAGAGCAGGAAAAGCCCTGTGGGATTCCAGCAGATTGTGCCAGACTGCTCTGTGGCTGCTCTGTAGCTGCTCGGTGACCTCTGCGAGGAAGGGACCAAGCACTCCCCACCCACTGAGTTTGTTTTTCAAACGAGGAGTTGCTCACAGCCTAAATGATTCCGTGGTTGTGTGGCACAGCCCGTGCAGGATTCTGCTGGCTGCTCACTTGCAGGGTTTGGGGGGGTCTGTGCAGACAGGCAGCAGCAGAGAGGAGCACTGGATCCATCATCTCATTAAGGCTCAGTCGTTTGTGAAATAAATTCCATTAATCTGCATAAGCGAACAGAAGGACTAACAGTTATAAATATTAACTGTGTAAATACTCTGTGACGCTTTAGGCAGCTAAGATTTACACCTGGAAAAGAACATTTATCCTCGGACAAGAGCAGACCATGATTCCAGCAGGGCCGAACCTCTGTTTTGTTGCTGCAGGAGCCAATTAAAACAGCAGTTCCATACAGGAGGCTGAGGAGGAAAGTGCCACTGATGTTTTAAGCCCTAAATCCACTCCTGAACTGGGAATTGGAGTTACTGCCTTGCTGCCAGAGCAAAGGGGCTGAGAGCAGAGCTCCCCTTTCCCGTGGGCTCTCCCCAAAAGCAGTTTGTGTTTCAGGGCTGTGAAGCACCAGGACGTTGTGTTTGCTACCAGGACGTTGTGTTTGCCACCAGGACATTGTGTTTGCCACCAGGACGTTGTGTTTGCCACCAGGACGTTGTGTTTGCCACCAGGACATTGTGTTTGCCACCAGTGCTGCGGCTCAGGCTGTGCTGCAGGAGCTCCTGGGCTCGTTTGCCAGCCTGATTAATTAGCAGGGAATGTCCTGGCACAGGCTGGCCCCTTCAGGCTGGGTCTGGGTTTTGGTGTTTTGGCAGAGCTGAGGCTCAGCTGTCCCCTCCTCCCGCCAGCACTGCCCAGGGCTCAGCGGGGAAACCCTGGCATTAATTAATTCATTAATTTCTCTTTATTAGAAGATTTATTGGTATTTATTACACACAAAGCTGCATGCCCGGGCAGCCATGGGTGGGTGTGCTGAGGCAGGGCAGGCACAGCCCCTCCTGTTCCTGCACATTTAAAAGGCTTCAGTATTTTAAAATATTTCAGTGTTTCAAACGGGCACAGGCATATTTCATCACAGGCAAAATGGCAGACATGAGGCAGGAGCGTTCCTGGGAGCAGCCCAGGGGCAGTGCCAGGCAGAACAGGGACACGGCCAGGCCGGTGCCACCTCTGGGGACTGCAGGGAGCCCCGGCAGGGGAAGGGTTCCCCCCTGGGCAGTGCCCGTGCCACTGCTCGCTCAGGAGCCCTGCAGGGGGAACCAGCCCTGCCTGCAGCAGCTCCAGGGCCGGCTGCCAGTGAGATCCCTGGGGCTGGAGAAGGGAGGGAGGAGCTGAACCCCCCCAACCCATTCTGTAAATTATGGGATCACTGAATCCTGGGATGGTTTGGGTGGGAAGGGATCCCAAATCCCACCCAGTGCCACCCCTGCCATGGCAGGGACACCTCCCACTGTCCCAGGATGCTCCAGCCCCAATGTCCAACCCCGGGCACTGCCAGGGATCCAGGGGCAGCCACCCCTTCCTTCCTCAAAGTTTCCCTCTAAAAGAACTGCAGAAAAATGCAGATTCTTGTACCCAGGTGTGTGCTGTCATTGCTGGAAATTGTTTCTCATAAAACACTTTGAGGACATTCAATGGTTCTGCTTGTAAGGGCAAACCTGAATTGAGAGGTGCCTCAGCCCCCAGGCCAGAGGAGTTTGGTGCACAGAGAAAGGCACAATTCCCTTTGGGAATGACAATTTCCTTCTGGGGGCCTGCAGGCATTGTGAGACGGGCACATGGAACCATGGAATGGGTTGGGAGGGACCCCAAATCCCAGCCAGTGCCAGCCCAGCATGGCAGGGACACCTCCCACTGTCCCAGGCTGCTCCAGCCCCAATGCCCAACCTGGCCTGGGGCACTGCCAGGGATCCAGGGGCAGCCACAGCTGCTCTGGGAATTCCATTCTGTGCCAGGGCCAGTCAAGGATTCCTCCCCATCCTTGAGGTGTGGCTGTGGTTGGAGCCCATCCATCCCAGCCCAGGCTGTGTGGGGACCCCAGAGCTGGTGAGGGACATTCCTGCAGCCAGAGCCAGGATCTGCCTTTCCAGGTGTTCTGGCAGTGCTGGAAATATTTCCTATGCAATATCTGCACTTAATGTGAAGAGTAATAAAAACCCTGGGAGCAAATTGCTCAGCTAGGTGGGATAACGGGGAAGTTAATCGGGTTTCTGCACGGGATTCATTCCGGGGACGGTGGCTCTGCCTTCCCCAGCTCTCAGGGATGATAGAATTGTTTTCTCAATGGAGCTGCAGCCTGCCTCAGATGGAGGGGGAGCACGGGGGTTTGGCCGAGGCTGATGTGCATAATTGAGCAGTTGCAGCTCCTCCGAGGTGCGATTTGCTGTGAGGAGCGGCAGTCATTGTTCTCCCACAAACCGTGAATTTATCAGCTCTGTGTGGTGTGTTTCTGAGGGGAAGGGTGGCTGTGCCCTGGCACTGACACCTGCCTGCCTGGGGAGGAGGAACTTCCATGTTTGTGCAAAGGAAGGATCAGGATTTCCGTGCTCCTGGCAGTGTGGGTGAGCTCAGGGCTGGCCAGGTGCCCTGTGCCACCTCAGCAAACCATCAGAACACACTTAGAGAAGCTCTTTTTCTCCGAAGTTCCTTTCAGGATAAAGATGTTAACTGGGAGAGGTCACAGGACCCTCAGTTCATATGAACTGAATGGAACTGTCAACCAAGTTCAGATATCTCTTTCTGGAATCCTAAAAAATATTGAGCATTAACAAACAGCAGTGGATCTGTCACGATAGGACACGAAATGACAACACAGAGACCAGAGCCTTTCAGCAAGGGGCAGGAGAAGCCCAAAGAAGGGTCGTTTATTTTGAAACTTCAGCATTTATAGTTTTACAGAAATGACTGCAGATTGGAGGGTGGAATCCCCACCTCTCACCCGCGTTGGTCAAACAGACTGTCCAGCAAGATTCTCCTGCTACAAAATATGTAAACAACGGTAGTAGTTGTGAAAACAAAGGATTGTTTATGTGAAAGAGGCGTGAGAAAGTGAGAATTCTGACCCCAATATGAGAACCATCAGAAGGCTGGAAAAACCAGGGTGGCAGTGGATCCGCTCATACAGAAAGCGTAAGGACAAATCAAGGAGCTGAATTAGAGAAATGCACAGCGTAGCTGGAGAACAACCATGGGATCTTCCCATTTCAGATAAAAATGAGGCAGGATTGGGTTTCCATGCAGCTGGGAGTGTCCTGCACAGCCCAGTGAGCTGGGACGGGGTGAGGGAGCCCTGCAGGCCCCGTGGTGGCCCCGTTGGGTGGCAGCTGGAGCCCTGTGGTGCAGGACATTGACTGGTGTCCTTTGGAGCTGTGCTGGGACACTTGGGCACTCCTGGCCCTCAGGACCATTGCCCCCAGCACTCCCTGGCCAAGGGAGTGTTCTGTCTGTGTTTGGGAAGGTGTTCATGGAACCGTGGGATGGCTGGGGTTGGGATGGGCCCACAGCTCACCCTGTTCCATGTGGTTCCTGCCTGGAGATGAGGATGTGGTGTGGGACACCCAAGGAGATGAACGTTTCCATCCTTCCTTTAATCCATTCATGTCTTTTCCTTCTCCTAACGCCAGTGCCCTTTACAGAGCCAAGGCAGTGCCAGCACTGAACACACCCAAACACAGCTCCGGTTTGCTGGGTAATTCCAGTTTAGGGATATGAATTAAATAGGGCTGCTCCCTGTGAGTTTGGGTTCTGTTTTCTCATGGAACTCACCACCCGGCCCTCTGACCTCCTGTATTTCCTAAGCTCTGTGTTTGAAGCACATCTCCATTTGCAAGCACTCAGGTTTTGGCTTCCCAAATTGGATTATTTTGTATTTAAGGCCTGTGCTGGGGCTCCCTGTGCGGGGACAGAGAATGGCGCAGCAGGACCCCATTCACGTCCCTGAAAAGCCATCAAGCCTCTCTTTGTTTGTGGAGCATTCAAGCACTGCCAAGAGTGCTTTATGAAGTCTGGAAACGCTTGGCTTTAACCACAGCAACATAAAGTTTTTGTTTTGCTCATTGAGTCTGCGTTTCTTTGGTGCTTTCCCTGTTATCTTCCCAAACCAAGAGAAGCTTTGAGTGAAGTTTGTTTTAAAATTACAGAGCTAAACCCACGAGCAATGTCTGTATGGGCAGGCTGGTGGTTCTGACCTTTCCAAAACATGGTCCTACCTGACCCCGGGAGCTCGTGGTGAATAAACGCAGCTCTGCTGGTGCTTGCAGGGCAGGGCAGGGTGTGTGTGAGCAGCCAGGCATCTCTATTTATTGCAGAGGAGCTGGAAAGTGAGTGAGGATATCCCTGTGTTTTCCTTTGCAGTGTATTGGGGTTTTAGAGTTTTTTAGGAACTCTAAACACAGAATTTAGAGTTCCTGGCAACCACGGGGGTTACAATGGGAGTGCCAGCAGCTGTTTGCTCCCTGGGGAAGCAGGGATACAGGGAAAGCAGGGACATCCCCGAGTTTGTTTTCCTTTCCAGGGGCTTTTGGTGTTTGTTTCCTTTTTCAGGGCTATTGGTGTGTTTGTTTCCTTTTGCTGGGCTATTGGTGTGTTTGTTTCCTTTTTGTAGGATATCCCTGTGTTTATTTCCTTTTGCAGGGCCCTTGGTGTGTTTGTTTCCCTTTCCAGGGCTATTGGTGTGTTTGTTTCCTTTTGCTGGGCTATTGGTGTGTTTGTTTTTCCTTTCCAGGGCTATTGGTGTGTTTGTTTCCTTTTGCAGATAGGTTTGTTTGTTTTCCCTTTGTAGGATACCCCAGCGTTTCCCTTTGTGGGATATCCCTGTGTTTTCCTTTGCAGTTGGATGTCCCTGTGTTTGTTTCCCTTTGTGGGATATCCCTGTGTTTCCCTTTGTGGGACATCCCTGTGTTTCCCTTTGTAGGATATCCCAGTGTTTCCCTTTGTGGGATATCCCTGTGTTTTCCTTTGCAGTATATTGGGGTTTTAGAGTTTTTTAGGAACTCTGCACACAGAATTTAGGCTCAGGTTGAGAAAGGAGCCCTCTATTCCCCACGAGCTTTGCACAAATCCTGATTTCTCCCTGTAACCTGCAGGCACCCTCGTGTCCCACACGTCACCACATCACCTCCCTGCTGCAGAATCCTTCCCCCGACACCTGTCCCTGCCCTTTGGGGTCTCCGGTGTTTTTGGGACATGTTCCCCCCTCGGATTTGTGCCAGGCTCAGCCCAGGCTCACAGAGCCCGGGTCAGTGCCAGGAGGAGCGGCCACCTCCCCTCAGGGCACTGCCAAGGGCTTGTAAAGCACAAAAGCTCTGGGTAACCATCGAGCAGCAGCTGTTGGGCACACCTGGGAACATCTGGCTGCATTCAGGGGGGCTTGGGGGTGACAATGGCAAAGGAAAGGGACAGCAAATCCTGCTTGAAGCCCTGGAGCTTAAAAAGGCAGAGAATCTCACTTAAAAATAGTGAAAATTCTGCCTAAAGACATCAGAGCTTAAAGATGAAGAGAATCCGACTTAAAAATACTGAAAATTCTACTTAAAGACATCAGAGCTTGAAGATGCAGAGAATCCTTCTTAAAAACCCAGAAAATTCTGTTCAAAGCCATCAGCCGGGCTGGGGGGGCTGTGAGGGGCTGGGCTGGCTGTGAGCACAGAGCTCCTGCAGGAGCCTTGGGGAGCTCCTGTCACAGCAGGGCCGCTGCCAGGGATGCTGGTGGTGATGATGATGATGATGATGTATTTTTTGGGACAGGAACTCTGGAAGTGCCCAGGGAGGGTTGGAGTGCCCATCCCTGGAGGTGTCCCAGCAATTCCTGGAGGTGGCACTCAGGGCTCTGGGGACAGCCTGGCCATGGGGCACAGCTGGCACTCCAGGACCTCGGAGCTCTTTTCCAGCCTCACTTCTGGCATCCTGAACACCAGAATCCCAAAGGCTTTTCCCAAAAGGGAACATCCATCCAATCCAGCCCCAGCAGCAGAGGTGTCCCTGCCCCAGCCCCTTCTGGCAGGGAACATTTCGTGTTCCCCACAGCTCCAAACCCCTCACAGCAGCAACAGAAAGGAGCCCTGGAAGTCCTGAAAATCCCATTTTTGTATGGAAAAGGGGCTCAGGGCTTGGCAGTGCCCAGGGAGGGTTGGAGTGCCCATCCCTGGAGGTGTCCCAGCAATTCCTGGAGGTGGCACTCAGCGCTCTGGGGATGGGGCACAGGGGACTGGGTGGTCCTGGAGTTGTTTTCCAGCCTCGGTGACTCAGGGATTAATTCAGGAAAGGTTTCACCTCCCTGCCAGGCTGTACCATGACCTGGCCCAAGCAGATCTGGGGAAAACACCATTGCTGGAGAAAACCCTGCATTTCCCCCTCATTGGGATATCAGCGATGGGATTTTCCTCCTCTTTTCCTGGTGTTTGACTTCCGACATCCCCCCTGTAAATGCGGGGTGATTGATGGTAACTCTAAAACTCTTTCAAGGATTTGAAAAACACTTGCAGCCAGATCTGGTTTGTTTGTGAGGAGAACAGCTCAGCTGGAAGCCCCCGGCTCTCAGGGAGTCCCGGGCCAGCTTTGTGGCTGTGTTGTGTTTGGGGGATGAACTGTGGGTGCTGCTGGGCTGGGGCAGAGCAGGACCCTGCTCACCCCTCCCTCCATCCCCGAAACCACGGGGATGGCCCTTCCTCCTGGAATTATTCAGCAGGAGAGAGAACTCCATCAAAGCAGGGGAAACCACCCCAACCTCTCTTTCAGCTGAGTGATGAAACTTTGATGAGGGCACTGATGAAAGTTTAATGAGGAAGCCCAGCACCAGGAGCGCTGCCCAGGCAGCCCAGGCTCGCTTTGTTTTCCTGTTTTCCTGCCCTCTTTGGGGAAATCACATCCTCCTCTCCAGAAGAAAAGAAACAAATGAGAAGTAAACAAGGTTTCTGCTGGTGTGCCCTGCAGGAAGGAGCAGCAAAGCCGTGTTTGCAGACAGCTCTGCTTTCCTCTGCAGCTGCAGGAGAGGTTTGGTGGGTTTTTCCCGCAGCAGACAGCTGGAATTGGGAATGAGCACAGCTCTGGCAGGGCAGGAGTTTGACCTCACTGAAGGATTGTTCCACTGCCCAGGTGAATGAACAATGAGCTCGGATGGCTTTGGACACTGATGCTTTTTTGTTTTGTTTTATAATTCCCATTGTCGGTCTGGCAGAAAAATCTGTTTTCATTTATCCATTGCTGAACGATCAAAACCTCAATATTTGTGGGGTTTTTTTTTTTGGCCTGTTGCTTTGTGGATCTGCAGGTGTTCCTTGGCACGGAGGAATAACAACTGTGGAGATAATGGACTTTTCTCAGTGACACTGAAAATGTTGAACTTCTGTTTTGCTAATGATTGTTTTATTGAGAAATAATTGTTTATCAAGGGCTGGGACAAAGCTGGGAGACCATTCCCTGACCCTGTGATCCATTCCAAGGCCCCTGCTGTGATTTCCTACCTGGAGCTGTTTTAGGGGGCTGCATCCCCCTGCCAAACCCCCATTCCCTGATTTCCTGGCTGGGATACACCCCAAAGGAGAAACCTCAGGGTGAGAGGGGCCTGCAGTGGGATCAGAGGGGGATTTGGGGATCTGCAGCTGTCTCCCCGTGCCTGCAGGAGCTGAGAGCTTTGCTGGATGCCACAATAAGCTGATGATTGCTTAATTTTTGAATCCCGAGCTCAGCGTGGAGGGAGGAACAGCTGCTGTTTGTCAGCTTTGCTTTGCTCCTCAAGAGTTTTATGACTCCTGCTCTTGTTTATTTAACATAATTAGCCCAGATTGAGCTCTGAAGGTCTTCCCTGCCCGGCCAGGCTGGGGAGGGAATGGTGCAGGGTGTCTGAGCTTTGCCTTGGGACATTCCTGGGTCCCATGGGCAGGGGCTGCGCAGGGAGAGTTGGATCCCCACCCCTGGAGGTGTCCCAGGAATTCCTGGAGGTGGCACTGAGGGCTCTGGGCTGGGGATGGGGCACAGATCCCCACTTTTCCAGCCTCAGGGGTTCCATGAAATGTCCTGCTGAGTTTTTGGGATGCAGATCTTGTCAAACCCAGGGATTTGTGTGCAGGGCGCAGGAGAGCAGCCAGGCAGGTGAGGGAGCAGTGGGTGCTCAATATAGCAAAGAATAAATTCAGATTTGGCATCAGACAGTTACACTTAGGAAAGTTGAGAATAATTGTGTTCCTTGTGTTCAAATATTTGCCTTTTTTATTAAGTTTTTTCATTTAAATTTAATAACTCTGCGCAGCTGGTGTGTGAGTCACTGCTGCTTGTCCCTCTGGGTTATGGTGATGTGCTCACATCTGGGGGTTTCATGGCTAAAAATGCTCCAGCCATGAGCTGGGGCCTTGGAATCACGATCAGCAGAGGGGCTCTGGGAGTCCTCTGGAAATATCTCAGTCACAGAACTGTGGGGGCTGGAGGGGAGCTCTGAGATCCTCCAGTGCAGGCCCCTGCCCAGGTCACCTGCAGCAGGTGACACGGGAACGTGTCCAGGAGGGTTTGGAACGTCTCTGGAGAGGGAGACCCCAGCCCCTCCCTGGGCAGCTGTTCCAGGGCTCTGCCCCTCCATGGACAGAAGTTCTGTCTCAGTTCTGTCTCAGTTCTGTCTCAGTTCTGTCTCAGTTCTGTCTCAGTTCTGTCTCAGTCCTGTCTCACGTTGGGCTGGAACTTGCTCTGGTTAATTTCTGGCCGTTGCTCCTGTCCTGTCTCTGGCACCGGCCTCTGACAGCCCCTGGGCAGATTTGTCTGCATGGATGGGATCCCCTCTCAGCCTTCCCTTCTCCAGACTGAGCAGGCCCAGCTCCCGCAGGCTCTGCCCATCTCAGGGATGCTCCAGTCCCAAAATGACCCCTGTGGCCTCTGCTGGACCCTCTCCATGGCTCCTTGACTTTCTCCTTTATCTCTGCTCGCAGGGACACAGGGACAGGAGGAGAGGGAACAGCCTCAGGCTGGGCCAGGGCAGGCTCAGGGTGGGCAGCAGCAGGAATTTCCCCATGGAAAGGGGGCTCAGGCCTTGGCAGTGCCCAAGGAGGGTTGGAGTGCCCATCCCTGGAGGTGTCCCAGCAATTCCTGGAGGTGGCACTCAGGGCTCTGGGGACAGCCTGGGGGTTGGTCAGGATTTAGGCTGGATGACCCTGCAGGTCCTTTCCAACATAAATAATTCTGTGATTGCTGAGCCCTGGGGACCAGAACTGACCAGAATAGACAGATCCATCCCACACAGCACCTGCCCAGGTCTGGGGTCTCTCTGAGGGGACACTCAGGCCCAGCTGGGACGTGCTGCACTGTATTCCACCCTGTGCAGCAACGCATCTGTCTAAGAGGCCATTCCCATGCCCCAGCCACACCGTGTGTAGATACCAAGGCACCTACAATGTTGTTTTCATCAAGACCACTGAGACAATAACAGGATGAAAATGGGAAGGAAAAGCCTGGGAAACTGCCTGGAAAAATTGCCAAACCCAGATAGATGATACAGAACGTGATGATGGACACTTGACCAATTGGGTGTCCTGAGGGATGTGTTCCTGCTGCTGCAGTGGGACACAAAAAGAGGACACAGACTCCAGTTTACCATGAGAACATCAGAAGGATTTATTTAAAATTTTCTTGGTCCCTTTTATAGCATGCTTGGCTAAAAAGGCATTCACTGGTCAGTAGGACTGACACCCATTGGTAAACAACAGCTGAGGAAGATTGTTTTGAGAAAAACCACTGCCCACTTGGAAATATTTGGGAGAACAGGATGTTTTGGGAAAGGAAACTGTTGAAAGTTTTTCCTTGGGAAAGGAGCTGGCGAGTTGGCAAGCTGAGAATTCCCTCAGGCCCAGGGAATTCTCACAGCCTGCATTATGGACAAGTGTCTTGGCCAGCCAAGGGACACCTGTGTGCAGGGGCAGTGGGGCTGGAATCCATAACTGAGGTTTAATGTAAATAATAAACAGTTTCTGCTGAAATCCTATTGATCCTGTTATTGAGATGCCCATTCTCACCCTGCCCCCTGTGCTGAGCTCACCTTCCCCAGGCCCCGCTCTCCCCTCACTCACCCCCGTGTCTCTCCCGCAGGTGCTTGCCAGAACAGCCTTAAAGCTGCCATGGGTGGCACCCAGAGCGTGGCACTGGTGTCCCTGGAGCCCGAGGCTCCCCAGGGCCCCCTGCAGCCCTGCCACCTGCTCACGCTGGCCCCCGTCAAGGTCCCGCTCCGGGCCTCGCCCTTCCCAGGTAAGGTCCCTGCTGAGCCCGGGGAGCGGCTCTGGAGCTGGGGGTGGATGTGGGGTGCTGGGCACTGCTGGGGGGAAATCTGGGTGTTGAGGAAAATCTGTCTTTTCGGGGTGTTGAGAAAAAAAATCTCTCTTTTCTGGGTGTTCAGAAAAAAATCTCTTTTTGGGTGTTGAGGAAAATCTGTCTTTTCTCGGTGTTCAGAAAAAAATCTCTTTTCTGACTGTTGATAAAAAAATATCTCTTTTCTGGGTGTTGAGAAAAAAATTCTTTTCTGGGTGTTGAGAGAAATCTGTCTTTTCTGAGTGTTGAGAAAAAAAAATCTCCCTTTTCCAGGTGTTGACAAAAAAATCTCTCTTTTCTGGGTGTTCAGAAAAATTTCTCTTTTCTGAGTGTTGATAAAAAATCTGTCTTTTCTGGGTTTGATAAAAAAATCTCTTTTTTCTGAGTGTTGAGAAAAAAAAATCTCTTTTCTGTGTGTTGAAAAAAATCTCTCATTTCTGAGTGTTGAGAAAAAAATCTCTCTTTTCTGGGTGTTGAGGAAAAAATCTCTTTTCTCGGTGTTGAGAAAAATCTCTCTTTTCTGGGTGTTCAGAAAAAAATCTCTTTTCTGAGTGTTGATAAAAAAATCTCTCTTTTCTGGGTGTTGAGAAAAATCTCTCTTTTCTGGGTGTTGAGAAGAAAATCTCTTTTTTCTGAGTGTTGAGAAAAAAGTCTATCTTTGCTGGGTGTTGAGAAAAATCTCATCTGGGCGTTGAGAGAAAAATCTCTATTTTCTGGCTGTTGAGAAAAAAAATCTTTTTCTGGGTGTTGAGAGAAAAATCTTTTCTGGGTGTTGAGAAGAAAATCTCTTTTTCTGAGTGTTGAGAAAAAATTCTCTCTTTTCTGGGTGTTGAGTGAAACCTTTCTGGAGGTGGCAGCTGGGGAGGCGCTGGGGTGTCCCTGCCTGGCTGGGCAGCTCTGGCTGCTGGGGAGCCTTTGGGGCAGTGTTGGTGGCTGCACTGGGATGTGTGGGGCTATTTTTGGAACAGTTATCTGCCAATTAAGGTAAAAATGCAAATGAGGGTGCGCTTTCCATCTTTTTGGTGATTGAAGTGCAGCACAGCCAGGCACAGGGAGCTCTGCAGGAGGAGCAGTTCTGGTCTGTGGGAGGGCTGGAATGAGAAATGGATCCCAGGGGTGCTGGGTCCTGCCCAGCTGTCAGTGCAGCCACTGAGAAACCCCGGGGTGTGAGAACAGCAAGCGGGGCCAGGGCAGTGACGGGCAGGAAAAGGGAGCTCAGGGGGCCCTTGTGGCTCTGCACAAGTCCCTGCCAGGAGGGGACAGCCGGGGGGGGTCGGGCTCTGCTCGCAGGGACACAGGGACAGGAGGAGAGGGAACGGCCTCAGGCTGGGCCAGGGCAGGCTCAGGGTGGGCAGCAGCAGGAATTTCCCCATGGAAAGGGGGCTCAGGCCTTGGCAGTGCCCAGGGAGGGTTGGAGTGCCCATCCCTGGAGGTGTCCCAGCAATCCCTGGAGGTGGCACTCAGGGCTCTGGGGACAGCCTGGCCATGGGGCACAGCTGGCACTCCAGGACCTCGGAGCTCTTTTCCAGCCTCACTTCTGGCATCCTGAACACCAGAATCCCAAAGGCTTTTCCCAAAAGGGAACATCCATCCAATCCAGCCCCAGCAGCAGAGGTGTCCCTGCCCCAGCCCCTTCTGGCAGGGAACATTTCGTGTTCCCCACAGCTCCAAACCCCTCACAGCAGCAACAGGAAAGGAGCCCTGGAAGTCCTGAAAATCCCATTTTTGTATGGAAAGGGGCTCAGGGGTTGGCAGTGCCCAGGGAGGGTTGGAGTGCCCATCCCTGGAGGTGTCCCAGCAATCCCTGGAGGTGGCACTCAGGGCTCTGGGTGGGCATGGGGCACAGTTGGGACTGGATGATCCTGGAGGGCTTTTCCAGCCCCAGGAATTCCAGAAGATAACACAAACAATGGAGAATGGGAAGAATTCCTCCCTGTGAGGGTGGGGAGGCTGCGCCCCTCCTGATCCAGGGTGACCTAAAAAGTGACCCTGGGGTAAATGACCTTTGACCTGGGGTTAATGACCTGTGACCCTGGGGTTAATTATGACCTGTGACCCTGGGTTAATGACCTTTGGCCTTAGAGTTAATGACCTGTGACCCTGGGGTTAATGATGGCCTGTGACCCTGGACTTAATGATCTGTGACCTTGGGGTTAATGACCTTTGACCTGGGGTTAATGACCTGTGACCCTGGGGTTAATTACCTGGGACTTTGGGGTTAATGATGGCCTGTGACCCTGGGGTTAATGACCTGTGACCCTGAGGTTAATTATGACCTGTGACCCTGGAGTTAATTACCCGTGACCTGGGGTTAATGACCTGTGACCCTGGGGTTAATGACCTGTGACCTGGGGTTAATGACCTGTGACCCTGGGGTTAATTACCTGTGACCCTGGGGTTAATGATTTATGACCCTGGCGTTAATGACCTTCCCACATTCCCCTTGTCCGAAGTTTACAAAAGGCCAAGGGCACACAGTAGCAATGAACTTTAAAACCCCAAATTAAGCCATTTCCAACCTCAGCCTCCGTGTTTATTGGTGTCTGGGAGGCTGAACAGTGTGTGTGTGTGTGATTACCCCGGTTAATTGATTATCCCCCGTTAATTGGTTCTGTTAGGGATCAGTGCCCTGTTCCTGCCTTGTGCACTCCTGTGTCACAGTCACAGGGGTTTGCTGGATCAATGGCCTTAGGAGTGAGTATTTATTGGTTTAGACCTTTGATTATGGCTCGTTTGGCAGCCTTGCAATTAATTCCTGGCAGCCTAATTAGTACCTTTGGGAACAGCAGGGTGGTCACACAGGCTGGGGGGTGTGGGGAGGGCACAGGGCAGGGGAGCATCCAGGCTCTGCTGCTTTTCCATCCTCACAGAGGAAACCCCTTGGAATTCCCTGTGAAGCGAATCACCAGGAATTTAGGGGAGCTGAGACTGCACACAGTGCAGCGGGCATTTTAAAAAATCCAGTTTTAATCCAATTTATTTTACGTTTTGTGAAGGAAAAGCAGAAGCAATGAGAGCTGTGAGAGAGCAGAGGATATTTGGGGCACTCAGAGCCACGTGCAGCCCTTCCCTGTGGGATGCTGTGAAGGATCCAGCTGGATCCCTGGGGCTGAGCACACAGGGGTGGGAGGTTGCTCTGCAGTCAGTGACACCCTTGGGGATGGTTCTGTCACTCTGCTGAGCTTAGAGAAACCTGTAATGATGAAATAAACGTACGGGAGAGAAGCAGCATAAAAGCCCTGGGTTTAATGGCAACATAAAAAGCTGTTTTATATGGAATAAAGTGTTGGAGCTTGAGGAACCTGTCCATGGGGTGATCCATGGCTCCAGCTCGGCTCTGTGCAGTGACAGGGGCCATGGCCTCATTCCTGTGCTCTCTGCTCCCACAGCAGTGAGTGAAAATGTTCCAGCTCTGCACTCCCAGCCCCAGTTTGGGTTAGTTTTGCTTTTATTGCCTTCCCTCATTCTGCATCTACTGGTGCTGCTCGTGCCTCTCCGAGGCAAATGTTCCCTTAAATATTTCATGGCAGCCCGGCTGGGAGTGTGGGTTTTGTGCCAGGTTTAACATAAAGACTAAACAGGAGCTTGTGGAGATGCAGCTCCTTGCTGTGCTGCATCTTCCTGTGCTCTGCTGGGGGAGGGAACTGCATTTCCCAGCAGTGCCACGCCGAGGCTCTGAAACCTGTCCCAAGGAAACCCTAAAAAATGTGTTAAACCCTAAATGCGTTAAACCCTAAATGCGTTAAACCCTAAATGCATGAAACCCTAAATGCGTTAAACCCTAAATGCGTTAAACCCTAAATGCGTTAAACCCTAAATGCGTTAAACCCTAAATGCATGAAACCCTAAATGCGTTAAACCCTAAATGTGTTAAACCCTAAATGCGTTAAACACTAAATGCATGAAACCCTAAATGTGTTAAACCCTAAATGCATGAAACCCTAAATGCATGAAACCTAATGTGTTAAACCCTAAATGCATGAAACCCTAAATGCGTTAAACCCTAAATGCGTTAAACCCTAAATGTGTTAAACCCTAAATGCGTTAAACCTTGCAAACACCAACACTTACTGCAGAAATTGAGGAATGGGGTGTCTGGCAATCTCCAACACCCTCTGCAGCTCCTGCATGCAGAAGTGGGCGTTTATTTTCCTCACACGCAGGTTTTAATGGCGGGAGTGAAGAAGGTAAGGGATGAGTCTGCGCTTATGGACTCTGTAAATTAGCAGCCAGCACAAATATTAAAAAAGGCACCATCTGCCACGGAATCCATTTGCCACCTGTTCCCTGGCTCTCAGCATTATTTAAGGGTTTAAACGTGGCGGTTTAGGCTGCCACCCAACAGCTGGGAAGTGCCCGAGCCTTTTTCCTTCCAGCACCTTCATGCTGTGTGTCAGGCCAGCTTCGTGCCAGGTTTGTGGCCGAGCTCTGTCCCGTGTCTGTCAGTCCCTCGTTAGCAGGGGCTGCTGATTGAGCTTCAGAGCACGGTTAGGATGGCTCAGGGTGGGCTGGGAGGAAGCAGCTCCTCCTCCTCCTCCTCCTCCCAGCAAGGAGGCAGAGACTGTCCCAGGGTGGACACGGACCCTGGGAAGGTGATGGGGCCCTGGAGTTAATCCCATTAAACCCCTGAGCTCAGGGTTCCTCAGGGAATCACAGAACCCCAGCATGGATTGGGTGGGAGGGACCCCAAATCCCACCCAGTGCCACCCCAGCCATGGCAGGGACACCTCCCACTGTCCCAGGCTGCTCCAGCCCCCGTGCCCAGCCTGGCCTTGATGTTCCAGCATTTCCCAGATGTTTCCTGGCCAACCTTTTCCCTCCCAGTTCCTTACTGGAGGGCTGGGCTGAGACGTTTGTCCAACCTCTGTGCAAACTCCAAATTCCTTCCTTCCTTCCTTCCTTCCTTCCTTCCTTCCTTCCTTCCTTCCTTCCTTCCTTCCTTCCTTCCTTCCTTCCTTCCTTCCTTCCTTCCTTCCTTCCATCCTTCCTTCCTTCCTTCCTTCCATCCTTCCTTCCTTCCTTCCTTCCTTCCTTCCTTCCTTCCATCCTTCCTTCCTTCCCTTAACGAGATTAATTACCAGCTGCAGCCCAGGTAGTGAATGCTGGGGGAGCTCCTGCAGCTCTGGGGGTTCCTGCCAGGCTGGGGCTCCCTCCCATCCTCCAGGGATCCACTCAGTGGCAATTCTTGTGCCCTTCTCACTTCAGGTTAGTCCAGCCCTCCTCTGCACCAGAATTCCAAGGTATTCGGTCGGCAAAAATGAACAAACTTGGAAGAACAGCCAGTGTGCCAAACAATGGAAATCCAGGCTGGATATCAGGGAAAAGTTTTTTACAGAAAGGGTGATAAAGAATTGGAATGGCCTGCCTGGGGAGGTGGTGGAGTCACCATCCCTGGATGTGTTTAAGGAAAGCCTGGATGTGGCACTGGGGGCCACGGGTTAGTTGGGGTTAGGGCTGGGTTGGACTCGATGATCCTGAGGGTCTCTTCCAACCTGGAGATTCTGTGATTCTGTTCCTCTCTAACAATTTTGGGAGAACAGCCAGTATCCCAAGCAGAAATGTGATGTTCCTTTGTAACAAACAATTTTGGGAGAACAGACAATATTCCAAGCAGGAATGTGATGTTCCTCTGTAACAATTTTGGGGGAACAGCAAATATTCCAAACAGGAATGTGATATTCCTTTGTAACAACTGTGGGAGCACAGCCACTTTTCCAAGCAGGAATGTGGTGTTCTGACAATTTTGGGAGAACAGACAATATTCCAAGCAGGAATGTGATGCTCCTCTAACAATTTTGGGAGCACAGCCACTTTTCCAAGCAGGAATGTGACGTTCCTCTAACAATTTTAGGAGAACAGCAAATATCCCAAGCAGGAATGTGATGATCCTCTGTAACAATTTTGGGAGCACAGCCAGTATCCCAAGCAGGAATGTGATGTTCCTCTAACAATTTTAGGAGCACAGCCACTTTTCCAAGCAGGAATGTGATGTTCCTCTAACAATTTTGGGAGCACAGCCACTTTTCCAAGCAGGAATGTGACGTTCCTCTAACAATTTTAGGAGAACAGCAAATATCCCAAGCAGGAATGTGATGATCCTCTGTAACAATTTTGGGAGCACAGCCAGTATCCCAAGCAGGAATGTGATGTTCCTCTAACAATTGTGGGAGCACAGCCACTTTTCCAAGCAGGAATGTGATGTTCCTCTAACAATTTTGGGAGAACAGACAATATTCCAAGCAGGAATGTGATGTTTCTCTGTAACAATTTTAGGAGAATAGCAAATATCCCAAGCAGGAATGTGATGTTCCTCTGTAACAATTTTGGGGGAACAGCCACTTTTCCAAGCAGGAATGTGATGCTCCTCTAACAATTTTGGGAGCACAGCCACTTTTCCAAGCAGGAATGTGGTGCTCCTCTGTAACAATTTTGGGGAACAGCAAATATCCCAACCAGGAATGTGATGCTCCTCTCTAACAATTTTGGGAGCACAGCCACTTTTCCAAGCAGGAACGTGGTGCTCCTCTGTAACAATTTTGGGGGAACAGCCACTTTTCCAAGCAGGAATGTGATGTTCTGACAATTTTGGGAGCACAGCCACTTTTCCAAGCAGGAACGTGGTGCTCCTCTCCTGAGGACGCTTCCCCGTGGCTCGCTGGGTGTCCCCCAGTGTGGCTGTGGCACAGAACGCTGAGTGGCTCTAAACGAGCTCGTTGTCACTGATCTGCCCGGCTCTAATGCTGGGTAACGAAGCAAGCAAATGAATGTTTATAGTTATTAAAGTGATAACTTCCTACCCCGGCTAATACTCAGCACGAAATCCGGTTTTTTGTTCCCTGTCTGTGCTGGCACACCAGAGGGAAGGTGAGCTGATAAAATAACACCCAGAACCCACTGAAATGTGCCCATTCCCTCCTCCCTGCACAGGAATCCCTGCTGGAAGCTGGCAGTGCCCAATAAAGCCCTGTAAGAAATGGGGTGATGGCCCTTGGAGTGTGCAAATTCAGCTTTTTTTGGCAAACTGCAGGAGGGGGACGGGCAGGGTGAGGTCAGGCACAGCTCTGGGATTATTGCACATTTTTGCACCATCCATGCTGAGAGCCAGGCAACCACGGGGAGTTTATTGATGCAGACACCTGCATGGGCCAGGCTGGATTTAGGGATCACTTTGAGGGATTCCCCAGTGTGGGAACGGCGGCTCAGTCGTGATGGACGGAGACGAGAGATCTCTGGAGTCAGGGCTGGGTTTGGAGTGTGCAGTTTATTGTACAGGGTGTGGGGGAAAGGGCCCTGCTGGGAGCTGCCAGCCACAGCTCAGAGCAGAGAGAGAGTGAGAAGAGAGTGAAGAAGAGAAGGAGCAAGAGAGGAGGAAGAAGAGAGAGAGAGAGAGCGAAATTCCCGTTACAATCCATTAAATCTTTTCTATACTGAATATTCTGATTTACACCAACCAATCCAGCACAAGATACAAACCCTACAGCATTTACACACAGCCCATAAGAATCATTACATTCCCATGCTGTGTTAAATTTTAAACCCTAAAAACTACAAATCCTACAGCATTTACACACAGCCTGTAAGAATCATTACATTACCACACTGTGTTATATTTTAACCCCTAAAAACTACAAACCCTACAGCATTTACACACAGCCTATAGGAATCATTCCATTCCCATCCTGTGTTACATTTTAAACCCTAAAGTTACAAATCCTACAGCATTTACACACAGCCTATAAGAATCACTACATTACCATACAGTTTTACATTTTAAACCCTAAAAACGACTCTTGGGACCCCTCCTGCCAAGCCAGCAGGGTCTGCTCTGACCCTTGGGCTCTTGGTAAGAAGAAGGGCATTGTTTAATTAATTAATTTAATTGTTTAACCTTCAGCTGGCCATACCATTGTTTTCCAGTTGTTCAGTAACTAAAGTTTGGCATCTCAGACATCCAAACTTGCCTTTAACTCTATTTCACTCACAGGTTTCATATTCTCTACAAATAAGCAGTCATATTTATCAGGTTTTCCTGTTTCATCCTCCCCAAGACCCCAGGGTTTGGGGTGTCTGGGAGCAGGGACAGCACCTGCACATCAGGACAAGTCCCAGCCCTGTTTGGGCCAGGCTCAGATTAGGCAGCTGCTCCCATGGTGTGCTCCAGAAGCTCTCAGAGCCTGGATGTAACAGCAGGGTATTGACAAAAGGCAAAATATCAATATCCCGTGGCAGTTACAAAAGACAAACAACCCAAATCCTCTCAGTTGTGCCCGGCTCTCGGTGAATGTCATGAGAGTCACAGTTAATTTGCTGTGTCTGTAAGTGCTCCTTCAACCTGAGCTGGGTTTTCTGTGGGGAGGGCGGTGCTGGGCAGGGTTTAAATCAGGTTTTACTCTCAGGAGCAGCAATTCCTCCACTCAAATCCCTGCTGGGGGGTTCCCCCAGCCAGGCGTGTTCAGTCCCAGCTTCTGTGTGCTCCTTGTGGGAATATTCCTGCAGGAATACTGGGGGGCTTGGAGAGGGGAACAAGGGAGCCAGTCCTGCTGAGGCCCCTGTAGAAGATGAGAGTTGCTTTGTGTGCTTTTGGCTTGCTTATTGGTGAGGGAAAAACGCATTTTTTAAGAATTATTTTTATGTGTTCAGCCAACTTTATTTTTCAGCTACTTGGGGATTGGTTTTGATGCTGTAAAATGAAGCCACGGAGTGGATTTAAACAAATATATTCCCAATGTTTGGCCTGAATCAGGGCTGGATGTGGGGTAAGCTCAGTGCAAAACTAAACCTGATGGAGGAGGAAATTCCATAATCTCAGTGGATCCATCTCCACTTTCAGGATTTGCCTCTGCAGGGTTTTGTACCTCCTGGTGTAATTCTGACCGTGGTGTGTTAGGCACGGGAATAATCTCAGGGTTCCCTGGAACAGAAGGGGACCCTGGAAGGCTCTGAGGGTTCTGTTTTCTCCAGATATTTGTCCAGGGAGATTGAGAGCTGAGCAAACCCTGTGCCAAAAATTCAAATTCCTTTGAATTCACAAAAATACCGCTACACTCCATCTTGGGAGCTAAAATTAATATAGAAATACCTGACTGGGAGTTGGTGATGAAGGAATAGAAATTCCAGGGCACTGTGGGAAGACATGAGGGGGTCTGCCAAGGCTGAGAGCTCAGGGTTTGTATTATTATTATTATTATATTATTATTATTATTTATTATTATTATTATTATTATTATTATTATTATTATTATTATTATAATATCCATTATTACTATTATTATGTCCATTATTACTATGTCCATTATTATTATGTCCATTATTATTTCTATTATTATGTCCATTATTATTATTATTATTTCCATTATTATTATTTCCATTATTATTATTATCTATTATTATTATTATTATGTCCATTATTATAATTTATATTATTATGTCCATTATTATTATTATTATGTCCATTATTTCCATTATTATGTCCATTATTTCCATTATTTCCATTATTATTATTATTATGTCCATTATTATTATTTCTATTATTATGTCCATTATTTTTATTATTATTTCCATATTTCCATTATTATTATATTTCCATTATTATTATTGTTCCTCCAATCAAACAGCCATTCCTGTTCAGCCCCCTGGAAGGTGGGAACCAAATCCACAGGGATTTTCCTGTGTTTTCACCCAGCTTTGCTTTGGAGCTGTGGATGTTTCCTGGGTGACTCCCCCTGCTCCTCAGTCAGGCCCCACTAAAGTGCAAAGAAATGTAACGAGGTAAAATGAACCTTCCTTCTTGGCCAGAATATAAATCAGGGAAATTAATTACATTTCCCATCTCTGAGTGTGCCACAGGAGCCTCCCCAGAGCGCTAAACGGAATTTCATGGATTTTATTGCGCTTGCAGGACGTGGTGATGGTGGAAGGGGAAAGGAGAAGGAGCTGGGGGTGATGGTGGCTGCCCTGGGGTCCCTGGCGTGTCCAAGGCCAGCCTGGAGCAGCCTGGGGCAGTGGGAAATGTCCCTGCCGTGGCAGGGGTGGGGTGGGATGGGATTTAAGCTCCTTCCCACACAAAGCAGCTTTGGCTTCTGTCATTCCCAGAAAATCCCTGCTGCCAGCCCCTGTCCCACCACTGAGCTCAAGAACCTGCTCAGAAACCACCGTAAAAATGGAGCAGGAGAGCCACACTCCTGATTTTTACCTGGCTGGGTTCAACATCCCGAACCTGATTTCTGAGTGAAGCCCTCCCAGGAATGAGCGTTTGAAGGTTTCCCTCCGAGCACGGAGGGTTGGTGGATGCAGAAATAATAATGACTCTGCTCTGGGGGAGCCAGGGCAGGCTGGGAGCGTTTGGTGCTGCATAATTCACTTTATTCGCTCAGAATCACCGCCCTTCCAGGGAGGAGATGGAAATCTGCTGCTGGGTGGAAAAAAATCATAAAAATTTGGGAAATGGGGCTGGATGGAGCAGTGAGGAGGGCTGTGGGAGATGAAGATCATCATCATCCTCACCACCATCACCCCTTTTCTCCGGTGTGGGCAGAGCCTCCCTGGCCCCGTGGCACCCTTGGGTGCAGGGTGGTCCCAGCTCCCCTCGCTGGGTTTGGAGGGCTCTGTTACAGCCCCAGCCCCGCTCAGCACAAATCCTGCTCTGCCTTCGGGCACCTCCAGCCTCATTTTCCGATTTTCTGCCGCGGATCCCATAAATAATTCAGGAGGAATCTCTCATCCTGTCACCTGGGGGTCCCCGTGTGCAGGGAGGTCACCCAGGTCAGCAGCTGCTGCTCTCAGAAACGGCCCCAAAATCCAGCACAAGGTTTTTTACCCCAATTTGGAGGCTCCAGGAAGGTCTGTAATGCAGCAGGAGCCAGGGGGGCCTGGGTGCTGGATTTGGGATTCCAAATAATGGGAGAAATAACGGGAAATGTTCCTCTCCTATAAACAAAGCACGGAGCCTCGTCATTAAACTTTATGATCTTACTTAACGTATTTTTCTGCTTGCTAAAACCTAACTCTGCACAGCACAAACACAACTCTTATTGTTCCACATCCTCATTTTTGTACCTTTTTAACTTTCAGCCCACACCTGCCCTGCAGTGAGAGTTTTCTGCTTTTTCTGTCTCCCACCCCTGGGGAGATCTCAGTGGGGTTTGCACACTCAGGAGCCACGGCTGTGCCCTGTGCCCTGCTTGGGATTTACTGCACAGGGAATGCCACAGCTGTGCCCGGGATAGAGAGTGAGGTCTCAATCTCCCCAGAAAAATTCAGATTGCTGGGGCTTTAATACCAATATTAATAATGATTTATATTGTTCTGTTCCCTGGGACAGGGACAGCATCCAGGGAGCAGCTGGAGCTGTGCCAGGGGAGGTTTAGGTTGGATTTTAGGAAAAAATTCTTCCCCCAGAGGGTGCTGGGCACTGCCCAGGCTCCCCAGGGAATGGGCACGGCCACAGAGCTCCAGGAGCTGCCAGGGGTGCCCAGGGTGGGATTTTGGGGTGTCTGTGCAGGGCCAGGAGTTGGATCAATGATCCAGTGGGTCCCGGCTCAGGACATTGCATGATCCCACAGCATTTAAAACAAAGCCCAGAAGAGGATCAGAGTTTTTGGGCAGCAGGATAACCAGCCCTGGGGTTTTTCCCCTCCGTGAGCAGCAGAGCTTGGCTCAGCCTCACCCGGTGCTCACGGGGGTGGTAAATGCAGAGGGTGATGGAATGATGGAATCTGGTGATTGCAGGTGGATGATGGAATTCCAGGGGCTCTGCAAGCCCCTGGGCAGCCTGGATCCCTTCCCTGCACCAGGGAAGGCTCTCCCTGTCCCTGCAGGATCCCAAACCCAACTCCCCTGAGTCCATGCCTGGCAGGAGAAAGTTTGTAGGGGCAAAGAGTGGAGAATGAGGCCTTGGGAGGGCTGAGCTGGAACAGAGACTGGGCAGAGCTGGAGAATAAAGCAGAGATTTATTGAAAGGCCTTTAGGGGACACCTTGGGCAGGACAGGGCCTGGACAGGCCTACACCCAAGGTGGGCCCAAAATGGGCACAAAGTGGTCACAAAATGG
>JAJEOU010002146.1:0-17914 GCA_021534815.1 Acrocephalus arundinaceus
CCAAAAAATTTAGAAGTTCGGTACTGGTTGCTCTTACTTTATCTTGTTCTCTCCCTGATATTAGGATGTCATCTACATACTGCAGAATCTGCACATCGTCTCTGGGGGTATATTGTTCTAATAATTTTTCTAAGGCTTGCCCGAATAAATTTGGAGATTCTGTAAACCCTTGGGGAAGACGCATCACCTCAACTGCTGTTTCCTTTGACTTTTAGGACACTCCCATTCGAAAGCGAACCAGTCCCTGCTTTCTTCGGCTAAAGGACAAGCCCAGAAAGCATCTTTCAAATCTATCACTGTGAACCAGGCATTGTCTTGGGGTATCTTGCTTAGGAGTGTGTATGGGTTTGATACCACTGGGTGTTTGGTTATTGTTCTCTTGTTCACTTCCCTCAAGTCCTGTACTAACCTGTATTTGTTTCTGCTTTCTTTACTGCCAGAATGGGCGTGTTGTGGGGGGACATGCAGGGTTCTAGCACTCCTTCTGTCAGTAACTGTGCTTTAATTGGTGCTAGACCACTCTTGCCTTCCATAGAGATAGGATATTGTTTGACCCTTATGGGGGACATCCTGCTTGCATTTCTATTTTTATGGGTGGTATATCTAACACCCATATTTTCCCTCCTCAGCCATACTTCTGACTTGACCTCATTTAGGTCTTCAATGGTCATTCTCATCATTTGGACATCATTTTTCCTCCCTAGGGAGGATTCTCACTCCCAGTTGGACTTGCAAGTCCCTCCCAAGTAGATTGTGTCCAGTCTAGGTAGATATATAAGGTCAGCCATGCACTTTCTTGAGCTCCCTTTTATTTCTATGTTCTCTATAATCGAGGCTTTGAAGGGTTTCCCCTCAGCCCCTAGATCTCACATACTTGATCTCCAATTGATGTCCCAATTGGAAGTTGCTTTATACTGGATCTGTCTGCTCCAGTGTCTACTAAAAATTCAAATTCTTCATGGTGGGGACCCACCTCGAATTTTACTATGGGCTCCTCTGATGTTTCATCGGGTCCCCTAGCGCATAGAGCCCATGACACCCCTAATCCTCATCACCTTCTCCTCTCAACCATTTTTCTAGGGTCTCTTGCTCCCTAGCAATTGCCTCATCAAATGTAATTTCTGGCAATGCCTCCTTAGGTGTCCTACTTCCCCGCAATAGAAACACTTTCGAGTCTCCCCTTGCCTTTGGGGGGTACTCCAGGGTGGTAAAACTTTCCCTTTTCCCATCGGGGGTTTAACATTCCCTCCACCTTGGGGCTCCTTGCGGTCCCGAACACTCTCCCTAGCCACGGCTACCATGATTTTCGCCTTCGCTCTCATTTTCTCTTCTTCTCTCCTCAAATAGACCCTCAAAGCTTCTCTCAGCAGCTCATTCATCCCTCTTTCTTGCCAATCTTCTATTTTCTCCAATTTCCTCCTTATATCCGGCCAGGATTTAGTAACGAACTGCAACTTTAAGAACACCTGACCTTCTGGACTATCTGGGTCTAGGTTCGAATACTGTTGGAAATTCTTTCTTAACCTATTCAACCAAGCTGCTAGGGTGTCATCTTTTTCTTGTGCCCCATCAAAGGTGAGTTTAGTGTTATTACTCCGGGGCACTGACTCTTTAATACCTCTTATCATTAGTGTCCTGTAATCTTCCATATTTCTCCTGTCCTCTTCCCTGTTCGGGTTCCACCCCGGGTCAGCTATAGGCAATTTCTGGTCGGCCAGGGGACCTACCCAGTTCTCCCTCTCCCAAATTCGCATTCCCGCTGTCCTCACTAGCCGGACTTCCTCAGGATTAAAGAGGATGTTTAGGATAGAGTTCATTTCTCCCCAGGTGTAAATATTCGGGCCTAAGAACTGGTCTATCTGATTGGCGATCCCCATGGGATCCTCAACTAGGTTCCCTAGTTCCTTTTTAAAATTCCTGACTTCGGACGCAGTTAGAGGGGCGTTCACAAATCCCACTCCTCCCACTGCTCCCCCCATCGGGACTTCCCTTAGAGGGAAGAGTTTTGTTTTTGACCGCGTATGGTTGTAGGGCCCATCTGGGGTCTCAATCGTTTGAGGAGAGTCCATGCTAGGGGTCGACATGCCTAGTTCCCAGGTGGAAGGGGGCGCAGGAACTGCTGAGGGCAAGGGGGAGGTACTTGCACTTGTGTTCGGGGAGAAGGAGGACAGAGCGGGAGAGCAGAAGGGATTAGCTTTTGAGAGGGTTAGGTTTGGCTGAGGTGACAGAGGGGATGTAGTTATTACAGACGATCCTATTGTAGGACCAGCTAAGGAAGAGACAGAGGTCGTAGCCTGGGGAAATGGTATTTGACTTGCAGGGAAAGCGGGAGGGTTTTCAGGGATAGCTTGGGGTATTTCGGGGTAGACTGGAGGGGGAGGAGGTAAATGATCAAGAGGGTCCCAGGCACGACTATCCTCCTTTTTCCCTTGTTTCTCGTTCTCCTGTTTCTGCTCTTTAAGCTTGCAGATTTTTGCCTTCCCTTCCTCATTGATATATCTCCTCCAGCAAGTAGCATATAGCACTTGTTCTGCACTAAAGTCTCTCTGGGCCTTCAGGTATTGGCTTAACTGCGAGCACATCCACTGGTCTGTGGTCCCGCACCATGGCCAACTCTCGGGTAAGTCTAAGGCGGGCCAGACCTCTACACAGTAGTGGATCATTTTAAGTTTGTTTAACTCCCTTGTGGCCTCCTTGTCTTCCCATGACTCGAGCATCTTCCCGAGTGGGCTGTCTGGTGGTATACTCTTAAGCTCCTTTCTACCTTCTCTCTTCGATGGTCTATTTTCACTCATACACGCCCCCATTCTTACTGGGTCTTAAACTAAAAATCTTACAGTGCCCTTACCCAAAAGGAAATGTAAGACAGGGCAACACAAATCAAAATACTTGACCCTTGCAAAAAGGAAACTTCTGTTAAGGTGCCCCTACTCGAACGGAAAATTACTGACGGGCAACTTAAACTCTAACTCCTCATTCACTCAGGTACTCTGAGGGTAACCCTCTGTTACCCCAGCCAGTACCCTCAAACAGGCGAGTGCCCCGTAGGTAGCTCCTGACCCCAGCCGGCACTCGCTGGTACCCCATAAGCAGCCCCTCAGCTACTTCGGCCAGTACCCTCAGTCACTCGCCGCGTGCTACGGGCCCCCGAAAGTGGGCCGGACAACCAACGGCCGCACACTGAGGGCCGTTGTCCCCACCGCAGCCAGCACCCGAGCACACGGTGCACAACTCTCCCACTCGCCTACTTCGGACCTCTTGTGCTTGGGGTCCCCTGACACTCACTCCCTGCACCCTGGTCAACTACGCTGGTGATAGTTACAGCCAGTGCAGCCTTATCACTCCCGTACCCTGTCAGCTACCCCAGCCAGCGCCTGGGCACTCTTAAGTAATTCCTCAGCTACTTTGCCTCAGACACCCGGGCTATAGCTCCAGCCGCTACCTCTATCACCCCCCACACCCCGGCGGCTATCCTAGCCAGTGCTCATTGTCCCTGCTTGACCCTGGCTAGCCCTTCCTAGCTGGTCTTGCTCAGCAGGCACCCTAGGCTTTAGCCTCGGCCAGCGCGGTGTGCGCCTTCCAATCTCCTGGGCCCCCCACGCACTCGGACTGGCCCAGGTGGCCCACCTCCCTGGGGCTCCTCTCACCTATCACCCTAGGACGTGCCACTCACACACTAGGTCTTCCTCCGCACGTCTGGAGGGGGGCCCCTCTATGCCCCTGGAGACGCCTCGCTCTCCAGATACCACTCGCTTCCCCCTGTTCCCGGCCGGCCCCCTCGCGGGAGTCCGGAACCGCGGTACTGAGGGGTCCACACTCGCTTCGGGGATCTGCGCTACCAGTCCCCGTCACACTCACTCCTCTCAATCGTTCGCCTCCACCCCCGCCACCAGTCTCTCACCAGTTCTCCCCGGCGATGTCCCGCAGCGTCCTTTGGTCCGGGGTGGCCAGCTCTCCTGGAGGTCCAGGGCCGGGTGGCGCCTTCCCGTCCGAGGTCCTCTTCAGGCGTGCCACGATCCCGGACGAGCCCCCAGATTGTTAGAAATAAAAAGAGCAGGAGATCGTTTTTACTCCTTTGTGTGTCTTTATTAAAACGGGGGAGCTCGGGTGGGGTCGCGCACGCCGCCTCCGTTGCTCCCTGAGGACACCGCTGACACTGCCGAGGAGGAGGTCCGCGTCGTTCCTGCTGCTGGGATGCTGCAGGGCCGGGAGTTCGCCCTCACGGGGGTTCCCAGGAACTCGAAGAAGCTGGCTCGGTCTGGGGGTGCTTCTCGGGCTGACTACTCTCCAGGTCACGGGGACTCTTTTGCGGAGCTGAGCATCATGGGGGGCCTAGTTCATTGGTCTAGTCCATTTGCATACTGGGTGGTGTCTTGGGATATGACGAGCAGGCCGGCAGGGAGCAACAGAGGCTTGACCCGGAAAGGGAAGGGAGAAACTTGGGAACTGGGGAGAAGGAGGGCATATAACTTGGATGTTGGTGGCAAACAAGACATGGGGGAACATGGGGGGGTACAGCAAGAGCACAGACAACAAGGTGAGTGTCAACACAGATTTAAACATTACAACAATAACATAGCAACTTAATTCAACATATGACAGTGTGTAACTTCTTGCTTTATCTTTCTCATCTGGTATCCTCATATTGGGACTGCCGTACCCCATGAACTCTTTACCCAAGGACCGCATCCTGATAATTCCAGGTCCTGGGATCTCCTTTTCCCCAGGAACTTGATTATCCTAGGACCCTGATTGCTAATGACATTGAGCCTTGGCTCCCTACAATCCCCAGGCTTCAATTTCTGGCAGCACCGTGTCCCCACTGGATCGCCACCCTGCCCCCACCAAGGGCCACCTACACGTGGGGACGAGCTGTGACCTTTCTTCCTTCCTCTGCATCCGAAGAGCCGCCACCCAGGGGAGCGGTGGCCACAGCAGCGAGTGACAGCCAGTCCACATGGCTGGGGACACGGGGATGGCCGGGAAGGTGGCACTGCTCCTATGGGGTGAGTGCCCAGGACATGGGCCTGACACCCCGGGGATGGGCCCTGGTGAGTCAGAGACCGGTGGGGAGGGGCACAAGGGGGCTGTGGGGTCCCCTGATGTCCCCAAGGCCAGCAGAGCCAGTGCATGGGCATGGAGCCCAGTGTGACCAGAGTCGTGGGGTGGCTGTGGGGACAGGAACAGGGGACTGGGATTTGGGGGCAGGAACTAGGGCCATGTACCATGCTGATAGATGTTGTGGACAGGTACCATTGGAATGGGATCCGGGCACGGGGCCATGGGGATGTGGCTGTGGGGTCAGGTGCTGTGGGGCTGCTGGAGGTGACCTGTTCAAACATGGGGTGGCTTCCTCAGCCCAGAGTGACAAGTGTCTCTGTCCTCAAGACTTCCATGCCAAACCAGTGTCCCCATGGGGACAGTTCGGATTAAGCCCTGACATCCTGTCCCATAGATGCTGCTGTTGCTGCCTTGCCAACCCCACCCAATCCCTGTCCCTTCTCCCTTCCAGCCCAGACCCTCGGCCTTGCTGTTGAGTCCTCAGGGGAGGCCATGTCCTCTCCCTGCTGTCCCCAGCCCCATGCCGGCCCTGGCAGGCTGGTGTCCCCTGTCACCAACAGGTGCCCAGACCACCCAGCTCCTGGTGGAGCCCCCCTGGAGGCCGGCAGTGCTGTGGGACCAGGTGACACTGACCTGCCAGGGCTCGGAGACCGCTGGTGCCACCACCTGGTACAAGGATGGGCAGCGCTGGGGGCAGAATAGATGCAATGCCTTAACTGTCACCAAGAGTGGCACCTACATGTGTGACAGACCCAGAAGTGGAGCGAGCTCCCCTGTGAGAGTCACAAATGGTGAGTGGGGGATGGCGATTGGTGCCCCTACGAGGGCTCTGGGTGGGCTCCTGTCCATGTGTGGCTTCAGGTCCTTGTTGTGATGATGGCCCAATCCCCTGCACATGGCGATATCCCAGTGCACCCCACTGTACCCCTGTGCACACCAGTTTGTTCCAGTGCACATGAGTGCATCCCGGGGTGATGGTCCCTGTGGTGGTTTGGACAGTGATGGGTTCCCCACTGGTATCCCCGCAGCCTCTGGTGTAATGAGGACTCCCCTGATTTGTCCCCACTGTAATGGGGATGCCCCTGGACCACTCTTGAGTCCCTCAGTGTGACAGGACACCCCTGTCCCTAAGACTGGTTGGTGCTGCAGGTGCCAGCTTTGCCGCTACTGGAGGGGGACACGGTGACACTGTGCTGCCGGCATTGGCAGAACATGTCGGTCATCAGGGTGCAATTTTACCACGAGGAGAAGGATCTGGGGCAGCCCCTCAATGGGACTGAGCTGTCCCTGTCCCCCCTGCAGCTCCACCACAGCGGCTGCTACCGCTGCAGGGGCTGGGTGGGAACTGAGCAGTTGGAGTCAGCACCAGTGACAGTGACAGTGCACGGTGAGCACCCCCACAGCTGGCACCCCAATACTCTGATACCACACTGCCATCCCCAGCATGCTGCACATCACCGTGTCCCCCTGCTGACAGTGCTCAGAGAACATCCCCATAATCCCACACCCCAGTACCCCCTCCTCTGCTGACTCAGGGTCACCATCTCCTCCCGTGTCTCCTTCCCAGAGCTCTTCACGGTACCGGTGCTGCAAGGTCCCCCTGATCTCACAGAGGGGTCCCCCCTCAATCTCAGCTGCCTCAGCATCCCCAGCCCCCTGCGGAGCCCAGCCCCTCTCCTGCACCTCTTCTACCAGGACGGGCACTTGGTGGGGGGCCCGCAGGGGTCTCCACAGCTCTTGGTGCCCGCCGTGGAGGTCTCCCACTCGGGGAATTACAGCTGCCAGGTGCACTCCCAGGGCGGGGCTATGCGGAAGAGCAGCGCCCGGCTCCGCGTCACGGTGTGCAGTGAGTGCGGGGATGGGCACGGGGAGCCCCCACAGCCTCCTCAGGTTCCCCTGCCCTGCCTTGGGACCCCCATCCCTCCCTGGAAAACCACATCCCTTCTCAGTTCCCTGTTCCCTCCCTTGCTGTTCTTTTGTTACTTCGCTCCTTAAAACCCCACTCTCCCATGTAACGCTTATCCCTCTCTGAGGTCCCTGCTCCCCTCCTGGGGTGCCCTTCTTGCTCCCTGAGGTTCTATCCATCCTCCTGTTAAGCCCCCTCCTTTCCCTCTCCATGTCCCCCACCCCTCCATGGTTCTGAATCCCTCCTGCGTTCACACACAGGGATCCCTCTCTCAGGGGTTTCCCTGTGGGTGCAGCCCCCCCAGAGGACAGGTGGCACTGAGGGATCACCTGGTGCTGAGCTGCACAGTTGCTCTGTCCTTCTCCTAGCACTGGGGAGGCTCAGGGACATTGCTGGGCACTGGTCCATACCTGGAGCTGTGCCACACTGGGGACAGTGACAGCAGCCACTCCCATTGCCGGGTCAGTGACGGGGACTGTAGTTGCATAGGGACAGGCGCTTGGAAGATGTCGGTTGTAACGGAAAGACCACAGGACTCTCCAACCCCCCAAGATAAGCTATCACCCTCGGAATGTAACCCCCACTAACAACGTGCGAGTACTTTTCCATTCTCCCTACTAACTCAGGAAGTGTGGCAATACCCCTCTGACCTAGTGAAGAACCCCAGAGTATATAAACTGCATGTTTGAGATAATAAATGCTTGTAACCGTCCACCACACTGGTGTAAGCGTTTGTTACAATGCCCGAGCGACACGCAAGCACGTGGTCGCCGTGCTGGCAGTCCTAGACCAGGCCACCGCCGTTGCAGAAAGAAACAGCAACAAGTGGTGCCGAAACCCGGGAAAGAACCTCAGCTGACGGGATTTCGCCTGGAGGGAGACAGCAGCAGTAGCGGCTGGTCCGAACTACTGCGGAGGAACAGGAGGACGCCCCAAGGAACCCGTGAACGGCATGCAAGCCCTAACGAAGGTCGTAAGTTTAATGCAGGAGCACTGGAGAATACGGTGCGACCAAAAGAATTTATATCTTGCTATTGCAAGGCTTTTGGATTTGGGTGCGATACAGCGCCCCGTTGATATATTAAATTCAGAGGGGTGGGAGAGCTATACTGCTGCTCTAGCTGAAGATACTAAAGCCACTGGCAGTGGAAAAAATTTAAAAGCATGAGGAAAGGTAGAGGAAGCGTTGCGGAAAGCAATAGAAGAACAAGAAACTTGGAATGCTGCGAAAACATGTTTATTTGCCATTACGCAGCCGAGGGGGGAACCACGGCACCGCGAGACCCCCCCGGGGATAGTCAAATTAATGGCGGGAACATGCGGGGAGCGGGCGCGTTACACCCTTCTCTGAGCCCATGCCCGAACCCCCCGGAGCCCATAGGGGACCCTCAGACCTCCCCGCGGGGCCCCCAGGACCCAAAAACCCGCGCGGAACCCCCCGAAAAAATCGCGGTTTTCCCGCTCGTTCCTCACAGCCCCTCTCGTCTCCGGGACCTGGGCACGTCTAGCAGCGGCAGCCCGCCGGGTTCAGCGGCGCTTCCGCGGAGCGTGCCGGGCACCAGCCCCCCCCAGAGCCCGTAGAAAAGATCGCGGCTTCTCCGACCGCCGAACCGGTGCGGCAGGCGGAGGAACGCGCGCGGTTTTTCTGGGGAGAGCTCACGTGGGAGGCGAGACGCGCCGAGAGGGAGGCCAGCGCTAGAGTGCGGGCGGGAGCCCCGCCGCCGCCGCTGCCGCCATATGGCCGTGAAGATGGCGGCGACAGCCCAGAGCGGGGTCAGGACCGCCGACCGCACGGCGCGAAAAACCCGGAAGTGCGAAACCCCGCGGGCGCGCGCGCGAGAGAGACTAGCGGAAGTCCAGACCTGCCGGTCTTTACAGCGCACGCGCGGGGGAGCAAGGGGGGGCGGATACGCGATCAGAAACTGCTCCCAATGCTACCATACAAGGAAGAAACCCCTTCTTGGGGGGGGCAGGGCGAGCCCAGGGGGTGGGAATGGGACCACCCCCAAGAGGCGTGGCGGCGCCACCCCCGGGAGGAGGGGAGGGGCCGGACGCGGGAGGCGGAACGGGGCCGAACCCGAGGGGAAGACCGAACTCACCCCCGGAAGGCGGAACGGGGGCGGAGCCCAACAAAAAGGCATAGCAAACCGGAAGTGTACCAGCAGTCTGCTTCCGATACTGAGTGCTCCGCAGCTAGCTCTATGGAGAGCTCCGAGTCCGATACGGACTCAGAAACGGAGACAACAGAATTAATGAGGTTTCCAGCGAAACCGAGCAAAGCTTTTAACAATGTAGGGGAACAAACACAGTACAAACTCACTGATTAGGGTAAAATAAAGGTGGCATGCGCTGAGTGGAAACCAGCTGCTACAATACATGCATTCCCCGTGCGGGTTACCGGCACACGGCAGAATCTAAGGCGAACCTACACCCCGCTGAGCACGAAAGAGGTACAAGCAGTGGTGAAGGCGATTCAGGAAAAGGGGATTAGCTCAGCTGTTGTGTCCACACTGGTAGGTGGTCTTTTTAGTAATGATGATATGCTGCCATTTGATATCTCGCAGGTAACCCGTATGCTTTTTGACAGGGCAGGGCTGATTGTATTTCAGCAGGAATAGTCCGATCATTGCACAGCTGCGTTAGCCCAAGCTTCAGGGCAGGGACAGCCTCTCCATGGCTCTACCCTGTCCAGACTGCTAGGCAAGCATGATGATGTGGCTACACTGCAGAACCAGGCAGCACACCTCTCAGCAGAAGAAGTTAAAGCAACAACTAGAGCAGCTAGAGAGGCCATACGAGCTGTTTCTCGGGTAGTGGACAAGTCAACACCATGGTCCACTATTAAGCAGAGGGAAAGTGAAGGCTTCACACACTTTGTAGACCGTTTGCAAGCTGCAATTGACTCATCTACCCTGCCTGTAGCTGCGAGGGGACCTGTGGTGACAGATTGTCTGAATCAACAGTGTAACACCATCACCAAGGATATCCTGCGCTCTCTGCCAGCAGGGGCCAGCTTAGCTGACATGATCAAACATGTGGTAAGGGAAGAACAGCTAATACCTATGCAGGCAGCGGTTCATACCATAACCAATGCCATGGCAAGCTGTCCCCAGCCAGCACAGCAGCCCGTGGCAGCACCCTCGACCTAACAGCGCCAGAGACTGACCTGCTAGAGCTGTGGGAAGAAGGGTCATGTGGCCAAGGAATGCAGATCCAGGCCCCAGGGAAACGGAAGGGGGAGGGGGCGTGCGGGCCATACTCAGCCTCCTCCCACTGCGAGATGGCCCATCTTCCCCAACACCCAGTGGGGCAGGGGACCTTCATACCCCATATATATACAGGAACCAGTCAGTATTACATCCCCACCAGCCATTCAGTGGCAGAACTGTGCAGCACCACCAGCAGCAATACGCACCCTCCACCGCCACAAACTGTGCCAGTGTCACAGGGTCAGCAGGGGACTCCCAGAGCGGAACCCCTGGGTGGCCCTAGTCATGAAAGTGGGAAAGAGCCTTGAGGGTGTGGGGGACATATCACTCTACGGCAGCCGGACCATCACGTTTTAGGGCTTCAGTTTTTGGCAGACACAGATCAGACTGCACGATTATTCCCCAATCACATTGGCCCAGACATTGGCAAATTAAAGAAGTCCCTCCTGTGAACGGGGTGGGGGGACAATCCAGGCATGGAAAAGCACCCAATTGGTGGCCATAACACTTCACACAAAAAAGGGCCAGAACAAACAGTTGCAATTTACCCTACATTTTGCAAGATTCTCCACCCTTAATAGGAAGAGATGTCCTGGCATGCTCAGAGTCAGATCACAAATTTATAATGAGGCCACTGCTGTACACCCTTGCTGCCAATCAAATTGACTTAGAAATCATCAGACCCTGTTGGGTCGAGCAGTGGCCCCTCTCAGAGCCTCGAGTGGCAGCATTATTGGAACTGGTTGAACGGGAACTGCAAAAGGGTCACACAGAACCCTCCACAAGCCCATGGAATACCCCTGTGTTTGTAATTCCCAAAAGGTCTGGAGAGGGCTATCGCCTAGTCCATGACCTGAGAGAAGTGAACAAAACAATCCGATCCATAGGTCCAGTTCAGACACTGTTACCTATGAACTCAGCCATCCCTGAAGGACAGCCATGTGCAGTATTGGACATTAAAGACTGTTTCTTTTCAATACCCTTGCATCCTGAGGACAGGAACGATTTGCCTTTTCCGTGGTTTTCCCAAATGCAAGCAGCCCAGCCTGCGTTTCAGTGGAAAGTTCTACCACAAGGTATGGTGACAGCCCAACATTTGCCAGATCACCGTGGACAAAGCGCTGACGCCAGTCCGAACTCCTATCCCACTGCAACCATCATCCAGTACATGGACGACATTCTGGTCTCAGCACCATCAGCGAGCCAAGTGGATCATCTGGTATCCATGATCACAGAGATCCTCCAGGCCAACAGCTTCGAGATTGCGAGTGCGAAGATCAAGAGAGGACCCTGCGTCACCTTCCTGGGAGTGGGGATCACAAGCTCCTACGTGACACCTCCCAAGGTGAAAGTCCACCGAGACGTCAAGACGCTCCATGACGTGCAACGCCTGGTAGGATCGCTGCAGTGCTTCGCAACATCGTCCTGATTCCTCCTGAGGTCATGACTCTTTGTATGACCTCTGAAAGGAAAGCACCCCTGGGAACCCAAGGAGCTGACACCGCAAGCAGCGAGCTCCCTCGACTTCATCAAACAGCAGATGTCCACTGGCACACTTGCCAGATGGAACCCAGCGATGCCCCTGGACTTATACGTACACTTCACACCAAAGGGGGAGTGGGAGCACTGGCCCAAGGACCTTCTGAAAAGGTCCGACCGATCCAATGGGTGGTCCTTGGAAGACCTGCTCGTGCATTTTCCCCAGCAATAGAATGCATCGCTAACCTCATCATGAAAGGCAGAAAACTTGCCTTGAAACACCTAGGGACTGAGCCAACGAGAATCCACCTTCCTTTCCGCAAGCAACGACCACAGAATCAACCACCATTTCGGAGCACCTAGCCCTTGCACTCAGCGGATTCGGAGGAGAAATCTTCTACTCTACCAGACCACCTTGGACTCAGCTGCTGACCATAGTCGACATAGACATGCCGCCAAAGGTCATGGATAGACCACAGCCAGGACCAACAGTCTTCACAGACGCTTCCTCCACGACTTCTACCGCGACAGCAGTGTGGCAGGCAGAAGAGCAATGGCATTGCGTCAAAGCATGTGACCCCACACTGTCAGTGCAGCAACTGGAAGCAACAGCAGTAGTCTTGGCGTGTGGACTCTTCCAAGACGAGCACCTTAACATCGTAACAGACTCTATATTGTGGCAAGGCTCTGCCTAGCTATGGCAGGACCAGGTGTGTCAACATCAGCAGCAGCCCTGATGCTAGAAGAAGCACTCTCCTCACAAAAGGGCACTGTATCCGTCATTCACATCAACAGCCACAACCCAGTCAAAGGTTACTTCCAGATCGGCAACGACAAGGCAGACGCCGCAGCGAAAGGTGTCTGGACATTGCAAGAAGCTCGCCAACTTCACGAATCCCTCCACATCGGACCCAAAGCACTGGCGAAGAGATGCGGAATCACCACGGCGGATGCCAAACATGTAGTGGCTACCTGTCCTCACTGCCAGAAGTCACCCCTGTGGACCAGTGGGGTCAACCCGAGAGGCCTCAAGCCCTCAGAAATCTGGCAGTCAGACTTCACCTTGTGTCAACTGCTGAAGCCTCGAGCATGGCTTGCAGTAACAGTGGACACATTCAGTGGAACGATCGTAGCCACACAGCATCACAAAGCTAACTCTAAAGCCACAATTCAGCACTGGCTGACAGCCATGGCGTGGCTTGGCATCCCCAAGCAGATCAAAACAGACAATGGTTCCAATTTCATTTCTAAACCAGTGCAGGAATTCGCCTCCAAATGGAGGATCACATTAGTACAAGGCATCCCATATAATAGTACCGGGCAAGCTATAGTTGAGCGGGCAAACCAAACCCTGAAAACCAAGATAGAGGTGTTGGCAAAAGCAGAAGGCTTTACCAACTCCGTCCCTCAGGAGAGCAGACACGTATATTGGCAACTGCTCTGATAGCATTGAATCAGTTCCCTAGAGAAATGAAGCAAACAGTCCCGTTCAAAAACACTGGGCCTCCAGAGCACTAGACGAGGGCCCTCAGGTTGTAATTAAAAATGAGCTGGGTGAGTGGGAACGGGGCTGGAGATTGATGCTCACAGGCGAGGGTATGCAGCTGTCAAAAAGGACGGGAAAATCAGGTGGTGTCCTCTCAAATCAATCAAACCTGATCTTCACAATGAGCAGGATGAGACTAATGAGAACTGTGAGTTTCTATTTACAGGACATGCTGGTGGGGCGACCACGTAATGCATACATGCCCCTCCCAGAGGAACGAGACACTCCACCAAACCGTCAGACAGCAGCAGAGAAACCCACGCGGGTGAGACCCGAGCATCAACGACATGTCTGTGTGATTTTGTTGTTGGGGCTTGTCACCAGAGGACAAGCCAGCCCAGACCACTACCCACATCAGCCGTTCAGGTGGGTCATGAGACACCTTACCAGCGATAAGGTGCTCAGAGACATCACCACACCAAACACTCCATCCTTCGTGCTTCGTATTACCCAATCTATTTCCAGGACGACCAAAGGTAGATTCCTATTCTTCACACTCATCACACATGTACCTATCCTACTAGTGCCCAGCTTCAAACCCAGGGAAAGGTTATTGTAATTACCCTGGGTGGGATACTGTGGGTACTGGGGCTGTGAAACCATAGTTACAGATGCCAGGCCATCAGGGCCTGGATGGGACCCACCAGAGCCCGACAAGTTCCTGCAGTTCACCTGGGCACCCGCAGGTTGCAAAACACCTCTCTTTGTACATGGAAACTCCTATCAAAACAGCTAAAAAATCCCTAGATTTCGAAAATGCATATACTATAACATAACAGTCTTGCAGCCCAATCATCCTGGTTGGACAGTGGGTAAAGCATGGACAGTGGTCCTTCAAGGGTCAAAAGAATGGATGAATGTGCGAATTACCAGGCTCCAACCATCAGCATCCCGAGCGGTTGTACCCAACAAGGTGATTAAAAGCACGCAGACACAGAGAAACATGACCTACCCCAAAGCCTTACCCGCAAGTGTCACCAAAGTCCCAACCAGCGATGAGAAAGCTCTCCAGATAGGCCAATCAACCAGGTCAGACCCAGACCCAGTCCTTCGAACCAGGTCAGACCCAGACCCAATCCTTCGTATGTTAGATGCTACCTTTCTATCCCTGAATGAATCTAACCCTAACCTAACCAATTCCTGTTGGCTTTGTTATGATGTCCAACCCCCTTTCTATGAAGGAGTTGCTGTAAACACCTCATTCACTTACTCCACAGCTGATGCACCTCATCAGTGCAAATGGGACACACCCCGCAGAGGTATTACCCTGAGTCAAGTCTCAGGTCGGGGCAGATGTTTTGGTAATGCAGCCCTAGCTAAGCGAAAAGGGAATGTTTGCACCAAAGTTGTAAAGCCCAACAGAAAAAACAACAAGTGGGTAGTTCCATCTGCGTCAGCAATGTGGGTTTGTCAGAGATCTGGAGTAAGTCCTTGTGTATTTCTTCCCAAATTCAATGATTCTAACGACTTCTGTGTCCAAGTTCTGATTGTTCCTAGGGTCCTGTACACTCAGACGAAGAGGTATACAACCTTTTCGAAGAACCCAGCCGGCTTCACAAAAGAGAAATAATAACAGGTATAACTATCGCAATGCTGCTCGGCCTGGGAGCAGCCGGAACGGCAACAGGTGTTTCGGCCCTAGCAACACAGCATCAAGGACTGTCTCAGCTGCAAATGACCATAGATGAGGACTTGCAGAGGATTGAGAAATCTATCTCCTACTCTCCTACCTAGAGAAGTCAGTCTCTTCGCTCTCAGAAGTAGTTCTGCAGAACAGGCGAGGACTGGACCTCCTGTTCATGCAGCAGGGAGGCCTGTGTGCAGCCCTGAAAGAAGAATGCTGTTTCTACACGGACCACACCGGAGTCGTCAGAGACTCCATGGCAGAACTCCGAAACAGACTGGCTCAGAGACAGAAAGATAGGGAAGCTCAGCAAGGCTGGTTCGAATCCTGGTTTAACCAATCCCCATGGTTAACCACTTTAATTTCTACTTTGGTAGGCCCATTGGCAATGCTACTTTTAACTGCTATCTTCGGACCATGCCTGCTGAACAAGATAGTCTCATTTGTTAAAGCTCGCCTAGAACGGACTAACATTCTGTTCATAGGCCAACATGAAATGCTGTGAATTAATCAAGGAACATTGCCAGTCACAAGCTTTTCCAAACTTGCCTGGCAAAGAACTTACTCAGGTTTCCAAACTCCTTTTTCCTTTTGTTAAATCCTAACCTTCTACCTCATTTAGTGCCTATATATATATATGTATGACTACCTCGTTCTTTTGTGAAAGAGGGGAGGGGAGATGTGGATTGGATAGGGACAGGCGATCTGAAGATATCGGTTTGTGACGGGAAAGAGCAGAACTCCCCAACCCCCCAGATACGTTATCATTCCAAGAATGTAAAACCCCCTCTAACAGACATACCAGTACTTTTCCATTCTCCCCACTAACTTAGGAAGTGTTGCAAGACCCCTCTGACGTAGTGTAAGACCCCAGAGTATTTAAACTGCATGCCTTAGATAATAAATGCTTTTAACCATCCACCAAACTGGTGTCTGTGTGTTACTAGCCCGAACTCCACACAGAAAATGTGGCAGTCGTGCCGTATGACCTAAAACCAGGCCACCGCAGTTGTGGTAGCGAAAGGAACAACACACTGGGATCACGGAACTAAACCGCCATGTGCTCATCTACAAAATGGCGGCACGGCCTTTTATACTCCTGGTGTTACATCAGCCAACTTTGGCCCCTCCCAAAGCCTGTCAGTCAACTTCTCTTCTCCATCCATTGGTGGACACTGCTTTCTTGCAATTTGATTGGAGGTCAAGTGTTGCCATGCCACGCCTCCTAGGAACAAGCCGGCCCTCCCCCAGTGCCCCCCTACCAAGGCCATTCCCCGATAATACAAGGGGAAGGAAAAGAGAACTATGGGAGGACTTACCATAATAACAGAACCATACATCAATGTCAAAACATGCACATAATATTCATCCCTTAATTGTGAGGGCCAACCATTGCATTGCCCATCTCTAAAATGTGGGCTGTGCTGGGCCCTGGGTCACCCTAAAACATGAGGCACCCAGGGAAGGAGCTGTGACCCACGGGCCCACCCAGCCACTGCCCATCCCTGGGACACCCATTTCTCATGTCCCACTCTCCCTTAGACACTCATCCTGCAACTGTCAGTCCCCAGGATTTCCATGTCCCAAGGAACCCTCTCCCATTCATTCCATCCCCTACAATCCCCCCTTCCCTCAGGACCTTGATTCTCCCAACACCCCAATTCCCATGGGACCCTCAATTCCTGCAATACCACATCCCATGATCCCAAATCCCTGGAGCCCACGTTCCCCTGGGACTCCCAGCCCTGAGGCCCACCATTACCAGCCACCCCCATCCCCTGCCAAGGGACCCCCATTCCCCTGGAAACCCATCCCTTGGATCCCCTAACCCCTGAAACCCCCACTCCTGAGAAACTCACGTTGCACCATGTGGCACCCAGCCTGTCCCCAGCCTGTCCCCACCCTGCCCAAAGCCTGTCCCCAGCTTGTGGCCACCCTGACCCCAACAAAAACCACCACGACATGAGGACGAGGCCTGACCTCACTTCCTTCCCCTTTGTCCGAATAGCCGCCACCCAGGGGACCGGTGGCCCCAGCAGCGAGTGACAGCCAGCCTGGATGGCCAGGGACACGGGGATGGCTGGGAAGGTGGTGCTGCTCCTGTGGGGTGAGTGCCCTGGGCACGAGCCTGACACCCCGGGGATGGGCCCTGGTGAGGCAGAGACCAGTGGGGAGGGGGCATAGGGGGGCTGTGGGATACCCTGAGGTCCCCAATGCCAGCAGAGCCAGTGAATGAGGTGACCGGGGTCATGGGGCGGCCATAGGGAAAGAGACAAGGTGACAGGGATGCAGGGACAGGGACAATGGGACGAGTGCCATACAGATGAGCCATGGGGACAGAGGCCATGGGGCTGATGGGGGTGACCTGTGCCGGCACAGGGTCCCCATGCCTGGGGTGTCCACGCTGTCCCCAAGTCCTGCCTGAGCAAAGGGTGGCCAAGACATCTGTGCCACATCAGGGACAGGGACAGTTCAAGGACAGACCCCACACCCCATGCCCTGGGTCCTGCTGTCCCTATGGTGCCACCCCCACACAGCCCTGTCCCTTCTCCCTTCCAGCACAGACCCTCAGCTTCACTGGTGAGTCCTTGGGGGATGCCATGTCCCCACCCTGCTGTCCCCAGACCCGTGGTAGCCCTGGCAGGCTGGTGTCCCCTGACACCACAGGTGCCCAGACCACCCAGCTCCTGGTGGAGCCCCCCTGGAGGCCGGCGGTGCTGTGGGACCGGGTGACACTGACCTGCCAGGGCTCGGGGACGCTGGTGCCACCACCTGGTATAAGGATGGGCAGCGCTGGGAGCAGGAGGGACCCAACTTCGTTGTCACCGAGAATGGAATCTACACGTGTTACAGAGCTGGCACTGGGTACAGCCCCTCTGTGAGAGTCTCACATGGTGAGGAGGGTTTGGGTATCGCCACCCTGGAACCTGTGGGGACTCTGAGGGCTTTGGGTGGGCTCTGCTCCATGGGTTACCGTCCGGTGTGACCAGAGCCTGTCCTCTGCACACAGGGAAAACCCAGAGTAACCCAGTGTGGAGTTAAGGAATTGGGGACCCCTGGTGCACTGGGTGTGACCCAATGGGGGTCCC